>CM076579.1:24224112-24762893 GCA_034641835.2 Pinus albicaulis
GTTTTTTTTTGTCTACAAATTTTTGGTCCAACGCTGTGACCGCTGGGTGAAATTATCCCCGATAGGCCCTAAGATGTGTAGGCCAGTCAGTTTCGGGTTCGAGCTCGCCTTGCAAACAACGAATTTGGTGCACTAGATTTTTTGTATACTTGATTGTGTCCATCAATATTGAAGTCTTGTCCATCTTGGTTATAGTTGGGACGACAGAGCACATGATAGAAAGCCTTTTTTCTTTGCCTTCTCTTTTCTAGGAGATTCTTGGTTGGTTGTGTTTTGTCTTTGCTGACATCATATGCAAAGGATTTAACATTACTGGAATCTCTTTCGGCAATTGTCAAGTTCACCATCATTTCATCATCATTCTGAGCTGAGTTGGCATCGAAAGAGGTGTGATCGATCTCTTGGTGAGAGTAGTGGTAAACCCGACGTATAGTGTGGTGCTTGTTGGTGGTCAAGATCTGCAGCAGAAGTGTTGTGGAGGATCTGCGGACCTGTGTTTGGAAGGTTTATTCAGATCCGTTGAGAGTTGGTTTGTAGTGTTCCAGTGTGAGAACACCGACCTACATTTTAATACTTGCCTTTGTGTCTAGAGAAATTGATCTGCCCCTAAGCCACCGAGTGCATTTGTTGTTTTTGAAATCCATACTAAGTGTTGGAGACTGTCCTGTATGTGGAGCGGTCAGTGTTGTTTCGAATGAGCTCCACCAGATTGCTGTTGAGAAGATTCGAAAGGCCGACTTGCAACATTTTAAGTTATTAACATAGACTAAACCCATGTTCATGCCCTAGTTACTGGATCTAAGGTGTGTGGAGTCAGAAAGAAATTTGGAAGTGACTTAAGCCGAGCTTTTCCAATATGTCGGTATTTTTAGATGTCTTTGACATTGAGCTTTTTCATGTGGCCATTTGGAGGCATTATTGGGGTGGGTGGTATTCTCGAGTGGTATTCTCGAGTCAGTAGAATTTTCCAAAAAGAAATGTGATTTTATTGATGACCAGGAGTATCAAGAGGCACAATATGCTCTGCAAGATCCCGAGATTGAAGAGACACTAATTGTTCTTCAGGAAGGGTGTAAACAATTGATACAGGAATATATTGTTGAAGATCTACATGATGACCAATAAAATGCAACCAAAAGGATTTTGAGAATAATTAGAGATAAGGATGTTGATTGGGTGACTAATAAGAAGCACATGGAAGTAGGAAAAACCCTTCTTGGGTGGAAAGAATCCAATGTTCAGATGCTTGACACTGGAAGTAATGAGAGGAAAAAATGCTCCTACCAAGCTTGGACCCTCTAAAGTGTTATCAATTACTAGCATTCAAGGCAAACCGTATTGTGATGAGGGCAAACGAGATCTCAAAGTCTATGGTGCTTTATCATCTCACACTAAAAGAAAGGAAAATATGACTTTGGGTGAATTTCTCCATTAAGGGGAGTGCTGGAATTAATGGAGAAATCTAGTCTTTTCTATATTAATGTATTTAGTTGTTTGTTAGGATTGAGATCCTCTATTTAGGTCCTAGATCTTATTACTTAAGGAGTGGTTCAAACCACCTAGCTAATATATAAATTTATATGTACCATACTTTGATTGAATAAAATGTGTGTGTTGAGAAGATTGAGTGTGGGCAATGTCTTTGTGTGAGCCCTGCCTCACCCGTTTCCTGTGCTATGTACATTTTATAAAATCGATCCATTGGTCAATAGCAATAATTCTTATCAGCTTCCAGATGATTTAATTTCCTTGCTACATGAAAATGGGCTCTTCACTCTCAATTAGGCCACGACCCCCCATCAAAATCCTCTCAAAGATAAAAAATGGTTATTTGGAGGCCATCTGAATTTACCTCAACATTTCAAAAGACACTAGTCAACCTACACCGGTGCTTTAAGAGGGGACCATATCCAAATCACAGATGATCCCAATGAATTGGTTTGGGCTTTCTCCACTTCGGGGTTGTAATGTCCCAAACAAGATATTTTGCTAATTTTTCATAAATTGATCTCAACCCAAATTTCACCATTAAATTATCACCCATTTAACAGAAGATTACCATGTAAAATAAAACATATAAATTACGTGCAATTCCATAACACGATAATGCAGAAAATAAGCTCAAGTTTATTATAATATAAACTAGGGTTTACATGGGGATACCATAAAATCGTTGAGATGGGAAACTGGCCTCAAATTCTGCTCCAATGTTGTGATGACCCTCCAAAATTGAACTGAAATGTCACCGTTGAAATCTCCCATGAATTCTGGATGAATTCACCAAGGGGAGTTGGGACTCGCCCAATCTCTCTCAATCACACGAGGGTTTCCGTCCCGGGGCTACTATTGAAGTGGAGAACCGGGTTTTCAACCTCTCATGCAAGAAGAAATATCAAATCCAAGATGCCCTCTAATGACCCCTACCTCTTCTTTTTATAGATATGATGGACTCCTCTAGAAGCTCCCATTTTATTATTATTTTAATCATTGAGCACATTTCCCTTAATTAAAATATTCTTTTTAATGTGGGAAAATGGTAAATTTTCCACCATGCCTCCTTAGGTCACTGAAAATCACTTCTATCCATCCCATCCTATAGATCTTCTCGTTACAGTTCCAACGAGCTATTACATTAAGGTGTTCTTCCAAGTGTTCCTCTTGAAATGCCACCTTAGGTGGAATTAATTGAGTTAAGCCCACAAATAACTCAATTTTCCGAAGGTTTTCAGAATGCAACAGAACAAAAGGAAAATTGTGCGATGATGGATCATACCAAGGGAATAGCATCATACCTCATGAAAACTCCTCAAAACTGCTATGAAACATCTCCAAAATCCCCTAGGCTTGCCGATGAAGTAAACCTGCACCTATGACCTGTTTGCCTCCAATCCTGAAAGTCCATCCACAAGGAACACCAGAAAAAGGAACATCACAAATCCCTTGGTATGACCCATTGACTGTGTACCCACCAGGAACGGACCCCTCGATGCCCAGATCCCAAACCAATCTCTAACTGAGCATGTCATCTAAAAATCCTCCTGGATCCCAATGCCACAAAGTATCAGTGCTCCATGGATCCCATTTTGCTATAACTCTGGCTGAGAATGTTGACCCATTGACTGTGTACCCACGCATCACCTCTCTCCAATCCAACCCCTGATTCAATCCAATGTAATCTTTCTTTCCTGATGTTAGGATGGAATGCTGAAGAGCTGCCGACCTGTATCTCATTGCCAACTGGAACCTATAATACTCGGCATGTCTAAGGGTACCTGCTCCACTATTCCCATGACTAAGAATATTGTACCTCAATAGGATACCAACTAACGATCTCCTACCAATCTAAATGTATGGACACCTGTGCAAGGAATAATTTTACTAGGCTGATATTGGTCCATGCTCAACTCTTGATGCTATGCCTGGTCAACCAACAATTTTTTTCCAATAAATCTTGCCCCTCTCCTTATGATGGACGAAAGTGGGCAAGATGTGCTGCAAGCCCTATCTATGTACTCCTGGAGTGGGTTGCTACCTAAAAACTGTTACGGCTTTGCCGACTGCCACTACACCTGTTTGCACCTCATCAATGGGTAGACACAAATATGGATGCATTGCTGTCTCTCTCTCCTGATAGGAAACTCCATGCTCCTCCAACCCACTAATCTCCTGCAAAACTGTCCTGCCAGACTCCAACACCTCCTAAGGACAAGTGTTTGTAAATACTGCTACCTTGCTAGCTTTCTGTGCATCTATCTGCTCCTCCTCAATGGCTACCCCAAGGGTAGCTGCTTATCCTCCTCCATCCCGGGCTCAATATGATCCCCCACATGGATCTCCCCAAAAGGATCATCATCCTCAACTGACTCATGCTCCACCATATGCTGCTCATGCTGAATTATCAAGGGTGACTTATCATCCTGTAAGTTTCCCATAGGATCCTGTTGGGAAACCAGCTCCAAAAAGAGAAGAAAAGAGATATCAACGCCTTAGAAATAAGCCACTTCGAGGGGGAAACCTCCAATACATTACATGAATGAACAATTGTTGGATGATACAATTTACAAAACCTCCTTTCTATATATAGGAGTCCATGGGGCCATAATGTAATCCTAGTGGGCCACAATGTAATCCTAGCCGACCTAACAATAATAATTTAAGGGCACAATAATAACAAAATGGGGGTTACAAGGTACAATAATAACAATAAGGGGGTTACACTAACAACAATAAGGGACTATACTAGTAATATAGGGACCTAACATGCCCCTCTCCTTCAAAAAGTGTTGTCCTCAACGCTTGAGTAGCTCTGGGTGCTTCTGTATAAAATTCTCATCCTCCCATGTAGAATCTTCAGTGGGTAAGTTCTTCCACTTGATGAGATACTCTGAAATTGATCGATTCCGTAGTTGTCTAGTTCTTGTTTCCATGACCGCTTCAGGTTCCAATATGATTTTTCCTTCCTCATCAAGTTCTGGCAATATTGTTTGAATTGGAAGATTTTCACCTATAACCTTCTTTAAGCATGAAACATGGAAAACTTGATGTACTCGCGAAGAAGCAGGAAGCTCCAATTTGTATGCCATAGTACCAATCTTTTGCAACACCTTGTAAGGACCATAGTACTTTGGCGATAATTTATTATCCTTCTTAGCTTGCTTGAGGGACATTTGTTTATATGGTTGTAGCCGTAAAATACCCAATCTCCTATATCAAAACTTCTCTCGCTGCGATGTTGATCTGCCTGTTGTTTCATTCGATTTTGTGCCAAATTCAGGTTATCCTTTAAGAGTTGGAGAACTTCTTGCTGATGCTCGATGTGATCTTCCACTGCTTGAACCTTCGAATTTTCCTTAAAGATGATGTGATGGATGGTGGATGATATCCATAAAGTGCCATAAATGGGGTCATTTTTGCTGCAGTATGGAAGGAAGTGTTATACCACCATTCAGCGAGAGGTAACCACTTGACCCATTCTGTTTGTTTATCAGATATAAAACAACGAAGATATCCTTCCAAACATTTATTTACTATCTCAGTTTGACCATCAAATTGAGGATGATAAGATGAGCTATGAGCTAATTGAGTACCCAAACAAGAAAATAAATCTGTCCAAAAATTTCCAGTAAAAATGGGATCTCTGTCGCTCAAAATAACCCTTGGGTTTCCATGTAGCTTTTGAATTGTGTCCATAAATGTAGTAGCAACTATATTTGCTTTAAATGGATGAGATAATGCACAAAAGTGTGCATACCTGGTAAGTCTATCAACTACCACCATGATGACACTCTTTCCTTCAGACTTAGGTAAACCTGTGATAAAATCCATTGAAATCTCCTCCCAACGTTGACTTGGAATGGATAAAGGTTTTAGAAGTCCTGGGGTCTTAATTGTTTCCACTTTATTCTGCTGGCAAACCAAACATTCCGCCACAAACTTTTGAATATCAGATTTAAGGCCATCCCCAAAAAATTCTTTCTTCACCCTGTGGTAAGTTTTTAAAAATCCTGAGTGTCCTCCTAAAGGAGAAGTGTGCAATTCCAGAAGAATCTTTTGTTTTAGTTGGGAATCCTTACAAAGATATAAGCGATATTTGTACCATAAGGAATCATTTTTCCAACTAAATGTATCAGATGTACTAGGATCTTGCCGCAACTTTTGAATGAGTGTCCATACATCTTTGTCCTTCTTCCATTCATCTCTTGCTTCAGTTATCCAATCTGGTTGGATAATAGAAATGGCACAAAGCAATGCTTCCACCTCTTCATTATTTCTTGAGAGTGCATCTGCAACAACATTAAGCTTTCCTTTTTTGTAGATTATTTCAAAGTCATAACCCAACATCTTTGTGACCCATTTTTGCTGCTCTTCTGAAGATAGTCTTTGTTCCAAAAAGTTTTTAAGACTATCATGATCAGTTTTTACCTTCAAGTGTCTTCCCATTAGGTAAGTTTTCCATTTCTTTAGTGCATGCAGTATTGCTAACATTTCCTTCTCATAAATAGGTTTTTGTAAATACTTTCCTTTGATTGGACGACTTTCAAAAGCAATGGGTCTTCCTTCCTACATTAAAACAACACCAATTCCATTTCCTGAGGCATCACATTCCACAATAAAGGTTTTTGTGAAGTCGTAGCTAAGACAAGCGCTAGGCACATTGCCTCTTTAAGATGTTCAAAGGCCTTAGTTGCTTCAGGAGTCCATGAAAATGCATCTTTCTTCAATAATGTTGTTAGAGGTGCTGCTATTCTCCCATAATTCTTAACAAACTTGCGATAATACCCCGTTAACCCGAGAAATCCTCGCAACTTCTTTATGGTTGTGGGGACTTTCCATTCCTTAATGGCTTTAATTTTGTTAGGGTCTACTTTAACACCCTCGTGAGATAAAATATGACCCGGATATTCAACCTCTTGTACTCCAAAGAAACATTTGGATGTTTTTGCATATAATTGTTTCTCCCGCAATAGTTTGAGCACCCTGTCAACATGTTCAACATGATCCTTCCAAGACCTGCTATAGATTAGTATATCATCAAAAAATACTAGCACAAATTTTCTAAGGAAGGGTTTGAAAATGGAATTCATCAACCCTGGAAATGTAGAAGGTGCATTGGTAAGGCCAAAAGGCATGACCAAAAATTCATAATGACCCTCATGAGTTCGAAATGCTGTTTTTGGAATATCTTCAGTCTTCATTCTAATTTGATGATATCCTGAACGAAGATCCAACTTGGTAAAATAAATTGCTCCATGTAATTTATCCAATAATTCATCAATCACAGGAATGGGAAATTTATCTTTAATGGTGAGCTTATTGAGCTCCCTATAATTCGGACACATTCGCCATGATCCATCCTTCTTGTGTACCAATACTACAGGAGCAGAGAAAGAACTTTGACCAGGTTGAATTATACCCGCCTCTAACATTTCTGCAATCATACGTTCAATTTCGCTCTTTTGGATGTAAGGATATCTATAAGGCCTGATGTTTGGAGGAACACTTCCTGGAATCAAATGAATAGCATGATCATGATCACGAATAGGTGGGAGTCCTTTGGGAGTTTCAAACACCTTGGAATGATTGTCCAAGACTTGTTGGAGATCTACAGGAATAGATGATTTTGATGTTGGAACTTCTAGTGAGCATAATTGTGCAATTACGCCTCGTTGTTCTTTATTTAGAAGCTTTGTCATGACATTAGAGCTTATTATCCTTCCTGGCTTCCCTGTTATACCTCGTAATTCAACTTCCTTTCCTTCTGAAAAAAATTTCAAGAAAAGTTCTTGAAAATTAAAAGCTACCGTCCCCAAAGATTGTAACCATTGTACTCCTAGTACAACATCAACACCTCCCATAGGAATGGAAAGCATTGGACTAGTCAATACATATTCCCCCATGGTTAGCTTGATATTATGGCATTTCCAAGAGAAATTTATAGTTCCTCCATTTGCAATCATCACTTGACATTCTGGTGCTGGGTATAGGAAACAATTTAATTCCTTGACTACCTTACAATGAATAAAATTATGGGTGCTACCTGAATCAATCAACACTATTACCTTTTTCTTCTTGATCTGTCCTTCTATCTTGAGAGTTTGAGGAGTGGTAATTACTGCCAGTGCATTACATGATATGGTCGGATTCATTTCTTCCTGTTCTAGGGCTGGTTCCTCGTGTATATCCTCTTCTTGTTCATTTTCTTTTTCTTCTTCACAATCTATGTAAAATAATTTCTTTTCAGCACACTTATGACCTTTAGTGTATTTTCTATCACAACTGTAGCAAAGCCCTTTTGCTCTTTTTTCTTCCAATTGTTGTGGTGTCAACCTTGTAGGTTGTGGAAATCTAGGCGTAGCAACACTTCCTTCTTTATAGAATTGAGTGGCAGGCTTCCTTGTCGCCATAATTTTACATTCAACTTTTCTTGCCAACCTGAATGCCTTCTCCAATGAATCAGGTTCCAAAACACGAACTTCATGTTGGATGTTATCTTTTAGAGTGCCTATGAAGAGATCAATCCTGTGTTCCTCTGGAATATCAGTTACCCTTATATTCAATTTTTGGAAGTCCTCAATGTGCTGCCCCACTAAACCCTTTTTCTTGAGATTTATCAATTGGCTAAAGAAGGTGTTTCTCTTTGTATCCTCATAATGTGCTATCATTTCCTCCGTAAAAATTGACCAAGTGACAATTTTTTTACGGGAGCAAAGCCATCGATACCACACAAATGTATTTTGTTCTAAATGTAAAGTTGCAATGCGTACCTTTTGTGTGTTTTGCACGTTATGGAGATCAAAATATTGCTCCATCTGTAGTATCCATGTTACATGATCCTTTCCATCAAACTTCCTCATATCCATTTTTGGAATATGGTGGTTCTTCCCGCTAACATTAGAGTTTATGAAATCACGATTAACATTTATTTTGTTCTCATCATGAGGTTCTTCTACTATCTTTTCACCATTAGGAAACATTTCTTGTATCAATTTTGTCAAACCTTCCATGTCTGCTTTTAGAACATTCTTCATGTTTTCCATTTTCTCATCGATCGTAGCTTCCATGTCATCCATCTTAGATTCCATGCCAGCCTCCATGCCATCTATCTTATATTCCATGCCATCTATCTTAGAGTCCACGCCTTTCTTCAAACCATCCATCTTAGTTTCCACACCTTTCTTCAAAACTTCTATGTCATTTTTTGTTGCTCTTTGCGAAAGCGAAATTTGTTGCATTTGCTCTTGTAATTTTGATATGTCATGTTGCCATTCTTCATCTTCATGAGTCATAGTAGAGCTTTCCAAAGGCTTAATGGGTGTTGAATTCTTTTTAAGGGCCATTTTATAATCCAATACTGATATCTATGTTACAGTATGCCCTTGCAATCAATTCAACTTGATTCTTCAAACAAGACTTATGCAATTCGGAAAAAAATTACACACCTTTTACTTGCTTTTGAGGAGTTCGATAATGAAATTGGATTATCTCTGTGATTATGGCGCTTCAATATCTAAAATTCAGCACTGAAGTCGCCCTCTAAATTCTCTTTTGAATGCCACAGGTCTGACTTGATTTGGATTCTCCAAGACAAATTTATGTCCAATCTCCCACAATGACCTAATTATGGACTCGTTCAGTATAGCGAACTTGTACGGATTTCCATGTGTCACTGTTTCGTCCTTCGCCTCTGAAATTGATAGCCAAGAAACTATAGTCTGTGTAATTGTGACTAATTTTTACGGAACTCCAATCTGATGCTCAGAGAGAGAGTTATTGAAATTTTCCCACGATCACCTCTTTGAGATGAAATTCGGGAGCCTGAAAAAGCACTACCTTCCACAGATCATATCTCCAAAAATATTGCGAATCAAGCTCTAAATTTTTTTGACAAGTTTCCTTAGTATTTCAGCTTCGCACCATAAAAATTTCAGATTCTAAACCTCAGTATAAAAAAAGTTATAGCGCAAATGCCACAATGACCTGTTTAGGAGCCTGAAAAAAGACCTAACTTCCATAGATCATATCTCTGAAAATATTGTGAACCAAGCTCTGAAATTTTTAGACAATCTTCCTCAGGATTTCGGCTTCGCACCCTAAAATTTCAGCTTCTAAAACTTCGTAGAAAAAAATTTATAGCAAAAATTCCATGATGACCTGTTTGGAGCAGCGAAACCCTAGAATCCAAAGCTCTGATACCAAATGTTGGGAAACCAGCTCCAAAAAGAGAAGAAAAGAGATATCAATGCCTTAGAAATAAGCCAATTCAAGGGGGCAACCTCCAATACATTACATGAATGAAAAATTCTTGGATTATACAATTTACAAAACCTTCTTTCTATATATAGGGGTCCATGGGGCCATAATGTAATCCTAGTGGGCCACAATGTAATCCTAGCCGACCTAACAATAATAATTTAAGGGCACAATAATAACAAAATGGGGGTTACAAGGGTACAATAATAACAACAAGGGGTTTACACTAACAATAATAAGGGGCTATACTAGTGATATAGGGACCTAGTATGTTGAGTAACCAAATTTTCAAAAATAGAAGAAAGAGATATCAACGCCTTAAAAATAAGCCACTTCGAACGGGCAACCTCCAATACATTACATAAATGCAATTCTTGGATGATACAATTTACAAAACCTCCTTTCTATATATAGGAGTCCATGGGGCCATAATGTAATCCTAGTGGGCCACAATGTAATCCTAGCCGACCTAACAATAATAATTTAAGGGCACAATAATAACAAAAAGGGGGTTACAAGGGTACAATAATAACAATAAGGGGGTTACACTAATAACAATAAGGGACTATACTAGTAATATAGGGACCTAACATGCCCTTCTCCTTCGAAAAAGTGTTGTCCTCAACACTTGAGTAACTCTGGGTGCTTCTGTATAAACTTCTCATCCTCCCATGTAGAATCTTTAGTGGGTAAGTTCTTCCACTTGATGAGATACTCTTAAATTGATCGATTATGTCGCTGTCAAGTTCTTGTTTCCGTGACCTCTTTAGGTTCCAATATGATTTTTCCTTCCTCATCAAGTTCTGGCAATATTGTTTGAACTGGAAGATTTTCACCTATAACCTTCTTTAAGCATGAAACATGGAAAACTGGATGCACTTGCGAAGAAGCAGGAAGCTCCAATTTGTATGCCATAATACCAATCTTTGCAACACCTTGTAAGGACCATAGTACTTTGGTGATAATTTATTATCCTTCTTAGCTTGCTTGAGGGACATTTGTTTGTATGGTTGTAGCCATAAAAATACCCAATCTCCTACAACAAAATTTCTCTCGTTGCGATGTTGATCTGCCTGTTGTTTCATTCGATTTTGTGCCAAATTCAGGTTATCCTTTAAGAGTTGGAGAACTTCTTGCTGATGCTCGATGTGATCTTCCACTGCTTGAACCTTCGAATTTTATCTTAAATATGATGTGATGGATGGTGGATGATATCCATAAAGTTCCATACATGGGGTCATTTTTTCTGCAGTACGGAAGGAAGTGTTATACCACCATTCAGCGAGAGGTAACCACTTGACCCATTGTGTTTGTTTATCAAATACAAAGCAACGAAGATATCCTTCCAAACATTTATTTACTATCTCAGTTTGACCATCAGATTGAGGATGATAAGATGAGCTATGAGCTAATTGAGTACCCAAACAAGAAAATAACTCCGTCCAAAAATTTCCAGTAAAAATGGGATCTCTGTCGCTCACAATAACCCTTGGGCTTCCATGTAGCTTTTGGATTCTATCCATAAATGTAGTAGCAACTGTACTTGCTTTAAATGGATGAGATAATGCACAAAAGTGTGCATACTTGGTAAGTCTATCAACTACCACCATGATGACATTCTTTCCTTCGGACTTAGGTAAACCTGTGATAAAATCCATTGAAATCTCCTCCCAACGTTGACTTGGAATGGATAAAGGTTGTAGAAGTCCCTGGGTCTTAATTGTCTCAACTTTATTCTGTTGGAAAACCAAACATTCCGCCACAAACTTTTGAATATCAGATTTAAGGCCATCCCAAAAAAATTCTTTCTTCACCCTGTGGTAAGTTTTTAAAAATCCCGAGTGTCCTCCTAAAGGAGAAGTGTGCAATTCCAGAAGAATCTTTTGTTTTAGTTGGGAATTTTTACAAAGATATAAGCGATCTTTGTACCATAAGGAATTATTTTTCCAACTAAATGTATCAGATGTACTAGGATCTTGCTGCAACTTTTGAATGAGTGTCCATAAATCTTTGTCCTTCTTCTTTTCATCTCTTGCTTCGGTTATCCAATCTGGTTGGATAATAGAAATGGCATAAAGCAATGCTTCCACCTCTTCATTCTTTCTTGAGAGTGCATCTGCAACAAAATTAAGCTTTCATTTTTTGTAGATTATTTCAAAGTCATAACCCAACATCTTTGTGACCCATTTTTGCTGCTCTTCTGACGATAGTCTTTGTTCCAAAAAGTGTTTAAGACTATCATGATCAGCTTTTACCTTGAAGTGTCTTCCCATTAGGTAAGTTCGCCATTTCTTTAGTGCATGTAGTATTGCTAACATTTCCTTCTCATAAATAGGTTTCTGTAAATACTTTCCCTTGATTGGACGAATTTCAAAAGCAATGGGTCTTCCTTCCTGCATTAAAACTACACCAATTCCATTTCCTGAGGCATCACATTCCACAATAAAGGTTTTTGTGAAGTCTGGCGTAGCTAAGACCGGTGCTAGGCACATTGCCTCTTTAAGATGTTCAAAGGCCTTAGTTGCTTCAAGAGTCCATGAAAATGCATCTTTCTTCAATAATGTTGTTAGAGGTGCTGCTATTCTCCCATAATTCTTAGCAAACTTGCGATAATACCCTGTTAACCCGAGAAATCCTCGCAACTGCTTTATGGTTGTGGGAACTTTCCATTCCTTAATGGCTTTAATTTTGTTAGGGTCTACTTTAACACCCTCGTGAGATACAATATGACCCAGATATTCCACCTCTTGTACTCCAAAAAAACATTTGGATGTTTTTGCATATAATTGTTTCTCCTGCAATAGTTTGAGCACCCTGTCAACATGTTCAACATGATCCTTCCAAGACCTGCTATAGATTAGTATATCATCAAAAAATATGAGCACAAATTTTCTAAGGAAGGGTTTGAAAATGGAATTCATCAACCCTTGAAATGTAGAAGTTGCATTGGTAAGGCCAAAAGGCATGACCAAAAATTCATAATGACCCTCATGAGTTTGAAATGTTGTTTTTGGAATATCTTCAGTCTTCATTCTAATTTGATGATATCCTGAACGAAGATCCAACTTAGTAAAATAAATTGCTCCATGTAATTCATCCAATAATTCATCAATCACAGGAATGGGAAATTTATCTTTAATGGTGAGCTTATTGAGCTCCCTATAATCCGGACACATTCGCCATGATCCATCCTTCTTGTGTACCAATGCTACAGGAGCAGAGAAAGAACTTTGACTAGGTTGAATTATACCCGCCTCTAACATTTCTGCAGTCATACGTTCAATTTCGCTCTTTTGGACATAAGGATATCTATAAGGCCTGATGTTTGGAGGAACACTTCCTGGAATCAAATGAATAGCATGATCATGATCGCGAATAGGTGGGAGTCCTTTGGGAGTTTCAAACACCTTGGAATGATTGTCCAAGACTTTTTGGAGATCTGCAGAAATAGATGATTTTGATGTTGGAACTTCTAGTGAGCATAATTGTGCAATTACGCCTCATTGTTATTTATTCAGAAGCTTTTTCAAGACATTAGAGCTTATTATCTTTCCTGATTCACACACCTGGGATCAGATTTCTAATTCTAGGTGTACTAGAGTTCGAAGTATGAAATATTGATCCTAAGATTGTAACCATTTTGACTGAAGTCATCATCAACTCTATAGGATGGAAAGCATTGACTGTCAATACACATTCCTAATAGCTTGCTTTGCATTTAGCAACGAGGTTTCCATTTGCACCACGTTCACCTGACATCTGTACAGTAGGAAACAATTAATTCTGGCTTGCACTGATACAATAAATATATGTCTTATCTGTTCAACACTATTACTTTTTTCTTCTTGATTTGTCCTTGTATCTTGAGAGTTTGAGGAGTGGTAATTCCTGCCAGTGCATTACACGATATGGTCGGATTCATTTCTTCCTCTTCTAGGGTTGGTTCCCGGTGTATATCCTCTTCTTGTTCATTTTCTTCTTCCTCTTCACAATCTATGTAAAATAATTTCTTCTCAGCACACTTATGACCTTTAGTGTATTTGCTATCACAACTATAGCAAAGCCCTTTTTCTCTTTTTTCTTCCAATTGTTGTGGTTTCAATCTTGTAGGTTTTGGAAATCTAGGCATAGCAACACTTCCTTCTTTATAGAATTGAGTGGTAGGCTTCCTTGTCACCATTATTTTACATTCAAATTTTCTTGCCAACCTGAATGCCTTCTCCAATGAATCTGGTTCCAAAACACGAACTTCATGTTGGATGTTATCCTTTAAAGTGACTATGAAGAGATTGATCCTGTGCTCCTCTGGAATATCAGTTACCCTTATATTCAATTTTTGGAAGTCCTCAATGTGTTGCCCCACTAAACCCTTTTGTTTGAGATTTATCAATTGGCTAAAGAAGGTGTTTCTCTTTGTATCCTCATAATGTGCTATCATTTTCTCCGTAAAAATTGACCAAGTGACAATTTTTTTACGGGAGCAAAGCCATCGATACCATACAAATGTATTTTGTTCTAAATGTAAAGTTGCAATGCGTAACTTTTGTGTGTTTTTCACATTATGGAGATCAAAATATTGCTCCATCTGTAGTATCCATGTTACAGGATCCTTTCCATCAAACTTCCTCATATCCATTTTTGGAATATGGTGGTTCTTCCCGTCAACATTAGAGTTTATGAAATCACGATTAACATTTATTTTGTTCTCATCATGAGTTTCTTCTACTATCTTTTCACCATTAGGAAACATTTCTTGTATAAACTTTGTCAAACCTTCAACGTCTGCTTTGAGATCATTCTTCATGTTTTCCATGTTGTCTTTCATGTCATCCATCTTAGCTTCCATGCCAGCTTCCATGCCATCTATCTTAGCTTCCACGCCATCCATCTTAGCTTCCACACCTTTCTTCAAACCGTCCATCTTCACTTCCATGCCTTTCTTCAAAACTTCCATTTCATTTTTTGTTTCTCTTTGCGAGAGTGAAATTTGTTGCACTTGCTCTTGTAATTTTGATAGATCATGTTGCAATTCTTCATCTTCATGAGTCATAGTAAAGCCTTCTGAAGGCTTAATGGGTGTTGAATTATTTTTATGGGGCATATTTTAGAACCCAATAATGCTATATATTCTAAAATATGACCTTGGAATCAATTCAAATTGATTATTCAAAGAAGACTTATGCAATTTGGAAAGAAAAAAAAAATATACACACCTTTTTCTTGCTTTTGAGGAGCTCGATATTGAAATTGGATAATCTCTATGATTGCAGCACTTCAATATTTGAATTTTAGTATCAATGTATCCCTCTGAATTATCTTTCTAATGCCTCAGGTCTGACCTGATTTGGATTCTCCAAGAAAAAGTTGTGTCCAATCTCCCACAATGACCTAATTCTGGACTGGTTCAGTAGAGCGAGCTTGTACGACTTGCCACATGTCATTGTTTCGTCCTTTGTTTCCTAAATTGATAACCAAGAAACTAAAGTCCGTGTGACTGTGACCAATTTTTACAGCACTCCAATCCGATGCCCAGAGAGAGAGTTATTGAACTTTCCCACAATCACCTCTTTGAGATGAAATTCAGGAGCCTGAAAAAGCACTACCTTCCACAGATCATATCTCCAAAAATTTTGTGCACCAAGCTCTGAAATATTTTGACACATTTCCTCAGGATTTTATCTTTGCACCATACAAATTTTAGATTATGAATCTTCGTAGAAAAAAATTTATAGCGCAAATGCCACGATGACCTGTTTAGGAGCCTAAAAAAATACCTAACTTCCACAGATGATATCTCCAAAAATATTGCGAAAAAAGCTCTAAAAGTTTTAGGAAATCCTCCTTAGGAGTTTGGCTTCGTGCCCTAAAAATTTTAGCTTCTAAAAATTCGTAGAAAAAAAGTTATAGCAAAAATGCCACGATGACTTGTTTGGAGCAGCGAAACCCTTGAATCCAAAGCTCTGATACCAAATGTTGAGTAACCAACTCCAAAATAGAAGAAAAGAGATATCAACACGTTAGAAATAAGCCACTTTGAGGGGGAAACCTCCAATACATTACATAAATGAACAATTATCAGATGATACAATTTACAAAACCTCCTTTCTATATATAAGAGTCCATGTGGCCATAATGTAATCCTAGTGGGCCACAATGTAATCCTAGCCGATTTTAGGGGCACAATAATAACAAAATGGGGGTTACAAGGGTACAATAATAACAATAAGGGGGTTACACTAATAACAATAAGGAACTATACTAGTAATATAGGGACCTAACATAGAGTGCTAGTAGCTTATCTCTGAGAAGAGATGTGGCAGCTACAGGCCTCATAGTTGTGTTAAAATGAGCCTCAAGGGCCTATTTGTTATTGAGAAACAATGCAAAACCCTAAACATCAAAAAACCTAACGTTAGGAGATGAAGTGACAAAACTATGGGCCCCATTTTGGTAAATTTGTACATCAACTTCTCGGGGATGCAACTTTGGCATACGATCTTCGTTTAACACACACAATACCTCGTTAGAAAGATATATCCAAGGAATACAAATTTTGATGTGAAAATGAACCAAAGGAACTTCCATGTCTCTCCCAAGTTTCCCAAAAAATGTCATTTAGGGCCTCAAAACTGCTTCGGAAGTTGAGGACCCGAAAAACTGCTAAAAATAGTAAATTGTGCTACAATTAAGGAAACTCGAAAACTAAAAGGAACAATGGTGGGGCCCCAAGCGGAATACGTGGATGGATGGAAATATCCACTTGGATCATTCCTCCCCCCTTAGGAATAAATTTTCATCGTTTCGTTGAGTTCCTCCATGAGATTAGGAAACTTCTACTGAACTTGGTCCCTGGTGAAACACTTGCCTTGGTGCAGGAGTTGGCCAACTTTGACAACCCAATATAGTTGGATATTTTCTAGTGAGTGCTATTGATTTTCGTGTCCATGATATTATCCACGGTGGCATGTTTCATGCAGTCTGAGTTTAACTCCGTTGGTGTGAGTTGTTCTGCCATGTCGGAGGTGTCTAGTAGAGGTGGGAAGTAGGGCTGAAGGAGGTCCACATTGAACACTTGGTGTAGATGAAGGAATGGTAGAATACTGAGCTCAAAGGCATTGGCCTCTATAGTCTTGGTGATGGTGTATGGCCCATATCAGAGTGGGTGAAGCTTGTGGCGTGGTCCAGCGAGGTGCCCCTTCTGAAAATGTAGCAACGCTTTGTCGCCCACCTAGAAGTTGTGTGGCACCCGATGTTGATCATGTTGTCACTTGTACTTAGCATTAGCTTTCTAAAATATGTCATGAACCTATTGGAATATGTGTTGAAGGCGCTCAATGAATTTTTTTTCCTTGTCAGCTTCAGACTCGACATGAGCCGATTCGACCTGAGTAGCCACAAATGGCATGGCTACGCCAATGGGACATAGTGGCTGGAATCCCAATCCCACCTGCAAGGGGTTGTGGCCGGTTGAGCTGTGGATAGGCTGGCTGTACCTATGTTGTACATAGGGAAGGCTCTCCTCCCATATGTGTGGATTCTTTGAATTGTACATGCATAGAATGTCTACAATCATCCTATTGACAACCTCTGTCTTGCCATTAGTTTGGGGATGGAAATTTGTGGACTTGGTGAGTTTGGTGTCTAGCATTGACCATAGGTTGGACCAAAATGTGTTGAGGAACATGTTGTTCCAATCTGAGATGATATACTATGGGATCCCAAAGTGTACCCACACTCATTGAAAAAAGATTTTAGTAGTGGCTTATGTTGTGATATTCATGTTGTAGGCCATCATAATGGCCATCTTTGAGAATTTGTCAATGACCATGAAAACATAGTCATTTCCATGCTTTGTAGAAGGAATTCCCGACATGTAATCCATGGAGATGTATTCCAAAGGTTTACTAGGGGTAGATAGTGGATTATAGAGCCTCGCTTCTTGATGGTCGGTTTGGAAATAGCCCAAGAAATGCAATATCTGATGTACTTCCTGACATATTGTCAAAGGTTCGGCTAATAGAAATACTTTTGCAGTACTCCATTGTTTTCTTGACCCCAAAATTTCTAGTGACTCGACTGTAGCGCACTTCCAAAATCATCTTGACATGCTCTCTTGAACGAACACAAAGGTGTCCCACATGACATAGTAGTGCATCTTGGAGGTGAAAATTTTGAACTTTCATACCCTCAAAGAGTGTCTTGTATGCATGGCCAAATTGCAGATCGCTCTAGTAGAGAAGCAAGCAATCAGAATTTCGGTGCCCGCAAGAGCTGAGATTGGTGGTTAGCGCCACGTTTGGTGGTCGGCTGAGGTATTCTGCAACATTATTGGTGTTGTCCTTCTTGTACTTGATGTTCAAACGAAACTATTGCAGATATGTGGACCAATTTTTATGGCGATCATTCTGCAGCTTCCCTTGCATTTGTATGAACTGTAGGGGTCGGAATTCTATGTGGATGACCGTTTCCATCCCCAAAATGTAATACTTCCATTTCCTACAAGCTTGCACAATGGAATGAATTTATTTATCATAGGTGGGATACTTCTGGACTGTGTCAAACATTGTCACTATGATATGCCACTGGATGACCTTGTTGAGTAAGAACTTCCCAAATAGCATAGTCAGAGGCATCTGTCTCGATCTCAAATGGTTGTTGCAATTCTGGTAATGTGAGCCTTGGGGCAGAGAAAAGACGATGTTTCAATTCTACGAATGCGTTATATTAACATTCCGACCAAAATAATTTTTATCTCACTCCTCCCTTGGTGACTTGACTCAAGGGCCAAGTGATATGGGAGAATCCCAACACGAACCTATGGTAGAAATTAGAAAGACCTAGAAAGTTGAGAAGCTCTATTAGAGTGGTTGGGGCTAGCCAATCCTGAATGACTTGGATCTTGGTTATATCTACATGCATCCCACACTCATCAATAATGTATCCCATATATAGAACCTGTGTCATGAAAAAAGTTTACTTCTCCAAATTGTCACACAACTTGTGTTGCCGCAATGTTTGGAGGACCTGTCGGAAGTGGCGGAGGTGCTCTTCCCAAGTCTAGCGGAACATGAGGATGTCATCCAATTACACTACTACAAATGAGTTGGTGAATGGACGCAAGATGTCTTGCATCAGCCTCATGAAGGTTGCAGGAGCATTCGTCAACCCGAAAGGCATGACCATCCATTTGAAAAGGCCCTCCTTGGCTCTAAATTCAGTCTTCCATACATCGCAGGGTTCGATTGGTACCTGGTGATACCTGAACTTCAAGTCGATCTTGTTGAAATATTTCGCCCCTTTGTTTGGTCTAGAATTTCATCAATTCGTGGGATCAGGTACCTATTTCGGACAATGATCTTGTTCAACGCCCAATATTTAATACATAGTCTCCAAGTCCCATCCTTCTTCTTGATCAACATAAGTAGGCTACCATAGTGCGATGAACTTGGCCGTATGTGAACTTTATGTAGAAGCTCCTAAATCTGGCTCTTGATTTCATTGTTCTCTAGAACAGAGCACCTATAGGTTGGTCCATTAGGCAGCGATGCATCTAGGGTCAGATCTATTAGGTGCTTGACCTAAAAATGCAGAAGCACCCCTATGGGTGAGGTGAAGATTTCCCCATGCTCCTTCACAACCTTGTTTATTTAATTTTTTCGTGACGAATAGCCTTGTCTAGAGGTCGTGGCCATAGTCTTCTTCTTTTCTTGAGGGCGGATCATGGGGGAAAAACAATTCCCGGTTTTGGAAATGAGCTTACTGCATTGTTTTTTGGTAACCAAAGAGAGAGTGATAGACAGTGGTACCTCTGGTATCCTGTACAACTTATTTCCCAAAGTAACAATAATAGCACGAGGACGAGAATGATACACAACATGTCACTTCCACAAGTATGGTTGGCATAATAATACATCAAAAACATCAAGAGGAGAAATGTCACATAATACCTCATCTGTGAAGGGGCTTGATGCTGTAGGAAATGTGGCACTGCTGGCTCACGGGGAGATCTTGTCCTTGGTGAAGCCACCTGATGGTGTATTGTTGTGGGTTTGTTTTGGTCAGAAAGCCTAAATGCTTCACAACCTCTTCTCAAATGAGGTTTTTTTGGCTCCCACTGTTGAAAATGAACTGTAGCAGGGAACCCTTTACCCACATCTCAGAGTGGAAGAGACGCTCATCCTTCTCTAGATATTCTGGTTCCTAATTATGGACCTTCATGGTGGCAACAGTGGCATTGGGATTTGCATCGATAATCTTATTCCTTTTTTCATTCCCCTTGTCGGGTTTTGATTCAGATTCGAAGCATGCATCTTATTCAGAATCCTTCATCTTGGCCACCAATGACTGCATGGCTTGACACTCACTTCTGTTGTGAGTGGATCTCTTATGGAACTCACATCACTTTACCATGTCCTTCTTCATCTTCACGGTCTTGTTATTTTCTTACGGCTTTTGCAGGTTCCCTTGGGCCGCCAGGCCTTGTCTTTGTCCTTTATTTTGAGGTTTGGGGGCATCTTTTCCTTTCTTTTAATTCATAAATCCAAAGTCTCGCTTCTTCTGTTTGAATTTATGCTCAATATTTGTAGCATACCGGTATGTTGTACCGAGCGAGGAGATGTCGAGGAACTCCATTTCCTCCTAAATGTATCTGTGCAGAAAACTATGATACTTTAAAATCAAATGTTTCTTCGAATCTTTGATACCCAACTTTGTGCGCAAGGTATGGAACATATTCATCAACTCATGCACATCTTGATCCCTTTGTTGTCGTAGCATAGTACATTATATGTACTTGTACTCATAGCTCCCCACAGGATAATATTTTTCCTTTATGGCATCTCAGAAAGAATTCCAACTGGGTACGACCAAGAACAGAGAGGGTCCCCCCTCATCATTTTTCTCATAGTAGGTTTCCCACCAGTCGTTGACATGGGAGCGACTTTGAGGAGTGTAAAAATAATCTTCTCCTAGTCGGAAAAGTCATGAACCATGAAATATCCTTCTAATAGATTCAACCATATATCTACGACATTTTCATCTATTTGGCCATCAAATATGGGAATGTCAATGTTTACTTGTACCTTAAAAGGAGTGGCTGGTGGATGTAGATGCATTTTTTGTGGGCAGTTGTTGAAGGATATGGACAAAGGTATCCATCATCGAGTTCCTTTGTTTCATGAGGTCCTCCTCGAGAAATATTTCGATAAGATATCATGCTCCCTCATCCTTATTTACTTCCCCCATGGGTGACCGTCGGGGTTTGTGAGGTTGATCTTGAAAAGGTTCAACCAAATCAAGCCCTAACTCCTTATACCCCGACCTCGTTGGGGACATGCAAAGGTGGATCAACAAAAAATAGACATCTCTGATACCACTGATCCAGATTTATGCAAGAATACAATGAAATACATAAATTTAGAAATGCCAAAAGAATATAACTTCATTTCATTAATACAAATAACTGATATATGCTTATAGACAGAATGGAAATAAACTAGCTAGGGTGTTGCTAGCTTATCTCTGAGAAATGATGTGGCAACTATAGGCCTCTGAAATGTGTTACGATGACGCTCAAGGGAATATTTATTATTAAGAAACAATGGAAAACCCTAAACATTAAAAAACCTAACCCTAGGAGATGAAGCACCAAAACTATGGGCCCCGTTTGGGTAAATTCGTACATCAACTTCCCGGGGACGCAACTTTGGCATATGATATCTCTTTGACGTGCAAAATACCTCGTTAGAAATATATATCTGAGGACTACAACTTTTGATGTGAGAAACATATAAGGACAATCTATGTTGCTCCCGGTTTTCCCAAAAATCATTGTTTAAGGCCTCAAAACGACTCTGGAAGTTCAGGACCCAAAAAAATTCTAAAAATAGTAAATTGTACTACAATTAAGGAAACTAAAAAACTAAAAGGAACAATGGTGGGGCCCTAAGTGGAATACGCAGGTGGCCACCAATATCCACATCGATCATGGAAAAAATATATCTCTAACAAATTCAAAAACTTATGTTCCTTAGAAGGAATTCGAAGAGAATCGATAGCACCTCATAATCCACAATTGAAATGGGATGTAGAAAGAAAGAATAGAATGATTGTGGGAGAAACATGAGCTATGTTTCATAATTAGGGCCTCTTATTACATCTGTAGGCAGAAGAATTCAATACAATAGTATTTGTGTAGAACATGAGTACTCATCATATACTTGGCATGAGTATACCACATGAGGATTTTTTAGGTAAGACTCCAAATGTGTCGTATTTCAAAATTTTTGGTTCATCTGTTTATTTCCATGCAACAAAGTATGCCAAGAAGAAGCTAGAGCCAACATCAGAGTTGGGGATATTTTTGGGGTACATTGGTACACCCCACAACAACATGTGTACTTTCTAGCACACAGGATGATAATGGTCAGAAGAGATGTGAAATTTGATGAAGAAAAATCCATGCGAATTTACCTTGAGAGGGAGCTTCAGTTGCATGCAATTGAGGATCTCATGGCTCTGAAAGAAGAACCTCACGATGTGGAGCAGCCACAAGCAAAGGAACGGAGAGTGGTAGAAAACACTCATGAAAAGACATCCACTACATATGGAAGGAAGTGTGCTAGAGAGGCTGCCAGGTTATTACTAGCTGCGAGAGAGAACGTGGAAGTACCCACATCACAACGCAGGCACAGAAGGTCCCGAGTGCGGTAGACTGGATACATGGCTCTTTTGAGCGAAGCTATTGAGATAGAACCATCCTGTTTTGAGGAAGGAGTTCAACAACGAGTGTGGTTTGATGCCATGGTTGAGAAGTATGATTCCATTATCAGAAAAAAATCATGGGAAGTTGTCCAAGGAATAGTGGGGAAATCAGTTGTAGTATTCACGTGGGTCTACAAGGTGAAGCATGCAGCAGATGGGAGTGTGAATAAGTACAAGGCCAGGTATGTCACTAGAGGGTTCTCTTAGGTGGAGGGAATTGACTATGATGAGTCTGTTGCACCATTCGCAAGGTACTCATCTATCAGATACATCATTTCACTCTCTACACAGATGGGATGGAAGTTACATTAGATGGATGTAAATATATCCTTCGTCAATGGAGTATGGGCTATGGTACAAATAGACATATGGAGTGAAGCTTCTACGCTCCATCGATGCATATTGGACATGGTAGCCATCTGACAGGAAGAGCACATTAGGAGGCATCTTTAGCATAAGACCAAAAGTTGTTTCCTTGTACAATGGGAAACAAAGATAATTTTCACTCAGTTTAATAGAGGCATAGTAAATGATGGCCAATCATGATACGCTCATTCTAATCCAATGTATGCGTATCATCTATTTATGTATCTTTGATAAGGTTATCTGAATTTGTTTTTCATATTATGAGTTATGAATGCCAACCTAATTTCATTTAGTTATGTATGTGTGATAAGGTTATCTCAATTTGTTTTTCATATTATGAGTTACGAATATCAACCTAATACATTAAATGATTTGTTTTAACAATTTGATTGAAATTGTAAAATTCAAATAGTTTAATTATTTTTTATTTTAAATATATATCTAAAAATAAATTTTAAATGAGAAAAAAAAATATTTTAAATAATAAAGAATTTTAATATTATTAAAAATATATTAAATTAATAATTCAATCAAATTTATTATAATATAAAAATATTATAGTAAATAGATAAATGAAATAGATAAATGTTTTTTCTGATTAATCATATCATTAGGATTTGTTTAATTTTAATGATGTTATTAATCTCAAAAGAATCCTAATGATGACATTAATTAGACATTTATTTATGAAATTTTAAAATTAAAATAGTTTAGTTATTTTTTATTTTATTTATATATTTAAAAATATATTTTAAATTAAAAAATTTCATATTTTAAATAACAAAGAATTGTAATATTATTAAAAATATATTAAATTAATAATTAAATCAAATTTACCGTAGTATAAAAATACACAATAGCATAAACATTAGCATGATACAGTGGATATCAATAGAAATGGAATATTGACAATAGTGTTAACAATTTTTTTATTTGGAAGATTATTATTTGCAAAATGTTAGCATTATATTCAATGGGAAATTCACTATCATTAAATATAAAAAATTACCACAAGATAAACACTTGTATGATACAATGGATATATTTTTCTTGTTTAGAGGATTATCATTTGGAAAATTTTCACATTTAAACAATGATATTCAATGGAAAATTCACTACCATTACCATTACATATAAACATTTACCTTAACATAAAAAATACCATGATAAATAAATAAAATCTAGCCTCCCATGAAATAAAAAATAAAAAAATTTATTTATAGGATTATCATTTTGAAAATGTCAACATTTAAAGGATGATATTCAATTGAAGATAATTCTATTAGGAGCTCTCTCCATCATACAGAGGAGGGAATGAAAAATTTATTATATAGCAGAATTATGCAAGAAGAGTCAAGTACTTTTTATTTAATTGTATTCTATATGATAGATTTATAAGTAGTTTAAAACTGACTTTTATCTATGACTTTCTTTACAAACTCAAGGTTCTGATTCAGTTTAATGTTCAATATCAACTTATTCCCCAGTCTCATGTGTGGCCTTCTTCCACATTTAAACTTAATTTCTAAGATGAGTTCTTTTTCAACTAGCGTTTGCTTTGTCTCTCACTCAACCATTTTTTTCCAAATTATGCAGGTAGGGGTAAAGTGGGAGAGGCAACATCCTCTCTTTTTCACACTCTATCACTCCTTGTATAATCCTTAGGTTATTCTGGAACCAAGGGAGGAATTAGTTCTTTTTTTTGTTGGCCTCTTGTTTGCAGAGATGAGGTACAGTATTCTAGGTTTTGGAGTTGTTTGAATTTCTTTTGGATCCCCTTATTTCTACCCCTTTTTTGTTTTACAGTTTCAGTTTCAAACCCTCCCCAAAAAAGGAAATGTTCCCTAGTCCTCCCAAAAAAAAATTTCAAATGAATTTTAATTAACACCTTAATCAGGATTTTATGATATATAAAATGGGAATAACAATTTGGTCTTACTCTAACTCCAGTAGACATATGTTTCAAACTTCCTAATAGAAAATAAACAATTTTTATTCTTAACTCACTCCTATATGAGCTAGGAATCAGAATCCTAAATGGGATAGATTCACCTCATTATAGCATCCTTGAAATGTGAATTAAGATTGGGTAATCTACGCTAGACAATGCCACTCATCCTTCAACCACTACCTATAACTCAAACTCATATCCTTAAATTAAGTCTTCAAGAAAAATGTCACATCAATTCTAGCCAAAACATGACTCTTGAATGCTTTCTCTCTTTCTGGAGATAGGCCCTTGGCTTCAACAATTGACTCCTGAGTGAGAGGAAATTAAATTCCCTCAAAATTAACCTATTAAACATAGAATACCTCCACAAAACCTCTCACAAATCCATGGTGATAAGATCTATAATGAGAGAAAACCATGCACTTTAGGTTAGCCTCTATGCAATTTTCCACTTCTTCCCATAGTTCCCACCACCAAATAATATAACTAGAATCCATATTGCTATTCGATCATGGATTTATGGGAAAAATTAACAACTTGTCCTCTTTAGACATTAACAACTCAATTATGCATTTTATCTTTGGGCATTAACAGTTAAATTGTGCATTTGAATGTTGTTACCATATGGAGAAAATTATTTCCTTGATGGAAACAAGTACAATATATAACTAATCTAACAAATAATTTCAAAAAATATTTAACATGCAATAATTACCATTTAATTCAATATTGCCTCTTGGTAGCGGAGCCTAGAAACTTATCAGGTTATCTCACCGACCAATTAACACTCTCTTGATAAATGATTGTTCATGTGGTCACACGTGGTTTATGAGCACATTATTTGGACATAATACCAAAAAAAAAAAATTCCCTTTTGGTGCTAATTCTCCTGTGGTTAGTGTAATGTTCCTAAATTAGCTTTAGCTAATTGGAACATTAATTTTGCCTTATTTCTTTTGTATTCCATGATTATGAATAAATTTTGAAGGAGGACATGTAAAACTCCTAAAAACTAAGAATAAATCAATGCCTATGTGAACAGAGACATATCTGGGCTATTTAAATTATATCTTGCAGGTGTGAAAGGGTCTAAATCACAAGAGGGAATCCTATTTGACCAAGTCAAACAGTGCAGTCTAGATGCATTGAACCTCTTTGAGGGACAACGCAGTTCTAGAAGGAGGTTGTAATGTGAAAGGGGCTAAGTGATTCAAGGTGGTTTAGGGTTTGGCAAGACTCCTATCTTATAAAAGGAAGAGGAGGGCAGTAAGGAAAGGGTTGTTGAAGACATTATTTCTGAATGTCTGTCTGCTTAGACATCCCTTGTTGGGCATTCCTATTCAGGAATCCCACCTCCTTCCTTGAGAAGCTCTTGGAGGAGAATAGTGCTAAACTTCTCCACTATCAGGCTTGGGCCAAGCTTCACCTTACATTATGGTGCTGCTCATGTTGAGGGTTGAGTTGTCTTGTGAGTTGGAGCAAGTGGAGATCTAGATTTGCTCAGATCTAGATGATAGCAATGGCTCTTCTCAGTGAGTGTGTCATTTAACCTCCTGGAAGAGTTCATTTGCTGAGTATAATTCAGATGTACATCTTGGCATCAGGCCATATCATCTTCAGAAGCTACAACATTGTTTCTCTCCCTAATATAGCGTTATTTGCAGATCTACAGCTGTAGGGTGTTCTGCTTGCATTTTGGAGAAGAGATCTCCGGTGTTGGGATTCTTCCTTCACTGTGGTGATCCATAGATTGGCCAACCAATCTATGTTATGTTTCAGATATGATCTACTATGTACTTTTATTATTAATAATTTCTAAATTATTCTGCAGATCTGGAGTTTTAGATCTTAGATCTACTTCCAGTGCTTCATGTTTTGAGAAAAGCCCCAAGGGGAATGTATAGATCAGCTCTTCTTGTACATGGATCTGTATTGGATCTATATTTTTATGTATAGATCTTATATATATATGAAGAATCAATAAACTACTGATTCAGCCCTAAAAATAACGTTGTCACTGTTATGCAGTCTTTTTACATGGTTGTAGCACCTCTTTCTTGAGGATTTATTCTGTATTCTTTCATTCTTCTTCTGTAAATTGTATGAGTTATGCCCCTGATATTATTTTTCAATATTAATACCTTATTATATTCATACCCTTCAGAAAATCATGCTCACATGCTTCAGTAAATTTATGCACAATTCTAGTCTTGGGAAATCAGGGTTTTCTAGCCTAGTTACGAAAGGAGGAACTATTTAACTTAGTAAAACTTATTTTTTTTTGCTAAAATTCAACATCAGAGTCCCTCATAACCCTAGCTATCATATCCAACTACTTTAACATCTTATTGTTTCGCATATATCTAAATACAAACCTTTTAGGGCCTAAATCCTCACTTTTCCCCACCTTTTTCCTTGTAAAACGCTGTATAAATTTTCTGCTATATATTTTACTGAATTTTAAGTGTTTTTTCACCTATATGAGTTAAATTTCCATAGCTCCACATTGTTAATAACTTATATTATTCCCAATCTGTAGTTGTTCCTGAAAAAGGGATATTACAGTGGTATTAGAGCAAGATCTTTGGCTCAGCCTGTGGCTTCAAGCCAAAGTTCAGAATTCTTGAAGGAGGAATATTTAAAGCTCTATATATAGAGTCTACAGATTTCTACGTAGCCTATGGATCTCATCCCTTTTTTCAAAGGTGACATATCCAGTAAATGCCCCTGTAGTCAATCTCTGGAATAGAATTTTGATATTCCTGAAAAGGGAAATTTTTAGTGGTATTCCAGGAAGGAGCAAGGTCATAATGATGAATAATATGGGTTTATTCTCATCAAATTTTAGATCTAAGAAGAACCTGTCCAAGGAGTTTGAACAAGAAGAAGAAAGAAGAAGCAGTGAAACTCCTAAAGAGTTTCAAGAGCAGAAAGATCTTCCAATCAGATCTACAAGATCTATGCATGAGGAAAATTATGAATCCTCATCTCATGGATATGTGCACTCAGCCATATCACCAAATCTTCAGCGTTTTGTCTGTGATTTCTTCATGAAGAGGAAGAAAGGAGGTGTGCATAAGAAGGAGACTCTTAGAGAGTATTTGGAGGAGTATGATGCTCAGTCCAAGGAGTTCAAAGATAACTTGAACTTCCAAGGATTCTGCAAGATAAAGGAGGGTAAAGCCACAAAGGAGGAGCAGCATGGAAGGGGTACATTTTATCTATCTATCTTTTATGGATCACCTAAATGTCTAGTTAGGGCTTGGGTGAAGGAGCTAGATGACTTTGTGCAACAACATCAAGTTTCAGAGATTGAAGCCATCAAACTAGCAACGCTGCATTTTGAAGGTAAAGCATATGCTTTGTGGTTGTTTGAGTCTTTTTCCTTGAAGAATTCCAATACACCTATTTATGCAAGGTTTATTGAAAGATTGATAGAAAGGTTTGATGAAGCTCCATGTGTATCATCTTGTGTTGATATTGTCAAGCCACATCAGATGAATATTTTGCATGAGTTGGAAGGGTCTATGAATCCAACTCCATTTCTGAAGACTATGGGAGAAGGTGTAAGTTTTTTTGATGCCTTGCCAAGGGCAAGATCTCCATTGAGTGAAGGGTCCTCTTCTCAAGAGGAAAGCATGAAGGTTTCTTCTTCAATAGTTGACCAAGATCTAATGTCTCTCATTGATGATGGGAAAATTTAAGTTATTGAAGAGGAGGGGAAGGCAGGAGATGATAATTTAGTCAAAACAAAGGAACCTCAAGCACCTCATGAATAAGAATTTGGAGCACTTGCTCCAAGGGAAGAAACTCTTGCACTCTTGCAAGGAGTTCCACAAGATCTCACACATAGAGCTCTTGGTACAACACATGAGCAGCATGTACCATCATTTTCAAATGATGAGATCTTAGATATAGAAGGAAGGAAAGAGGAGGAAGGGCATCACAAGATGGAGAGCATGAACCTTTCTCTACTTCAGAGCTTGGAAGCACAAAGAAGGCAAGAGGACTTATGCATTGAAGGTAGGGACAAATCTATCTACCTACATCCAAATTCTACTATATGCCTTGGCACCTCTTTTCAAGGAGGTACTTTACCAGGACCACCTCGTGATAGGAGGAAATATAAAGTGTTCTCTCAACTATGGGCAGCATATACATACTTGGCTAAGGAGGGAGCCTTGGGAGAATCTAGCATAGCGCAGAGAATCTCTCATGAATTCAGGAGAGAGATGAGCAGTTTCTTGAAAGGGGCATTGCTAACTCCCACTCAGAAATTTGCGCTGAGAAAGGAGAAATCAGAGATCTATGATGGCATGAGCATGAGGGCACATGGCAACTCCATATCTTTGGGGCAGCCCATGATCTCTTCATTCAAAAAAGATATTTCTAAAGATAGCAAGGGTATCCTAACCCTCTTATATTCATAGGCCAAAAGGTGGAGGTTTTGGAAAACAAGGACTTTTCGAGGGGAAGTTTATTTCCATATGCTCCAATCTTGTCTTGTGCAAGAACAGCTGCAAATGGGGCAGCAAAGGGAATATTATGATGCTCCAACATGTGATTTTTATATCAAGGATGTCAAATATGGGAGCCATGAGAAGACAAGGGCTGCATTTCAGACCTCTACAATGCTGTCATTCTTGGAGAGCTTGGATCCTTGTTGGGATTCCCAACTCATGATGGAATACTCCAAGGACCTTTTCACATGGGGGGTTCTTGAAGGGGAAGTAAAGGATGAGAGGATCAAGGTGGTGGATGGAGTTATCTATTTCCATAACCTTATTCTTTTGGTTAGTGACTTCAAGCTCAAGGAGGGACTACTTGATGCCATCTATGAAATCCTGCTTTCCAAACCCATTGGTTTTGTCAAAGCATATCATACTCTCTTGGGTGGTTTCATATGGGAAGGTTTCAAGGAAGAGGTGCACTCTCACATGAATATGTGCATGGATTACTTGGTAGAGGAGGAGGGGCATAACGCTTGGAAATATCCATCATTCACATCTCCTTATCCATTGAGTGTGAGAGGGAACTCATCCATGAGTTGCGTCACTAATGTAAAACAAGCATATAGAAAGGCTTTTTCTTTTGAGCATTATAATGTATCTCCTATATGCTTATATTTTTCTAAAACTCATTTGCAAAATATAGCTCCAAAAAGGGGCACTATTTATGATGGGTTTCATGGGCTACTCAAGGCCATGAACCATGTTGATCTAGGTCATTCCTTGAAGGGTCTTGGAAATATATTCCATTCTTCATGGTGTGATTCTTTTACACCAATTATGATTCATTTCCTCCAAGCATTCAGAAGAAATGATGCAACAAAAAAATGTTGGGGAAGGCACTTGCCACATCCTATTCTATGGCAGTTAAGGATAAAACTGCGTTGGTTGCACATGAGGGAACATTTCCCTTCTCATTTATCATACATGGAAACTATCATGATTATAATCATGATCGCAAAATCTGAAGATGTCCTTATCTTTTTTGAGGGCATAGTTGGAGGAGAGGCACACTTGTTGAATGTGCCCCTGGGGAAAGGAGTTCCCCATTCTTTTTTCATTGCATGCTTCAATGGGAGCATGAGATTTTGTATGGCCACTATGATAGATTAGTTGTCTCTTTGTAAAGTGAGCCATATGTTTATTGGTAACATTCCTCTCATATGTATTGGGGAGGAGTTCTTATATGGATTGCCAAGCTGGGAGGTGATCCACTTCATTTGGATGATAGCATGGAGAAGGGGGTCTTTCATGGATCATGAAAATCCCCATGATTGTCATCACTTCTATCTTGAGAAGGCCATGGATTAGCAAGAATTTTTCCATAACAACCTTCCATTTCTTCATGATGAGAGCCCTTGGGTTTATTCACCAAAGGCCAACTTGCATATTGAGGGGACCGTTGGAAGAAAAAGCTATTGCAGAAGATTCAGAGCAATGGTGGAGAATAACAGATGAGGAGGCCACAAGAGAAGAAGGGGAAGTTTTTCAGCACCCTTACAGTTGCTTGAGGACAAGCAACATTTGGGAGGGGGAGACTGTAATGTTCCTAAATCAGCTTCAGCTAATTGGAACATTAACTTTTCCTTATTTATTTTGTATTTCATGATTAACGAATAAATTGTGAAGGAGGACATGTAAAACTCCTGAAAACTAAGAATAAATCAATGCCTACATGAACAGAGACATATCTGGGCTATTTAAATTATATCTTGCAGGTGTGAAAGGGTCTAAATCACAAGAGGAAATCCTATTTGATCAAGTCAAATAGCACAATCTAGATGCATTGAACCTCTTTGAGGGACAACGCAGTTCTAGAAGGAGGTTGTAATGTGAAAGGGGCTAAGTGATTCAAGGTGGTTTAGGGTTTGGCAAGACTCCTATCTTATAAAAGGAAGAGGAGGGCAGCAAGGAAAGGGTTGCTGAAGACATTATTTCTGAAGGTATGTCGGCTTAGACATCCCTTGTTGAGCATTCCCGTTCAGGAATCCCACCTCCTTCCTTGAGCAGCTCTTGGAGGAGAATAGTGCAAAAATTCTCCACTATCAGGCTTGGGCAAAGTTTCACCTTACATTAAAGTGTTTCTCATGTTGAGGGTTGAGTTGTCTTGTGAGTTTCAGCAAGTGGAGATCTAGATCTGCTTAGATCTAGATGATAGCAATGGCTCTTCTCAGTGAGTGTGTCATTTAAGCTCCTAGAAGAGTTCATTTTCTAAGTATACTTTAGATCTACATCTTGGAATCATGCCATATCATCTTAAGAAGCTACAATACTATTTCTCTCCCTAAGACAACGTTATTTACATATCTACAACTGTAGGGTGTTCTGCTTGCATTTTGGAGAAGATATCTCCGATGTTGGGATTCTTCCTTCACTATGGTGATCCATAGATTGGCCAACCAATATATGTTATGTTTCAGATATGATCTACTATGTACTTGTACTATTCAGAATTTCTGAATCATTCTGCAGATCTGAAGTTTTAGATCTTAGATCTACTTCCGGTGCTTCATTTTTTGAGCAAAACCCCAAGGGGAATGTATAGATCAGCTCTTCTTGTACATGGATCTATATTGGATATATATTTTTATGTACAGATCTAATATAGATCTGAAGAGTCAATAAACTACTACTTCAGCCCTAAAAATAATGATGTCACTGTTATGCAGTCTTTTTACATGGTTGTAGCACCTCTTTCTTGAGGATTTTTTTTTTATTCTTTCATTATTCTTCTGTAAAGTGTATGAGTTATGCCCCTAATATTATTTTTCAATATTCATACCTTATTCTAGTCATACCCTTTAAAATATCACGCTCACATGCTTCAGTAAATTTCTGCATAATTCTAGTCTTGGGAAATCAGGGTTTTCTAGCCTAGTTAGGAAAGGAGGAAATTTGACATGGAAGTCCCTCATAACCATATATATCATATCAAACCACTTTCCCATCTTATTATTTCACATATCTCTGAATACACACGTTTTAGGGCCTAAATCATCACTTTTCCCAACCTTTTTCCTTGTAAAACACTGTATAAATTTGTTGTTGTATATTTTACTGAAGTTTAAGTGTTTTTACACTTGTATTAGGTACATGGATATAGCTCCACATTGGTAATAACTCATATTATTCCCAATCTATAGCTATTCCTAAAAAAGGGATATTACAATTAGAGTTTTAACTCACCATTTTTACACATATGCTATATGTGATATTAAAAAATTAAAAAAAAAAATTGATATTATATCTGTTAATGTTTCAACTGTTTTTATTACAAATCAAAGCTCGCACTAAAGTTGTCAATGCTTTAAAAATTATTGACTCACTTATAACTATTTATTTTGGCTGATTTATAACCAGTTGTTTTACTAAGTTATAGAAGGGACTTGGTAAACTTGTGAAATTCAACATCACAATATATGTTAGAAACCATGATTAGATTTTTAGATATTACTTCTGAGGATGTTTTCATTCTTATGTTCGTAATGAGATTGATAAATCTAAATTACAATTAAGTTCTAAAAATCAACATGCTTTGCTTTCTACTAGAAACAAAACCGTTCTCTATCTTATGAAGAAATATTAGCTAATTTATCTGTTAGTCTCTAAAAATTCTTATTCTCTAACACTATTGTGCATCAAGATAAAATCAAATTCTAGAAAAGGGAATTTATACATTTTTATGTTTTTGAAATGAAATGTTATGGCAATGAAACTTGTAAATAAATCACTATATCTCTTGAAAAGAAATCATTCATGCTCTTGAAATAAACCACTCATGAACTTGTAAAACTTCTCTAAAATAACTAGAAGTAAAACTATGAATCATGTGAAATTTGAAAATTTGAAAGGAAATATTGTTGAATCTACATGAAATGATAAAACAAGACGTATGGAAGCATCTACATCAAATAAAAAAATGAAATTATGGAAGTAAATACAAGAAATGAGAAATTGAAATTCTTGAAACAACTAATGAAAATGACAAATTAGAATTCTGAAAATAACAACATCAAATAATAAAATGAAAACATGAAAAAAAATACATTAAAAACATAAAAAGCAGGCCCTCCACAAACATGTGGTCTGAAAGCTTCACACCTTCATTAAAAAGGATGTAAAATAGAGTTTCAACAATTCACTGTATGCTTCAGAAAATTAACCTCTCCTCCTTGTTTCAATGGAGTGTTTATATAGGGGTTGCAAAGTAACTTCATGGAGATTCATATGGCTAAATATGAGAACTGATTGGACACCTATTTTCCATGAATTTGATGAAGCAGACTCTATTCCAACCTTTGTTTTCTTGACTCGATGTTTATTGACACATGGGAGCAATGTTTCCTCACGGAACTCCAAAATAAGGCTCCAAAGAACTTGAAATAACTCCAAAATGGTAAACAATGAATGAAAAAAGATCTAAGACAACTTAACTAGGCTCGTGTTAAGAAAAACCCATGCTTTTTTTTGCGATATTCGCTTGTGTTTTCTTAGAAGAAAACACGTTTGAAGTTGAATGGTCAAAACTGCTACGATTTTCCCTTGATCTTTTCCTCGAGGTCCACATGTGTGAGCTGTGTGGAATCTTACCAACAAAAATGCATATTAGAGCTTCGATAAACAATTTCCATGTGTGATATTTCATTCTAGAGTGGTGCTACTACCTCAACCATGGAGAGAGGTCTGGAAACTGTAAAAACTTCAACTCTCAAGCTGTCATTAGTAAAACAATGCATAATTCTCTTTAATTCATTAAAAATAATATAATAATAATAATAAACCATTTAAAGATATATGTGGGAATTTGGTACGCTTATGAAGAAATATGGTTAAAAATGATGACAATGGGTGAATGGAATTATGTGAAAATGGATGGTTTCATCAACAAAATTATGACAAATTGGAGGCTCAATGGTTAACTTAAATTTTTTCCCCTACAAAATTAGGTTGATATAGATTTATGACGGAACAAATAAAATATAGAAATAAATATAAACATAGAGATGTGCTAGAAAATATACTTCATTTCCTTAATATCAAATAAATAAAATATTCTTATAGAAAAAATGGAAATAAACTAGCTCTAGTGATGGTACTTTATCTCTGAGAATAGATGTGGCGGCTACATGCCTATGAACTGTGTTACAATGAGGCTAAAGGTAATTTTTATTATTGAGAAACATGGGAAAACCATAAACAACCAACACCCTAACTCGAGGAGATGGAATGCCAAGAGTTTGTCGGCCCTGTTGGGGTTAGTTGGGTAGACAACTTCCCGAGGTCGTAACTTGGTCATATTAACTTCGTTTGGCACATATGATATATCGTCAGAAATATTTCTCTGATTACTACACGATCTGCTGCAAGAATTTTCCTATAGCTATAGGCATGCTTCGGACCTCAACAAAATTCTGTTTAGGGGGTCAAAATTACTCCAGAAGTTTAGGATCCGAAAACTACTAAGAATTGTAAATGTTGCTCTAAACAAGGAAACTCATGAAATTGAATGGAGCTCTAGGTGTAATATATGGGTGGCCACCAATATCCACCTAAATCATTCCCCCCCCCCCCTTTAGGAAGCAATGGTACCCAATGCTTGCAGAGCCTCCATGGAGTGAGGAAATCTATGTTGAATCTAGTCCCTAGTGAACCACTTGCCCTAGTGAAGGAGTTGGCCTGCTGTGACAACTAGATATAGATGGATCCTCTGTTAGTGGGTGTCCTTGATGTGTGTGTCTATGATCTGATTAGTTGTGGCTTGTTCCACGAAGTCTGGGTTTAACTATGTTTGTGTGAGTTATTCTGCAATGTCATATGTGTCCAACAATGGTGGAAAGTAAGGCCGAAGGTAGTCCACATTGAATACTGGGTGCATAAAAAGGAATACTGGAATATTGAGCTTGAAGGAATTTTCCCCTACAGTCTTGGTGATGTTATATGACACTAGGTGCAAAACAAGGAATAATGGAATACTGAGCTCGAAGGAATTTTCCCCTACAGTCTTGGTGATGTTATATGACCCATATTAGAGCAGGAAAATATTGTGGTTGGGCCCAACGAGGCACTCCTTCTACAAATCTAACCAAACTTTGTCACCCACCTCAAACTTGTGTGGCACCCGATTTTTATCATGTCGTTGCTTGTACTTAGCATTGGCTTTGTCCAATATGTCATGGACCTATTGCAAGTAGATGTGTTGAATGAGCTCAATGCAGTTTTTCGCCTTGTCAGCTTCAGACTGGACATGAGTCAAATCTTCTGAAGTAGAGACAGATGGTATGGACTCATCAATGGGACATAGTGACTATAATCCCAAGCCCACCTGAAAGGGGATGTGATGACTTGAGTTGTGGAGAGCCCGATTATAGCTATTTTGGACATAGGTGAAACTTTCATCCCATGTGCATGGACGCTTTGAGTAGTACATAGGAAAAATGTCTACAATCATTGTGTTGACGACCTCTGTTTGGCCATCAGTTTGGGGGTGGAATGTTCTGTACTTAGTAAGATTTAGCTCTAGGATTGACCAAAGACTTGACCAAAATGTACTAAGGAACCTGTTATCTCGATCTGACAAGTGTACCCACACTCACTCTAAGAAGAGTTTAATAGTGGCTTCTACTTTGATATTCTTCTTGCAGGCCACCATAATGACCATCTTAGAGAAAATGTAGATGACCACAAAAACCATTTCATTTCCATGCTTGGTAGAAGGAAGGGTCGACATGTAATCCATGGAAATGGATTCCCATGGCCAACTAGGGGTAGGAAGCAAAGTATATAGGCCTAACTTTTTGATGGTCAGTTTCGAAATGTCACAAGCACTGCAGGATCTCATGTACTTCCCCACATCATGTCGAAGTTATATCCAATAGAAATACTTCTGTAGTACTGCCACAATTTTCTCAACCCTTATGTTTCCATCGACTAGACTGTAGTGCACTTCCCAAATAATATTGGCATGCTCGATTGAAGGAACATAAAGGTGTCCGAGGTAGCATAAGAATGCATCATGGAGCTGAAAATTTGGAACTTTCTTACCCTCAATGAGTGTATGGTATGTGTTGTTGAATTCGCGATCACTTTTGTAGAGATGTGGACAACCCAAATTCCCGTGACTAGAATAGTCGATCACAGTGGTGAGCGCCACGATAGGAGGTTGGTTGTGGCACTCTGCAATATTATTGGTGTTTTCCTTCTTGTACTTGATGTTTAAATGGAACTGTTGTAGGTCTGTGGACCATTTCTGATGGAGATTATTTAAGAACTTCCCTTGTGTCGGTATGAACTACAGGGATCAGTGATGTGTGTGTATGACTATTTCCTTCCCCAAAATATAATGCTTCCATTGTCAAAAGGCATGCACAATGGAATGCATCTCTTTTCAATAGGTTTGATACTTTCAAATTGTTTCTGAAAGAGTATCACTGTGATATGTCGCTCGATGCCCCTTCTCTGTAAGTATTGCCTCAAAATCATAGTTAGAGGCATATGTCTCAATCTCAAATGGTTGCAGCAAGTCACGTAATGTGACCATTGGTGCAAAGCAGAGGTGATGCTTCAACTCCACGAATTCCTTCTCTTGAGATTTGAACCAAAATAATTTTTCTTTCACTCCTCCCTTGGTGACTTGACTCAAAGGTCAAGTGATACGAGATAACCCAAACACGAACCTACAGTAGAAATTAGCAAGACCCACAAAGCTACAGAGTTATGTTAGAGTAGTTGAGGCTAGCCAATATTGAATGACCTGGATCTTGGCTAGGTCCACATGCACCCTTCGATCATCAATAATGTATCCCATATATTGAACCTTGGTCATGCCAAAAGTGCATTTCTCCAAATTGGCACACAACATGTGTTTCCGTGGTGTTTAGAGGACTTGTCGAATGTGGTGGAGGTGCTCTTCCAAAATCTAGTTGAAGATCAGGATTTCAATCAAACACACCACCATGAATGAGCTAGTAATTTTTCTCAAGATGTCTTCCATGAGCCTAATGAAGGTTATGGGAGCATTCGTTAACCCGAAACACATGAAAAACAATTCGAAAAGTCCCTCCTTCGCTTTGAAGGAATTATTTCACACATGCGAGGGTTCATTTGGTGCCTGGTGATACCCAAATATCAAGTCAATATTGTTGAAATATTTTTCCCCCTTGAGTTCATCCAGAAGGTCATCAGTGTGTGGGATGAGATATCTATTTCGAACAGTGATGTTGTTTAGCACCTCATATTCAATATCGAGTCTTCAAGTCCCAATAAATTGAAAATATTGTGAGCTGATTTTTTTTATTAATTTAAGTTTTTTTAGGCTTCAATACAAGTGGAATAAATTTGAAATAATCCCTTTAGAACTTGCTAAAATTAAACAAATATTTATTATTAAAACCATAAATTTTAGAATTTTTAACTAGTAAAACAATCCAAGTAGCTCAGTGATGAATATGACTTTATAGAGATATTATAAGTATTCATTATAATTGAAACTATATAATTGACTTGAAAAACCATTTACTTCAATCATTTAACCAGTCTAACCTACAACAAATGAACCATGAATAGCAAGTGTAGAAATAATAAATCCAAGAATGGGAGATGCAAGTGAACAAGAAATGGAAAGAATATAAAGAAATTGTACAACAGGGATTTCTATCTCTTGTGATGTCCAATCCCAAGGATAATCAAAGTCCAATGAATGAATCCAAACCTTGTTAGCTAAAAATGAAAGAAAACTTCATTATTAGAATCAATTCAAGTACACCCCTGTTTGAAGTGAAATTAAAATTGCTAAATAACAAGTTGTATTCAAGAGAAGACTAAAAGCTCCATGCCCATAAAGGCTAATTTTAATTCGTACATATAAAAATTGATGGGGAAGCATCCTCTTTGAAAGGAGGCAACTTTCCCCTCCAAAATCACTCAAAAATGGATATGGTTCCCAAGAGTAGGAATCTTCACAAAGTACTCACTTCTGACTTTCCTTATAGTAATAAACACATTCCCAGATTTTCTCAATCAATGGACCTCCAAAATTTGTTCAATAATTTAATAATATCAATTTCATTTATTAATCCATCGTGTAGCATATTGGGGCACAGATCAAATCCATACATTCTTCATAATTTACTCAAAATTATCTCAATATTATATAAAATAAATAATATAAGGTATATAACAATCAAGGGAAAATTGAATTCCCAAGGACCCATTAAGACTATGAATTAACCATAAAATTTGCAAGTAAGGAGCTTAAAAAAATTTATTAAATGTTGAGTAATGATTAAATCAGCCTTAAAATATATACAATTTAGAGGCCCCTCAACTATCAAAGTGAATACAACAACTTGTGAAACACATGCTAACCATTGATTGATGAAGAAACAAGGCGAGGTGACAACTACTTGTGGCAAAGGCCAATAGGAATAGTGGAGACCAACTCTTAAGGATGGTGAGAGCTACAAAGATATGCAATAGAGACCAAAGGACACAAAAAAGGTGAGCTACCTAGAAAGAATTATAAATAAATTAATGAGTGTTCTCCTCCATGTTAATCCATATTTCATGTCCCAAGCCTAGAGTAAATGTCCATGCTATGTTTGTTCACCAAATTTTATTACACTTTGAATGTGAGATGCATGGAAATATGAGTCAAATTATCACCCAAATTGGGTTGTAAATGCTCTATGGTGTGTTGGCATGGGTGAAAATAGTGTGATGAGTGAGGAAGAACTTGGATATGGGATCCCTATTGTAATGTCTAATAGTATTCCAACAGTTTTTATTTTTACCAAAATATTTACACAAGGTTAGTTTATAACAAAAATTAAACCCTTTTAACAAGTGACTATATTCCCATTAAATATTTATACGGATTTTTGTGTGATACATGGAAACAAAAATAATCACGGAACTCAAATTCTTATCAAATGTCACTTATCTTTTTGTTTTGAAAATATAACAGGAGAAACTACCCTCTATAGGTTTTAACCTTGTACAGAAATTACATCTAAATAAATTCTATAAAACTTAAAATAATCAATGGTGAGAACATAAAACATAAAATAGATATCCACAGAAAAATGAGGCTACAAGATTAAATGTTAAAATACATATATACACCTTGTGAAGCATTAATAAACACTAATTCATTAACCCTCGATTATAACATAATCTTAGTTCCCTTGACGGGATCTACAAAATATATGAAAGAAGTCTTAATGATCAACTACTAATAAATAAGAGATTATTATATTGGTTTTTATTTTAATTAAATATTTCTATCTCTTAGTTGAAATTATTACAATTCATATTGTATTGAGATCTTTATTTCTCATTAATCGCATCATTGGTTTTTGGTTGAGGTTTCTAACCAACTAATGTTATTTATTATCTTGAAAAATATTAAGAATATGACCTATGAATATAAATAAGATAAATGAAAAATATTTGAATGTGAGAAAAATTCAAATATATTGTATAAGAGGTAATTTTTATTAAAATAAATTAACAAATTTTAGAAATGGATTATGTTAGAAAATATTTACTACAATTATTTACCAAATATGTAATAATATAAAATTTTATATTTTATAAATTAATGTTAAAAAAAATTAAGAAATTAAGAAATCGTATGATTAAATTACAATTATAATATTTAATAAATATTTTACTAATAACTACTATCTCATTCATACTCATATATATATATATATATAAACAAACATATCATAATATTTTATATTAGATATTATTTTTTGTGATTCAACTGCATTAATCAAGTCATTCATCTATGACCATTTCCATGAGAGGTAGTCCTAACTCACTAATTTCTCATGATTTTTGAATAGTCCACTTAACACTCATTGCATCGGATGATGCTCACAAGGGTGAAGAAGTAGGATTGAGACTAGTGAAATGAATCACATAGTGTCTATCATCACTTCCGGGGCTTGAACCCAATAACTAGGACTTCCCGGGAGCTCACCCATCTCAAAACTTCTCTGGCTCAAGCACACTTAACTGTGGAGTTTTCCCCACAATCAAACCCACTTAGCTGGCTACCCCATTTGCAAAACCTTAGCAAGTATTGTGCATCATGACCATTCAATTAGAGCTCCCTTTACTCGTTTTATTTTAAGTATGAGGGGTTTCCACAGTGCATTATATTAGATATCATTTTTTGGGATTCAACTGCATTAATTAAGTCATTCATCTATGACCATTTCCATGAGAGGTAGTCGTAACTAACTAATTTCTCATGATGTTTTAATAGTCCACTTAGCATTCATTGCATTGGGTGATGCTCACAAGGGTGAAGAAGTGGGATTGAAACTAGTGAAATGAATCATGTAGCCTCAATCATCACTTCTGGGGCTTGCACCCAGTAACTAGGACTTCCCGGGAGGTCACCCATCCCAAAACATCTCTGGCTCAAGTGCGCTTAACTATGGATTTTTCCCCACAATCAAGCCCACTTAGCTTGCTATCCCATTTTCAAAACCTTAGCAAGTATTGTGCCTCATGAACCATTAAATTAGAGCTCCCTTTACTCTTTGTATTTTATGTATGATGGGTTTCCACAATGCATTATTTGTATTCTAATATAATGCATTATGGAAACCCCTCATACTTAAAATATTTTGTATATTTCTATTTCTATTATTTACTAGATTACAATATATATTCCCGGGATGAGGGTGCCTCGTATACTTCGTTCCGCCTCCCACATGGCCTCCCCAAATCCGGGAAACTATCCTCACCACGAGGCTCGCGTGGGTGCCATTAAATATGATTTCATTCGGCCTGGTGCCATTACTGCAATTCACTTCATCTGCTACGAATTAATTCCCGCCCGTCCTCACTACAGAGCTCTCGCTGTTGTATGGGTAATGGAGCCGCATATGCTCTGCACTTCTCCCTCATTTCACTGTTATTTTAGATTTCAGCTCTCCTAATGCCTGTTGCGCCTCTTCCCCTCAAACTTCATCTCCCCACTCGCTCCATGCTTCTTGGAGCTTCACATCTTGCCCTCCTCACTCTGCTAATTTCCATTGCTTGTAATCTAAGAATTCAACAACCTTAATGCCTTGCTGCCACTATATGCAATGCCACTGAGGTGGAGATCGAGGCTCCCCTTCCCATCCTCCCATCTCTGCGAGAGCGGAATGCTTTGTGGAATTCACCTTGGATGTGGATTCACTGGAGGTCCAAGCTGTGCAACATCTCTGAGTCCTCATCTCCCTACGCCTTCCTTAAGCTCATTCTAGCCCCTCTGGTTTGAGGTCCAAGAAGATTATGCACAAATCCACTCGGCCTCCATCCTACCTTCAGCAACCCCAAAAATTGATGGCTTTGCCCGTCAAGTCTTTGGAGAACTCAGAGATGCATTCATCATCCTATGACATATCACATGCATTCATGACATACTAGAAAATACCCCTAACTTAACTACATATTGGAAAATACCTCTAAAAATCACATTATTTAACTCCCTACTGATACAAACCCAATACACCTTCCTAATTTAAAAAAAGTTCTACTTTCACTAGATATTGTAAGTATCCATTTTTTCATTAACATTTTTTATACCCCTATATAATTTTTCATTAAATTTGAGATCCATTTTTATCCCTACTAATATAAAATCCCTTTACCACCTAATATATGTTCAATATATTATGTCATTTTTTCCTCAATATATATCCCCCAATATGAATGCACGTGGTATGATATTTCTCCCCTAGTGAATCCCCCATCCGATTAACAAGGGAATGAATTAATAATTAATGAACGTAGAAACCGAACAATGATGGGACTTCCATGTTCCACATGACCATAGATTGGCTGAGTCAAATCTCTCTTCAACAAATCACGCTTATGCCATATTCTAAGTAGCACTGAAACCGAAAGAACCAACTAGGGAATCCCAAGGCTAAACCACCTCACCCTCATTAATAGAAATCATGATTCACTGTGATATACACTCAATAATTTGGCCAACACAAACATGAATATCACCAAATTCTCTCCACCTAAACCATGACAAATTTTCATGTCTCCTAGTCTCTCAGGATTTACCACAACCCACAGTCCGAATCAGGGGTCACTAGGCCTTAAACCGAGACATTCTCTCCGGGATAAAGGTAAATTGGTTGTTGTGAAGGATGTTGATGGTGAAGATGGAGGTGAAGATAATAGTGGATTCAAAGGTGGTTTATAAACATTCCCTCCATTCCCTTTTTGAGGCTTGTCCCCATATCCTCCATATCCTCTTGGATGCTTATCTCCTTTTCGAGGATTGGAGCTCTCACCTTGCAACCTTGTATTTCTCTCTTCATAAATATTTTTCACCATTTGGGTCATGTCAAAGAATGCTTTTCTGAAATCCTTCACATCCTCTAACATATTGTGAGGATCTCCATCATGTGCCATTACTAGTGAAGCTTTTGGTGCAACCTAAGGTGAAATTTGTGGTGTAGATCGTGGAAAATGTTTTTTCCTTGTCCTTTACCTAAATTGAGGACTTGCAACCACAAGTTCTACTTCTCATATTTTATACTTCAACCTTGTAAGAATCAGAAACACTTGCAACAAACTAACGACCAAAGAAAACTAGGAAACAAATCTCTAATACCAAATTGATATGTATATGAAAGCTTGAGAGTTTATGGTACAAATTGCAAGTGAAGTGATTACGGATTTTAGTTAATTATGTCAAATTCATTAACACATTAACATGCTTTAAAAGCTGGTCTTGTATAAAGAAGAAATAAATACCATAATAGTTCACATAAGACAACAAACGATGAAGGATTTCACCCCTCTTGGGATACATAACCTTCTCCAACTTCCAATGTTGGGCCTCTTCCATTATGCTCGATAATATGTGTTTAAATCAACTTATAGTGCTTAAAATGATAAAAAAATGTCCCCATTGGCTCCAGGACAGTAAAAAACTCCTATTTTGGCTTTTTCTACACTCAGAAAGGTAAAAAAGAGACTAATTTATGCCCCCCGAGAATTTTTCCCATTAACTGTCCTACAATTCACACTTCTCTCCAATATCTTCTACAATTTCAGGCTTTTGCGACCACGTGGAGCAACAAATTCGCCATGCACCAGCGATATTCCCTCTGCACCAGGTGAAATTTTTCACTTCATTAATTTGACCTGCTCAGCCTTTAACTCACTAACAACACGCCAAGTGGCTTGGTTGAGGCCATTAGATTTGGGTGGTTGGAACTAATTCTCACCAATTCTCCCAGATTTTGGGTTAGCAGGAACAATGCCCAAGGTAGGTTTTGCTCCCATCCCGTTAACCTTCACCATGGAATTAAACTGTTGTGGAACCTATCACATCTGGTTGGTACATCCTCTAACTTCCAGAGTTTTCCAACCGAACGACCGTTGAATCATTGGTTAACAATAATATATGGTTTAGATGTAATATATATCCATCATCTGTCGGATTTATGTATGGTCCCAAAATTTGGATATGGTGCAATATAACATATGGTTGGGGTTTAATATTTTTCTTGGTAGTGTTAGGGTCATGGTTAACCCGAAACCCTTGTCCACCTACCACTTGGTTGGTTAGACCGGGGTCTAAGGTTAACCCCGGTCCCCACCCCCAAATTGATACCAATAAACCTTAAATATATCATTTATCCCATACATAATAAGAACCGTTATATTTGGACAATTGGAAGGCTTGGTTCATATGTGTGAGATCTCAGTTTTGAACCCCATAGAGGCACCTTGTCCTCATAACAAAATTTTACATGGCTAGGCAGAGGACACGTAGAAGCCACCAATTGGCCCATGTGGCTCTCGCTCATTCGACTACCTCATAATTCCATCACCGATTCAAACAAACCCAAATTCGAGCCAATCACATCATGAAAAGTGAAATTCAATGAATAGTCCACAAAATACATATTCAAACCAAGTTAGATGCCCAGTCATCATACAAACTCCTCAATTGGTTTGACTGCAACCATTTTCCCAAATAAATAGTTGTTTCCCAAATCAATCAGAATATAATATCAGGAGCATGCAGTGTCAGATTTGAGTGAAATGAGTTGTTTTGGATTTAAGGAAGTGATATCTACACTTTGACGTTAGTTTCGAGCCATATCACTTTAAAGGAGCACTAAAATGATCCACTGGATCACAATCCTAACCTTCATCTATCTGAGTCCTCATTCAACTCAAAGAAATTATTTATCCCCAGTATCCAACCTTCTACCTCTTCTAGTTTCTTCGAGTCCCCATTAAAAAATAGGTGGATTTGATTTATTAAATTCATCTCCCAAGTATCCCATGTCACTACTCTTGTAAGGATGATACTCATGGCAATCATTATGCCTATCCGAACGAGAACTAGAATGGTACCTATACTCATCACCCCTCCTATCCAGAGTGTCGAAAAGCCTACCATTACTCACTATATCAACTCTATCTAACGTGTGTCTACTAGGAGACCTACTTAAATGTGCCCCATTAGTTCTATCCTCCTATCTCTAGCTGATCCAAAGTGGCCCTTGTTTCTTCAATCTGACAGATTATGAAGAAGTATTGCATTCAAAACTCCTTATTTCTCTTATGCCTATATGAGTCTTTCCTTATCCGCCTTGCAACTCATTATTTCTTCCTTTAGGTTTGTCAATGTGTCTTCCAAATCAGAAGGGTGCCCACCATGCTGCCCATATGACTCATAGGGAGAGTCCTTGTAGTCTAACATCTTTCTATTCATATTTGATCTCTTTTCCTCCCAAGCATAATATGTCAGCTAAACCAAATCCTAATAAACCATTGTACCTTAGTCTAACTTTGGGAGGATACCTCCTTCAAGATCAACCAATAAATGTAATACATGTGTATACATAATCATAACAACATACAGACTCAAAACACATGGTAAAATATCGCATAAACATCATTCTAGTTGGAGTATAGTCATCAATGCATAACCATACCAAATACACAACATGACCCAATGCATTACCATACTAATGAAAACTTGACCATGCATGCTCACAAGGAAAGACCATACACAACCATAAGCAACATGTAATGGAGCATGAATGACCAATGCATGTTGAGCATATGACATCACCCAAGAAAGCATCCACAGAAAGCAGACACGCATGACCAATATGTCACCTAGCATAAACACACAATGCAAATTCAAAATGTAACAATGTGTAAGCAAATTTGCAAGCAAAATACACAAGAATGACCAATATGTGACCTAAGATAAACACACAATGCATATTCAACCTGTAACAATGTGTAAGCAAGTGTGCATGCACAATACAAAAGCATGAAAAACATATAATTATTCATACACCCATGAAAATACGTTGACAAAAAAATCACAATTCCTCCTGTTATCACTCAGGTTTTCCTTGAAGTTGTGGAAAAGGAAAGTATACCCGAGGTAACCACAAACCAACCTTCAGATGCAGAATCTAGCCAATCTGCATCCAGAGAGGGCTCTCTCTTTATAATTTATCTTTGTTCTTAGAAGGTTTTAGGCTAGTTATAAATCCAAGATTTTGTTTGAAAATGGTGGAATTCACCAACTAAGGGCAAGGTTGAGGATTTTCAGTCCATTTGGCTATGGATTCAAAGGATGGCTTTACTGGATTTCTATTCTATAAACAAGATGGTTTTGCAGGGCAAGATAGCCAAACATAGAACAATCCTTAAATTTAAAGTGGATGGAATGATTTTGAAGGGATGAAAGGCAGCTAAGAATCTTTCACCATGTTCAAAAGAAAGAAATGAAATGATTACAAACAAAGAACAACGAAGAATTCTTTATTATAGTAATCAAAAATGTTTAAATTAGCAAAGCAAGAGCATTTAAGAATTCGTGCTTATAACCAATTTAGAGGAAAACATTAAGAATAATCACATCTGAAATCAGAGTACAATGAAGTAAATTCTGATTCAATCCTTTATGTAAAATATTCAGAAATGGACACAATGATATATTAAACAGATATAAAACTTAAGACATAGGATAGAAAAACTTATTGAACTGCAGTCCGACACATGAATCCTGCAAAAAGTCCCGAGCTTCAAATTTTCATCCAGCAAGCCACAAATAAATTTCTCGAAAATGCTTTTATTCCAAAAACTTCAATGTCACAACAAAGTAATAGAATCCACCCTCAATACTCTCTTTGAGGGTTTATTTATACAAAAAATAATTGAAAATATTTCACACTAACCTAGCCAATAATCTAGGGTGACTAAGGAGTAATTTACAAATAAAAAGGAGACAAATGGTCTCGTAGATAGAATAACAAGTAACTGTTGATGTGTTGTTTCCTCATTTTGCAGATGTGCTGGAGGCAGGTGCTATAATAGGGCTCGATGCTGTCTCTTTGAGTAATTCCTTTTCTTGTCTGATACTCTTTGTTTCTACGGATACTCTTTAACCTGTGCTCCTTATTTATTTTTTACATGATAGTAAAAAGATAAATTTCTTAACCTGAAGATAAATTTCATAGAATTTCCAATAAGTCATTCCACCATTGATCTTCTGCTATTATAGTTCTTTTAATTTTTCTCAATGTTTCATCAGCTTCTGTGAGTTTGTAAAAAGTGGGCTGATTAGGGAATAAATACTTTATTTCATGTTCAAGATGAAATAAATTCTTCAACCTGTCATAGATATTTCTCCCTGTTGGCAATGTTGCTTCTGCCAAATTGATAGAATGAGCAGTTGCATTATGAGCATGGATATCTATTTTCTTGACATAGGTTTCCAGGTCCATTATCAGGTCTTCTGAGAGCATAGGACTGGGTAACCCACTGTCCAACAAAACCTGAAATTTTCCTCTGAAAGCATTAATTTCTACCAGAATATCTGAGCACTTCCTTTCCAAATTCTTCATAAAAGTTCTTTTGGTAAAAACTCTTTTAATCTCCAAAATAGTGCCAGTCCTATCCTCAATTCCTAACACTGCAAGCTGTTGCTTAGTCTGGGTGTTCAAAAACTGTATAAGTTGATTGGCCTGCTCAGGTCTACCCGTTAATTCATCTCTTGTTTTGTTTATTTCTTCCTGAGCTACTTTAATCAAGTCATTTTGTTCAAAAATTTCTTGAACAGAGGGCCAAATACTTTTTATTAACTCAATTATATTACCCCAAAGAATTTCATTTATTTTTTTCAAAGGCTTTTCTAATGAAAGATCTTTTTCTAAAGCCTTAACCAATCTTTCCAATCTTTTAATTTTCCTGGTATTATCAGCAACGGTCTTTTTAGATGTATCATATTTCTGCTCCAAATTTTCTAACTGCAATTTTGTGGTTTGAAGTTCTGTGACTCTTAATTTTAAACTTTCCATTTGTTTTGTCAACTCATCAGAACTTAAACCAGAAGTGTTTACCTGCGCTGGCTCTGTTTGTTGACCTGTCGTTGTAGTACCTGTGGTTGTAGTAGCTTCTGTGATGGATGTCTGCATGATAGCTTCCTTTTCCTGTAAAGCTTGTTCCAATTCTTTCTCTGTTTCACCCAGTTGCTCAGTCATTTTTAAGAGCTACTCCATTATCTCTTCCTGTGAATTTCCCCTCAAAACTTCTTGGGTCTGGAGATGCCTTGAGGCTGGCAATTTCAGCTGCTTTCTCAGTGCAGCTATGTCATCATCTTTCTTCTTAATTAGTGCCTCAATGCTTTTGATATCTTTGGGGTTGTGACCCAAGCTGATGATTATGTCTTCTAGAGACTTTATTCTGTTATCTTTGGCCTGAGAAGAGGCCTTCTCAATTTGCAATTGGGTGCTTGTGTTATTTAAAGAATCTTGCAGCCTTAGGGCTGCCATGGCCTTATCAGTAAGAGTGGAATACACCATTTCCCCAGTTTGTTTATGCAGCTCTATCTAGTCCAAGGGATGAATGTCTTTAGCCAGGACCTCAAAATTGGTCCTAATATAATCAGCTGCTGTCATGGGTTTTGGCACCTTGGACTTGAAGTGGCTCATCATCATTTTGCCTTGTGAAATGTCAAATGCTGACATTAACCTTTCCTGATTATGTGGAGCCATTTTCAGATATTGATCATATACCTTCATTCTCAATGGATCATTCTTTGCCTTTATATTAATGAAAGTTCTTTTTATATCCCCTGTATCTGATTTTGGTGGCCTAAAAGAAGAAACTTCAGTACTCAACTGCTTTTGCAAAGCTTTTCCTTTCTGATCTTTGTGTGTCATACTAACAGAGCCAGTTAGTTGACTATCTTCTCTTCCATCATCAAACATCTCATCTATTATTTCCACTTCCTGGGGTGGATTGAGTTTCTGCCTTTTCGTTTGATGTAGCTCTGAGGATTCTTTGGGAGGAGTAGTATCTGGAACCTGCCTTTTCTTGCCCATTTCTATATTGGATGGAGTTTGTAATTCTGAAACTTCAGGATGATTTATTTGAGTGGGAGAAACTTGTGTTTGATCAGGTCCTCTGGAGGTTTGAGGTTTCTCTGCCATGATTAAAGTCTCAATGACCTGTATTTCAGGTTCCTTTCCTTTGCCTTTTGACTCTGCTGCAATTGATGAACTGCTTTCCTGTAATCTCTGTTGTAGATTTGCTGCTGAAGAAGTGCCAATGTGAGGTACCTGCACTTGACCATAAGATTCTAGGTCATACTTCTTCTCAAGTTCTTTCATAATTTTGTTCATTTTTCCTTCTTCACTTTCTTCCTCAACTAGTGTTTCTTCCACCCATTCATCTTGATTGACATATTGTTCTATTTCAGGAATCCTGTGGTGCATGTAAGGGGATGATTTTTTCTTTATTCTTTTTTCACAGATAAAACCAAATGGGTCATAATGAACCCAACAGAAAGTTTGTTGGAACTTGCAATGGTTTTGTAGTATATCTTCTGCTTCTCGCTCAACATCCCTAGAGTTGCATATGAAGGGACCTAATTGACTTTTGATCCTGAGTTGGGCTTTCTTTTTCACGCTACAAAAATGAATCATATCAGAATTATTCATTTGCCTGAAATATTCCAAGGCAAAAAGTCGCATGGGCACATATTTTGGCAACTTGAATGGATGCAATTCACATCCATATATTCTGATGACTGAATGATTTTGGTATAAATACCAGTCCCCAACTTTATATGTCCTGGAAAGCTGCAAAGTCTTCTTAATCTCATTACTGAGCCTTGGAGGGGGAATTCCAGTAAAAAAGGTAGTTGCAGGGTATACAAAAAGATCGATGAACTCAGCATAGGAATAAGGAGAATCATAGGAAGAGTGAGTTATAGCAGACCAGAATATAACTGATCTAGGGTTTCCCTTTGCATCAAGCTTTTTAACAGGAAAAGGAAACTTCTCTGATTGATAATAGATGATGAGATGATAAATGACTGAGGAATATTTAAACACTTTCTCATCATCTAGCTTCATGAACTGGTCATGGATTTTATTGGCAATGAAAGAAGCAAAGTCATATTCTACTGCAGGAGGTTGCCCAGGAGTAAAGATAGACAGCAAGACCAAGGTTATTTCATCAACATATTCACTTGTATTGAAACCCATGACAAAGGATATCATATTCAGGAGGAGTCTGCCTAAATTATTAAAGTAAGCAAAACCATATGGAGGTGGCCCCTTAGGTTGATGTTCAAGCAACATAAAAGTCTGGCAAATGCATTTCAATTTTTCTGGAGACAATTGATTAGACTTTTCAATCAATTCTTCCATAGACAAAGGAGTTAGCTCTTGATCAGGTTCAAAATGTAGCATTGTATTGATAGCTTGGGGAGTAATGGGGAAAAGAACACTCTGGTCAGGAGACATTACTGCTCTTTGAGTTGGATCATAGTTAGAATGGCAGTAGTGGATAATTTCTGGGAAAATAAGGACTGAGGGGATGAGATATCTCGGGAAATTGGATTCCCACAACCCAATGACATCCAATCCCTTCAAATAATCGTCTCTGCAGCGACAATAACTCCGAAGGGGGCTTTCATCAAACACTAAGTCTTTAATTTGGAAGTCCTTATCCACTAAGGGCAAATATTCTAATTCTCTGTGGGGGGCATTCAATGGGGTTACATTCAGGGCTGCCGGGGCTTCCATTTTGGTTCTTGTGTGTTCAAAATGGCAGTTTCTGGGTTTTCTTCACAGACCGGGCGCGATTTCAGTTTTAATGAGGGAAATTGGCAACGTAGCAGGTTTGGGGGAACAATTTCACAGTTTTAAAGCTCAGGGAATGATCTTAGCGATAAGATTTTAACACTAATCCAGTGAAAAAACACGGAACACAGAGTTTCTTTTGAAGTTCGGAGCGCAATAGAATAAATACCTGTTTTCGGAGGCAAACTGGGATTTAACAGGTATCAAGTGGTGGAAAGAAGATGCTCGAACACTGGTCCAGCAGAATTCTCGACTGAAATTGGATAAAACAGTAATTTTCAGTAGAAATTTGAATTTCGCAGTGGGAGGCGCAGTTGCTTTCAGCAATGAAAATGACATAAAAAACACGAAAATTTGTTTTATTTCCAAAGTCAAAAAGGGGTTTTTAGTTTATCGAGGAATGACGTCATGGAAGTACGGGATGACGTGTGGCGGGGGTCGGGCGGTAAGCGGTAATTCCCGCACCGCTTATGGGCAATGGTGGTATTGAATGGGGAAGCAGCGATTCCACTGATCAATGGACGCGTGGACGGTGGACTATTTCAAAACCACTGTGCCCCCGCGCGTTAAAGTTCTGTCGAGGGACGGCTAGCAGAATCGCTATGGAGCGTCGATCTGCCGGCGGATGATCCGACGGTGGAGGGAACGTGGCGTTGGCGGAGGTTTAATGTGCGGGGTTTTAAAACGTAATTTAACTTAATTAAATATCCCGGGGGCGTTTTAATTGGTGGAGGAAAAGGTTATTAATTAATCCTAATAATTAATTAATCCCTGGGTTTAATGAAAATTGGGGTTGCGGCAGGGTTTCGACTATGGTTGACGTGTCGGGTGGGGTTTTTTTTTTTTTTAAATGCCAAGTGGATGGGCCATGATGGCTTGGGGGTTTTTTTCCGAAGTTTTTAGTTTGAATTAAAAACTTCGGCTTTATTTATTTTTTCTTTTAAACATAAAATATATGTTTAAACTTTTGTATTTTGTATATTTTATTATATGATAAATAAATCAATATGATTGACTTACCATAGGGGCGGGAGTATTATATAATGATATATTTTAACCAAAGGGCGCATAATGCGGGTTTTTAATGAATAATTGGGAAATAAATACTTTGGTTAAACTTTATAATAAGATGGGTTTTTTGGATATTTATATAAAAGGAGTTATATACTTAGGATAAGGCATTTTCACTAGGGATTTAGTAAATAGAGTTAAATGTAAATATGACAAAGGGACAAGGACAAATCAAAATACTTTGCACATTTAAGAAAGTGAAGATTTCTGAAGTAAACCACATTATATCAACTTCAACACTTAGACTTAGAATAACAAGTAATCTTGAGGATTTATTGTGAAATATAGGATGATTTTCCTAAGTAAAATTGGATTTTACTTAGGAAAAGGTTAAAGGTGAATGATTATAATGATGAATGATCTCAATTAATTAGGTCTTTTTGATCATTAGGCCGAGGGTCCGGTCCCTCCAAAAGTCAAGGAAATGCCTTGAGCCCCTTTGATCTCCAAATACCTTAGCACTTTGGGGGAAATTAGTAAAACTTAAGGGGAAAGTGATGAGGGAAGTTAATGATTTTGACTTTTCTTGCCGTGATTTTCCAGTGTATTTCTTGCTTCAGTACTTGTGATGAAAGTAAAGGATTAAACACATTTAGCAGCATCATTCATCACATAAAACTTTGCAACACCATCTACCTACCCTATCTACTTGACACTACCATTTTCTCTTCTTTATTAGGGTGCATTTAGACTTGCAAACCCTTATCAATCTTCTTTTCTTTTACATGGAAAATCTATCTAATTCTACCCTTATTACATCCAAGGGCTCAGATTAAACTGTTGAGCACATTTTATTAACTCTACCTATCTACTTATCTGCCAAGATTAAACTGTTTGGTCAGATACTTATTCTCTATTCTACAACATGAAATTGAAAAATGAACTAGCCAAGCTTAAACAGTTTGACTATTCATGAATTGTGGCATAAAATACAAGTTGCACACATTTTTTTTTTATTACATCAGAGTAAAAAGTAGTGGCATTTAGACTTGCACACTTTCCTTGGCCTATTTTTGTTTGGGGTTCATTTCTTTCATTTTCTTGACCAATTTATTTCTTCTTACCCTTTGATTTTTCTTTTAGGGTATACCCTCTTTACATTTTTTAATTTTTTTTGATTTTTTGGTTTTTCAAGAATATGGAACACCTTTGCTCAAGAAGAAGGTTTGAACATATTCCATAGTTCAATAAAGACAATCATGAAAGATGACACCTATTGGTATAGGAGTCTAACACTGGCTCCACTTGGGGATGGCTTTTTCTTGTGAAAAGTCAAGAATAGTAGATCAGATGCCTCAAAATGTCTTCAAACTAAACCATGTAATCTCCTTCTTCTGGTAGCTTTATTGTACATATGATAGTGGAACTTTTGAAAATTAGGGCCTTCACTTCGGGCTTCAACTCCAAGAAGTCACCATCCAATCAAAACTGCATTAGAAAAGAATATATTATGTACAAGTTAGAAAATCAAAACATCCAAGTAAATAGGATCAAAATAGTGCTTCAGCATTCGACCATTGACTGGTCCTTCCTCAGCTTCTGAATTGTCCAAATTCTTCAAAAAGTATGTGTTGTTTCCCTGCAAGGCATGAATGATATAAGGCCCTTTCCACAAGAAATCAAATTTCCCATGTTTCCCTTTTTCTTCTCTTCTAGAATCCCATCTTAGGACTTTATCACCTAGTTGAAAATCTTCTGCTTTAGTCCTTTTATCAAACATTTTCTTTAACTTTTCCTGCAAGACTTGGGATCGTTGATACACTTCTTCTCTGGTTTGCTGCAAGTGAATTGTTTCGTTAATTCTCCTTTGAATATCATTTGGTTCCACTTGAGCTTCCTGAAGTAATTTCATAATAGGAATTCCTAAAGATGATGGGAATCTTGCTTCAATGCCATAAACTAATTCATATGGACTAGTCCCAATTGATTTTTTAGTTGTAAGTCTGTCTGCCCACAATGCATTGATCAGTTTCTTATGCCAATTCTTTTTATTTTCTTCCAATAACTTTTTAATGATATTAATAAGACTTTTATTGGAAGATTCTGCTAGTCCATTACCCTGAGGGTAATAAGCCGTCGAATGGCCTAAATTAATATGATATTTATTGCAAAAACTGATCATTTTCTTTGACTTAAATGCAGTGGCATTATCTGTTATGATCTTCTCTGGACAGCCAAATCTGGAAAGTATGTTGGTTTCTAAAAACCCTATAATTACAGAATCATTGGCCTGTCTGCAAGGGATAGCTTCAATCCATTTAGTGAAGTAGTATGTAGCAGTAAGAATCCATCTGTGTTGCCCTGAAGAAAGGGGATGGATTTCTCCAATAAAATCTAATCCCCATTGTTGAAAAGGTCTTTCTGTGGAAATTGGTTTTAATGGCAAAGGTAGCAACTTCCTTTTACCCTCAAATATCTGACATTTATGACAAGATGTTACAAATTTCTTAACATCTGAAAATAAGGTTGGCCAGTAAAAACCAGCCCTTAAGATTTTGTCTGCAGTTGATTTCTAGTAGAGATGTCCACCACAATCCCCTGCATGAAATTCATTAATAAATTTATCAGTTTCATCTTTTAATAGACAATTCAATAAGATTCCTTCATGATTTTTCCAAAATAGAGTGCTATCTAAAATGCAATATTTTAAAGATGTCATTTTCAAAAATCTTATTTTCATTCTGGACAACCCTGGAGGAGCTTGCAGGTTTAATAAAACATGAATGATATCAGTGTGCCAGGGACAATCTAAGAAAGCTTGACTGATCTGTGGAGTCGCCATCTCCTGTTCGTTATCTAGTTTGTTAATGTCCAAGGCTTGGCAATTAGTTTCAGTCATGAGTTGAGCTAAACCTTGACCTTTGATGAGTTTAGTTGGTTTAATTTCTATATCATATTCCAAAATGGTAGCTATCCACTTACCTCGTTTGCCTTCAATACCATCTTGAGTCAAGATGTCTTTTACTACAGCATTAGGCACATAAGCTATCACATGAGAATATAATATGTAAACTCTGAAATCTTTAATTGCTTTTACCAATGCAAAAGCCTGTTTCTCCATGATATTGTATTTCAAAGATGCATCTCTAAGTGCTTTATTAAAAAAGGCAATTGGTTTTTCACATCCCTGATCATCTTTTTGTAGTAAAACAGCTGCAACTGTATGTTCAGAAGCAAATGAAAAAATAATGAAATCTCTGTCAAATTTGGGACTAGTAAGAACTGGTGTTCTTGTTAAAGCCATTTTGATTTCTTCGAATGATTGCTTGGCTTCTACAGTGCAGTCAATACTTGAATCTTTTTTAAGCATGTTAGTAAGCAATCTAAGTAACTCAGCTAAACTAGAAATAAATCTTCTCAAGAAATTAATCTTTCCTATGAATGCTTGCAATTCTTTTATGTTTCTGGGATGAGGTATCTGCAAAATTGCTTGTATTCTTTCTGGATCAATCCTAATGCCATCTTTAGAAATAATGTGACCTAAGAGCTTTCCTTCTTCCAAACCAAACAATGACTTTTAGGGTTTAAAGAAATGCCATATTTTCTGCACTTTATAAACACTTGCCTTAGATGATCTAAATGTTGCTGATCTGTTTTGGAAAAAACTGTTAAATCATCTAGATAAATTACCAGAAAATCATGTATTTCTTTAGAAAAAGAAATATCCATTGCTCTCTGAAATGTAGCTCCTACATTCTTGAGTCCAAATGGCATCTTAACATATTTAAAATTACCCCATGGTGTTGTAAATGCTGTTTTATCTTGATCATCAGGATGAACCAGAATCTGGTTATACCCTGAAAATCCATCCAGTAGAGATATCCTAGAAGATCCTACTACCCTTTGTAGAATATGATCCATTTTAGGTAAAGGATAGTTATCTTTTAAATAAACTTTATTCAAATTTCTTAAATCGACACACAGTCTAATTTCTCCTGTCTTTTTTCGTGTTGGTACTAGATTAGAAACCCATTCAGAGAATCTAATAGGAGCTATAATTCCTGCTTCGTACATTCTTTTAATTTCCTTTTCAATTGAAGGTAATAAAACAGGATTTATTCTTCTAAGTTTCTGTTTGAAAGGTTTCTGATCTGGTTTCAAAGGTATAGTGTGTTGAATTATGGATGTATCATATGCTTTAAGGTCTTCATAACTCCAGGCAAAAACATCCTGGAATTCTTTTAATAGTTTAACATATTTAACCTTTTGATCTTTTGGCAGAGATTTCAACAACTTAACCATTTTGGGATTTTCTGGGGTTCCTAAGTTGCATTCTTCCATATCAGTTTTAACAGGTTCCATTTTAGGTCTGAATGGAATGTCATTTGAATCAAAAAGATCTTCCAAAGGAGTTAAACCTTTGGGAAAATGATTATCTTTCAAATTAATGATTTCTATCTCATCTTCTATGATCTAATCAGACTCCATGTTTTTCAAATCTTGCATATCTTTTTCTGTGAATGTGGTTGGGTGCAGCATATGAATTGCATTCTCTCTTGAAATATCTATTTTTTGTTCTTTTTCTTGATCACATTCACTAATTGTTATGTCCTCATCTATATTACAGTTAGAAAACTCATTTTCGAATGTCAAAAAACTATTGATCTGATTTTTATTTACAAATACTTGCCAATTCAAAAGATTGTCTGGTATAGCAGGCCTATGTCTAATCTCAGCTGAAAACTGATGATTAGGATCAAAAGGTAATTTACATGTACTAGCGAACATTGCGAGACTGTGAGCATGCAAATTTTGTTTCCTGGGAATCTTGGCAAGTTGAGCTTGTAGAAAGGTGTTGAGAATTTCCACAACTGTTTCTCTGTATTGTTTCAATCTCATGTCTTTTGTTGAACATTCTCCTTTAATTTGTTGAATAATTAGCTCGGAATCTCCTATGATTGATACCCTAATAGCGCCTAACTTCTTGACATGTTTAAGCCCTAATAAAAGAGCTTCGTACTCTGCCATGTTGTTAGTGCATTTGAAATTCAACCTATAAGCATGACCTTCAGCATGATTATTTTCAAAATTATGTAACCAAATCCCAGCCCCTGCTCCTAATTTGTTCACTGAGCCATCAAATTCTAAATGCCATAGAATTTCATGTTCATAATCCTCATCAATTGTTTTAAAATGTTTCTTAACTGGAGCTAGTTGCTTAGATTTTTCTGGTATTTCTTGATTGTCTAGTGTTTCTTGGTTTTCAAAAATCTCTTCAATCTTAACAATAGTTTTGTTTGTAGTTTCCTTTTCAGGTGCTTCTAGTTCAGTTGGAAGGTCTTTTTTAGCATTATAAAGGATAAAAGAGTCCATATCAGAATGTACTGAATAGACAGGGAATTTTTCAGGCTTCTCATGGCTACTGACTAAATATTTCATCAATGTCTCTCTATAAAGTCTTTTAGGCTGACCAAAAACTGAAATAGTGGCATATGACATGTCCAGTTGAATAGATCCTCCAAGTTTAGCACCCCAGGATCTAGACAACAACATACCATATTTAGGAGGGATATCAGCCACTACTATATCAATTAAAACAGACTTAGCAGGATATTGTACCAAAGTAACACACAAATCTTTAATCAAACCTAAACATTTTACCTGACTAGAATCAAAAGAAAACAAATCTTTGTACGGTCTGGTAATGTCTAGATTTAATCTTTCCATCACGGCTTTGGGCATCAAATTGTGCGATGCTCCAAAATCCAACATAGCATTGTGGAGTATCTTGTCATGAACATTCAGGCTTACATAAAATGGAGGAGTTCCTCCACTTTCTGGTTTGCCATTTACCTGAGGTCCAAAAAGGAGTTTAGGTTGATCATCAAGAATATTTACTGAATTATCCAATCCAGTAATGTTAATGTTAAGAGTTTTTCTTATTTGGCTTCTATAGAAATCATGTTTAGCCAATTCTGATAAAGGAACAACTATCTTTAGTTTGCCTATTTCAACTTCTAAATTGAAAGGTTTTTCAGCTTGAGCTTTAGTGTTTTGCACAGTCGGGTTTTCTCTATTTTTTGGGTCTTCAATGTTTTTCTCTTTTTCATGAGTGGAATTTAAATTTGAAGGTGTTTCTGAACTAACTTCTAATGTTTCTTCTACGTTTCCTGCAAGAGGAAAAGTATTAGATTGCTGATTTTTGTTTGGTTGGTTGTCAGACACATCTTCAATTATTGGTTTTGAAGGGTTAGGAGTTGTCCTAGACAAAATTTGTACAGGGGGAATGTTTTGTACAGGAGGTATGTTATTTTTACCTTTGACATTTTGTTTTCCAGTTTTCTGTTTGCTATTCTCAGGCACATCGATTCGTCTGCTTCTTAAATTATACTGCTTATGAACCTCGTAGATCACTGTGTCATAGCCTTCTTTGAAATCAAAAGTCTCTCCTGAATGAGTTTGAAATGTTTCAAGGATGTGATTCTCTTGATCATCTCGAGATAGGAAAACTTCTGGTTCATTTTTGTCATCAGTTACATTTTTTATTTCCACATCCTCTGTAGGTTCTTCAGAAGTTTATCCTTCAACAAAATTTTCTTGGAAAGGTGGCTTGATGTTTTGGTCAGGGACATTCTTTCCAATATTTTGGTTCTAATTTCTCCTAAAGTTTGGGTTTCTTGCAACATTCTGATTATCACTAGAAGACTTTCTTTCAATTGTTTCCACTCTGTCACCTAATATTTCCATACCTTTAATGATTGCATCCAGCTTCTTTTCAAAAGCTGAAGGTTCTTCATTCAGGGGCATTCTTCTTTCTGCCCTAGCTCTGGCTCATTTTTCTATCAGATTTTCTTCTACACTCACCACTATGCTTTGCATTTCCTCTAGGGTTTGGGGATCTCTTTCCTGAGTGAATAGGCTATGTCTGAGTCAAAACCATCAGGAAATTTAACCAATACTGAGTCAGGTAGTGGTCTAAGGTTTTGGGGAACAGCGTTATATGCTTCATTGAATCTTATTATGTAATCTTGCACTGTTTCATTAGGTCTTCTCCTCAATTTTTCAAATTCTGATAGGATCTGAAGAGGGTCTTTCTTCTTTTCCCACCTATTCAAAAATGATCTATACAAAGCTGCCGAATCGGCAATACTATTTGGAGCAAGAGCTCTAAACCATGTCCTAACTTCTCTAGTAAGACTCTGAACAAAAATTCTCATTCGGACATCATCAGTATCAATTTCATAAAACTCAATGTAATCAGTCATCCTTTTGGTGTGTTGTTGTGCTGTGTAAATACCTGATCCATCAAAAGGTGTGATCTTACTCTGATAATCTTGGGGCAAAGCAGCAGGGTTGGTTGGTAACTGTAATGGGGCATATCTATTGGCCATTGGAAGGTGTAATGGAATAATAGGTGAGGGTGGTCTGGGTGGAGGAGTAGGAAGTGGAGGAGTGGGTGGGGTTTGAAAAGATTGAGAAAAAGCAACTGAACTTGGGGAAGCTTCAGTAATTACAGAAATGTTTGAACTTTCTTCAAAGGTTTGTTCAGATTGAACCGAGTCTTGTAAATGTCTGTCAAGATGATATGAAACAAATCTTAACTGCAAATCTTTAAGAAATAATGGATCTAGAACTAATCTGGATAATTCAGTTTCAGAAAAATTCACAAATAAGGATGTTTCAAATCGTTCATCAAAAGGAATTTCATCAAAGTATATAATTTTCACAGGACAGGATGCAGATCTAGAAAGTGGTCTGGAACTTCCAAAACTCTCTTGACTTCCTCTTTCAGAACTTTCTTGACTTCCTTGTCTTCTAAGAATCCTAGGAATCATATTTGGATTTTCAAATATCGTTGGTGGATTGAATTGAGTTTGACCTATAGTGTACCCCGATCTATTTAGGAAAACTGAGTTATTGACTAAACGTTTTTGAATTTTTTGGTTTTTAATTGAAAAATAAATACAACTTCTACAAATTCTTCAAGAAGTAATGATATGTGATTAAAATTTTTCTCAAAGATCTGTTTAAACTAGAGAATCTGATTAAAATTTTGAGACTAAAGTTCAGTATATAAGCTAAATCAGAGATAGACTGAAGAAACTTTTATTTACTTTTACAATTGCAGAGCAAAAGAAATTTCAAAGGCTACCTGGCTGATCTTCAGACTCTGTCTATAGCTTATAAATGAACAATATTAACAAATAAAATGATTCAAGATCCCCAGTGGAGTCGCCACTATGTTATCACTCAGGTTTTCCTTGATTCTGACACGGAAAAATATGTAGAAATATTTAAATAACCAGATGTCGAATCAGCCAATCTTGCATCCGGAGAGGCTCTCATGAACATCTTCTTCTTAGAAGGTTTAAAAATGATTATAATCCAAGATTTGTTGAAAATAGGTGAATTACATGAAGCTAGGGGCAAGTTTCAGGAATTTTCGAGTCCATTTGGCTGTGGATTAAAGGATACAACTTTCGGGATTTCTATTCTATACGAGATGGTTTTGCGGGGGCAAGGTAACCAAACATAGAACAAATCCTTAAATTTAAAGTGGGTGAATGATTTTGAAAGATGAAAGAAGAACAGAGAATCTTTCACCATACATTTCAAGAAGAAATATAAATAGTTACAAACAAAGAGCAATGAAGAATTCTTTATTATAGTAATCAACAATGTTTAAATTAGCCAAGCAAGAGCATTTAAGAATTCATGCTTATAACTAATTTAGAAGAAAACATTAAGAACAATCACATTTGAAATCAGAGTACAATTAAGCAAATTCTGATTCAATCCTTTATGTAAATTATTCAGAAATGGACATGATGATATTATAAACTAATATAAAATTTCAGACAAAAGGGTAGAAAAACTTATTGAACTGTAGTCCAACACATGAATCACCATAAAAGTCCTGAACTAAATTTTCATCAACAAACTACTAGATAAATTTCTATACATTATTTTAAACAAAAACTTCAATGTCTGACAATTAATGAAATCACCCTCAATACTATCTTTGGTTTGTTTATCTAAAAAAATAAATTAAATATTTACTAACTAACCAATCTTAATAAATAAGGCATTTAAAGAATTAAATTTATAAATAAAAGGACACAAATGAATTCTGACAGACACAAAATGATAATGGCAGTGTGTTTCTCATTTTACGGATGTCTTTTAGGAAATGGAGGTGCTATAATAGGGCTCGATGCTGTCTCTTTGAGTAATTCCTTTGCTTGTCTGATACTCTTTGTTTCTACGGATACTCTTTAACCTGTTCCACTGCTACTCTTTAACCTGTTCCACTGCTACTCTTTAACCTGTGCTCCTTATTTATTTTTTACATGATAGTAAAAAGATAAATTTCTTAACCTGAAGATAAATTTCATAGAATTTCCAATAAGTCATTCCACCATTGATCTTCTGCTATTGTAATTCTTTTAAGTTTTCTCAATGTTTCATCAGCTTCTGTGAGTTTGTAAAAAGTGGGCTGATTAGGGAATAAATACTTTATTTCATGTTCAAGATGAAATAAATTCTTCAACCTATCATAGATATTTCTCCCTGTTGGCAATGTTGCTTCTGCCAAATTGATAGAATGAGCAGTTGCATTATGAGCATGGATATCTATTTTCTTGACATAGGTTTCCAGGTCCATTATCTGGTCTTCTGAGAGCATAGGATTGGGTAACCCACTGTCCAACAAAACCTGAAATTTTCCTCTGAAAGCATTAATTTCTGCCAGAATATCTGAGCACTTCCTTTCCAAATTCTGCATAAAAGTTCTTTTGGTAAAAACTCTTTTAATCTCCAAAATAGTGCCAGTCCTGTCCTCAATTCCTAACAATGCAAGCTGTTGCTTAGTCCGGGTGTTCAAAAATTGTATAAGTTGATTGGCCTGCTCAGGTCTGCCCCTTAATTCATCTCTTGTTTTGTTTATTTCTTCCTGAGCTACTTTAATCAAGTCATTTTGTTCAAAAATTGCTTGAACAGAGGGCCAAATACTTTTTATTAACTCAATTATATTACCCCAAAGAATTTCATTTATTTCTTTCAAAGGCTTTTCTAATGAAAGATCTTTTTCTAAAGCCTTAACCAATCTTTCCAATCTTTTAATTTCCCTGGTATTATCAGCAACGGTCTTTTTAGATGTATCATATTTCTGCTCCAAATTTTCTAACTGCAATTTTTTGGTTTGAAGTTCTGTGACTCTTAATTTTAAACTTTCCATTTGTTTTGTCAACTCATCAGAACTTAAACTAGAAGTGTTTACCTGCGCTGGCTCTGTTTTTTGACCTGCCGTTGTAGTACCTGTGGTTGTAGTAGCTTCTGTGATGGATGTCTGCATGATAGCTTCCTTTTCCTGTAAAGCTTGTTCCAATTCTTTCTCTGTTTCACCCAGTTGCTCAGTCATTTTTAAGAGCAACTCCATTATCTCTTCCTGTGAATTTCCCTTCAAAACTTCTTGGGTCTGGGGATGCCTTGAGGCTGGAAATTTCAGCTGCTTTCTCAGTGCAGCTATGTCATCATCTTTCTTCTTAATTATTGCCTCAATGCTTTTGATATCTTTGGGGTTGTGACCCAAGCTGATGATTATGTCTTCTAGAGACTTTATTCTGTTATCTTTGGCCTGAGAAGAGGCCTTCTCAATTTGCAATTGGGTGCTTGTGTTATTTAAAGAATCTTGCAGCCTTAGGGCTGCCATGGCCTTATCTGTAAGAGTAGAATAGATCATTTCCCCAGTTTTTTTATGCAACTCTATCTGGTCCAAAGGATGAATGTCCTTTGCCAGGACCTCAAAATTTGTTCTAATATAATCAGCTGTTGTCATGGGTTTTGGTACCTTGGACTTGAAGTGGCTCATCATCATTTTTCCTTGTGAAATGTCAAATGCTGACATTAACCTTTCCTGATTATGTGGAGCCATTTTCAGATATTGATCATATACCTTCATTCTCAATGGATCATTCTTTGCCTTTATATTAATGAAAGTTCTTTTTATATCCCCTGTATCTGATTTTGGTGGCCTAAAAGAAGAAACTTCAGTACTCAACTGCTTTTGCAAAGCTTTTCCTTTCTGATCTTTGTGTGTCATACTAACAGAGCCAGTTAGTTGACTATCTTCTCTTCCATCATCAAACATCTCATCTATTATTTCCACTTCCTGGGGTGGATTGAGTTTCTGCCTTTTCGTTTGATGTAGCTCTGAGGATTCTTTGGGAGGAGTAGTATCTGGAACCTGCCTTTTCTTGCCCATTTCTATATTGGATGGAGTTTGTAATTCTAAAACTTCAGGATGATTTACTTGAGTGGGAGAAACTTGTGTTTGATCAGGTGCTCTGGAGGTTTGAGGTTTCTCTGCCATGATTAAAGTCTCAATGACCTGTATTTCAGGTTCCTTTCCTTTGCATTTTGTCTCTGTTGCAATTGATGAACTGCTTTCCTGTAATCTCTGTTGTAGATTTGCTGTTGAAGAAGTGCCAATGTGAGGTACCTGCACTTGACCATAAGATTCTAGGTCATACTTCTTCTCAAGTTCTTTCATAATTTTGTTCATTTTGTCTTCTTCACTTTATTCCTCAACTAGTGTTTCTTCCACCCATTCATCTTGATTGGAATATTGTTCTATTTCAGGAATCCTGTGGTGCATGTAAGGGGATGATTTGTTCTTTATTCTTTTTTCACAGATAAAACCAAATGGGTCATAAGGAACCCAACGGAAAGTTCTTTGGAACTTGCAATGGTTTTGTATTATATCTTCTGCTTCTCGCTCAGCATCCCTAGAGTTGCATATGAAGGGACCTAATTGACTTTTGATCCTGAGTTGGGCTTTCTTTTTCACACTACAAAAATGAATCATGTCAGAATTATTCATTTGCCTCAAATATTCCAAGGAAAAAAGTCTCATGGGCACATATTTTGGCAACTTGAATGGATGCAATTCACATCCATAGATTCTGATGACTGAATGGTTTTGATATAAATACCAATCTCCAACTTTATATGTCCTTGAAAGCTGCAAGGTCTTCTTGATTTCATGACTGAGCCTTGGAGGAGTAATTCCTGTCAACAAGGTAGTTGCAGGATATACAAAAATATCGATGAACTCAGCATAGGAATAGGGAGACTCATAGGAAGAGTGAGTTATGGCAGACCAAAATATAACTGACCTAGGGTTTCCTTTGGCATCAAGCTTTTTAACAGGGAAAGGGAACTTTTCTGATTGATAATAGATCATGAGATGATAAATAACTGAGGAATATTTAAACACTTTCTCATCATCTAGCCTCATGAACTGGTCATGGATTTTATTGGCTATGAAAGATGCAAAGTCATATTTTACTGCAGGAGGTTGCCCAGGAGTAAAGATAGACAGCAAAATCAGGGTTATTTCATCAACATATTCACTTGTATTGAAACCTAAAACAAAAGATATCATATTTAAGATGAGCCTTCCCAACTTAGTGAAATAATAAAAACCATAGGGAGGAGGGCCCCTAGGTTGATGTTCAGGCAACATAAAATTCTGGCAAATGGACTTCAATTTTTCTGGGGTCAATTGATTAGACTTTTCAATCAGTTCTTCCATAGACAAAGGTGCTAGTTCTTGATCAGTTTCAAAATGTAGCATTGCATTGATAGCTTGGGGTGTAATGGGGAAAAGAACACTCTGGTCAGGGGATATTACAGCTCTTTGAGTCGGATCATAGTTAGAATGGCAATAGTGGATAATTTCTGGGAAAATATGGACTGAGGGGATGAGATATCTCGGGAAATTGGATTCCCACAACCCAATGACATCCAATCCTTTCGAATAATCATCTCTGCAGCGACAATAACTTAGAAGGGGGATTTCATCAAACACTAAGTCTTTAATTTGGAAGTCTTTATCCACTAAGGGAAAATATTCTAACTCTCTGTGGGGGGCATTCAATGGAGTTACATTCAAGGCTGTCGGAGCTTCCATTTTGGTTCTTGTGTATTCAAAATGGAAGTTTCTGGGTTTTCTTCACAGGCCGGGGCGCGATTTCAGTTTTAATGAGGGAAATTAGTACAATTGCAGTTTCAGGGGAACAATTCACAGCTTTAAAACTTAGTGAATGATCTTAGGAATAAGATTTTAACACTAATTCAACGAAAAAACAAGGAACACAGAGTTTCTTTTGAAGTTCGGAGCGCAATAGAATAAATACCTATTTTTGGAGGCAAACTGGGATTTAAAAGGTATCAAGTGGTGGAAAGAGGATGCTCCAACACTGGTCCGGTGGAATTCTGGAGCGAAATCGGATAGAACAATAGATTTCAGTGAAAATTTGAATTTCGTAGCAGAAGACGCAGTCGCTTTCAAATAATGAAAATGACATAAAAAAACACGAAAATTTGTTTTATTTCCAAAGTCAAAAAGGGGTTTTTATTTTTTCGAGGAATGACGTCATTTCAGTACGGGTTGACGTGTGGCAGGGGTCGGGTGGTAAGCAGTAATCCCCGCACCGCTTATGGGCAATAGTGGTATTAAACGCGAGGGCATCGATTCCACTAGTCAATGGACACGTGGTTGGAGGACTAGTCCAATACCACCATGCGCCCACGCGTTAAAGTTCAGTCGAGGGACGACTAGCGGAATCGCTATGGAGCGTCAATCTGCCGGTGGATGATCCGACGGTGGAGGGAACGTGGCGTTGGCGGAGGTTTAATGTGCGGGCCCGGCGGGGTTTTAAAACATATTTTAACTTAATTAAATATCCCGGGGGCGTTTTAATTGGTGGAGAAAAAGGTTATTAATTAATCCTGATAATTAATTAATCCCTGGGTTTAATGAAAATTGGGGTTGCGGCAGGGTTTCGACTATGGTTGACGTGTCGGGTGGGGTTTTTTTTTTTTTTTTTTTTTTTTTAATGCCAAGTGGATGGGCCACGATGGGTTGGGGGTTTTTTCCAAAGTTTTTAGTTTGAATTAAAAACTTCAGCTTTATTTATTTTTTGTTTTAAACATAAAATATATGTTTAAACTTTTGTATTTTGTATATTTTATTATATGATAAATAAATCAATATGATTGACTTACCATGGGGCGGGAGTATTATATAATGATATATTTTAACCAAAGGGCGCATAATGCGGGTTTTTAATGAATAATTGGGAAATAAATACTTTGGTTAAACTTTATAATAAGATGGGTTCTTTGGATATTTATATAAAAGGAGTTATATACTTAGGATAAGGCATTTTCACTAGGGATTTAGTAAATAGAGTTAAATGTGAATATGACAAAGGGACAAGGACAACTCAAAATACTTTTCACATCTAAGGAAGTGAAGATTTCTGAAGTAAACCACATTATATGAACTTCAACACTTAGACTTAGAATAACAAGTAATCTTGAGGGTTTATTGTGGAATTTTCCATGATTTTCCTAAGTAAAATAGGATTTTACTTAGGAAAAGGTTAAAAGTGAATGATTATAATGGCAAATAATGTCAAGTACTTAAAGTTCCTTTTATCATTAGGCCGAGGGGTCCGGTCCCTCCAAAAGTCAAGGAAATTCCTTGAGCTCTCTTTGATCTCCAAATACCTTAGCACTTTGGGGGGAAATTAGTAAAAGTTAAGGGGAAAGTGATGTGGGAAGTTAATGATTTTGACTTTGCTTTCTGTGAATTCTTCAGTGCATTTTCTGCTTAAGTACTTGTGATGAAGGTAAAAGATTAAACATATTCATCCCCATCATTCATCACATAAAACTTTGCAACACCATCTACCTACCCTATCTACTTGACACTACCATTTTCTATTCTTTATTAGGGTGCATTTAGACTTGAAAACCCTTATCAATCTTTTTATTTTTACATGGAAAATCTATCTAATTCTACACTTATTGCATCCAAGGGCTTAGATTAAACTGTTGAGCACCTTTTATTAGCTCTACCTATCTACTTATCTGCCAAGATTAAACTGTTTGGTCAGATATTTATTCTCTATTCTTACAACATGAAATTGAAAAATGAATGAGTGAAGTTTAAACAGTTTGACTATTCATGAATTGTGGCATAAAATACAAGTTGCACACAATTTTTTTTTATTACATCAGAGTAAAAAGTAGTGCCATTTAGACTTGCACACTTTCCTTGGCCTATTTTTGTTTGGGGTTCATTTCTTTCATTTTCTTGACCAATTTATTTCTTCTTACCCTTTGATTTTTCTTTTAGGGTATACCCTCTTTACATTTTTTAAAATTTTTTGATTTTTTGGTTTTTCAAGAATATGGAACACCTTTGCTCAAGAAGAAGGTTTGAACATATTCCATAGTTCAATAAAGACAATCATGAAAGATGACACCTATTGGTATAGAAGTCTAACACCTCCCATGGTGACACCATTTCCATCATGGCCAACACAACAAAGATGCATAAACACATACACCATAGGTATAAGCAACACATGATAAATAAATAAAAAGCATGACCAACACTGTGCACATCCATTCGAAGGGTTTAACCATGCTCTAATACCACTTTGTAACAACCTCTTCCCACATCTACCCATGTAATTGGCCAACCGAGGTAAAAATGTGACAAGAGGCTACTATAATGAGATTAAACCTCCTAGGTGACCATAAGGAGGTGTAATCAATGGAAATACAATATAAAAACCTAGTACATAATCAATGATACCCCAGGAGCTATCCCAACCCTTTAGGAATCTTACCCTTGGGTCACGCTGATGTTTTAACCTCTTTGAGCCATAGAGACAGGCATAGGCTTGCAAGCCAACGTCGAGGAGGCTATAGTCGTAGGCATAACACTACATGATAGTTATGAGGGCCCCAATTACTTAGTTTTGTGATAGTGTTCCCAATATTTGAGCCACCTTTTAGGCCCAGAACCTAGACCTCTCCCCAGAACTTCATGGAAAGTTCTTAGATGTTAAATAACAACAAGAAAATGATACAGAAGTAATCACATCAATAATAAGTCATTCAGACTTCTCCTAGCCATGACAACCATTTTGTCAAACATGTCATAAAATATTAATTTATAGGTGTAAACAACATAACAGAGCAAAGGCATCTCATACTTATATGAGAATCGCTAAGAAGCATTTCTCCCCTACATAATAAGTTGTAATACAATATATTTAACCATAGATACATTGTGCATTCATTTACAAGTAAAAACATGAGAAGAGGCATACATCATCATTGTTAAAATACATGCTCATAACAAGCATAATAACAACATAAATAGAATTGATACAACAATGATATATTCCACTCATAAATCAATACTTTTTCATATAAAATACCAAGGGAAATAATTTCTCATTAATGAAGGTAGAAATCAACTCGAGATGGGACTTCCATGTTGCACCCGACCATAGATTTGATAAGCCAAATATCTCTTCAACTATTCACCCTCCTTTCATATTCCAAGCATGGATGTGGTTTTGAAACCAAAATAACCAACGAGGGCATCTTGAGGCTAAACTACCTCACCCTCATCAATATACATTAGGCTTTACTGTGATCTACACCCAATCACTAGGCCAACACAAGCATGGATATCACTGGATTCTCTCTCCCTAAACTGTGAGGAATTTTCATGTCCCTAGTCTCTCATGCTTTACCAAAACCCACAGTCTAAATGAAAGGTCTTTAGGCCCTAAACTGAGACATACTCTCTATACTTTACCATATATCCCAAACTGAGGATTCCTAGGCCTGAATGGAGAGAAAACCACCTCCGAATATTTACCGCAATCCAAACCTAGATTAATATTCCATAAAATGAGGGAACGCATGAACCAATTATGTATCATAACATTCATACATTTACCTCACTCAGTTTCGAATCCATCCAGCAATCTAGATAAACCAAAACATGAGAACTCCACAATGCCATGGCTATCCAGAAATGGCAAGGTTGGGCTAAAAACATTTTCACACCTGGAAAAAACCCATGCCAAGATATAAAAGAACCACATGAAATACCATGCATGCCATATCTAGCAAGGAAATCATATATGGAATTCTATATATGATAGCCATACCTCCAAATAATCCTCTTGTAGCTACTCGATTCGTGCTCCTCCTTCCTCCTCCTTTCTTGTCTTTCTTGCTCCAATTCCAAAGTGCTCTAGAAACTATAAGTGTCCAAGAGTAAGAGAAATATAGAGAGAGAGAATAATGAGAGAGCTCCAAAACTGAACTCAAAAAATGTACCAATTGATCGTCAGAATATTTTTTTATAGAAGAGGCCTCGATTTTCTCCATTTTCCATTGTTTTCCTTCATTTTCCTCCTCACATGGAACCTATGACCTTTCATGTGCCTTTTCTTCTAATTTCCATCCTTTTCATAAATAAATGTCTCAAATATGCCATTTTTTCTTTCCAAATAATTTTCCCTTTCCTTTTCCAATTTCCTTAGCCATATTAACCAAAATGAACACCCTCTAGGACGTTTTTCCCAACATTAATCTTGGAATAAGTGTCCCATAATCTGTGGTTATTATTTTTCCTTTATTAATTTTTATTACATGGAATTTTCATCATGGCTATTATAGTGAATTTCCCATCATCCTCGTGGGTGGAGAAACATTATGAGGTGGCATGGGTAGACAGGGGAAGGTAATAGGTCCTCGGTATCGGGAGACAATGGAGCATCATTGTTTTTTGGAAAATTGACACAATTTGATCAATTCGGTTCTCGATTGGCTGGAAACCTCAGAGAGGGTGTGGCATAAAGAGAAGAAAGAGCTCAATGGTACATTGAACAAGATGCATTCATTTGAGTGTCATGTTTGGGAGTGGGTCATGGTGGTTTGGCGAGGCCAAAATATGTTATCCGAGAAGCTCGAGAAGTTGATGTCATGGATGGATCACTTCGAGAAGCATGTATAGTGTTCCTCCCACCCTCCTCCTAGTCTAGGTACTCCTCCGCAAAAACCTACTTCTATTACTTCCAATGAATTAGCATGGGTACACGTGTTTTAATTGTTTTATGTGTTTTCTAGTGCTTTTGTCCCCCTAAGTTGTGGACTTCTAGTTTTTCTTTTGTTTCTTTGTAATATTTTGATTATGGTAGTCAAGAAACTTGGTTGTGGGGTTAGAATAAGTGCATCTTTTTACTAATGTACTTCTTTTTTGATAAATGAATTGAAATTTAACTTTCTATATATATATATATATATATATGAAATAAAATGAAAACAAAAAATTATACCAATTTTATTTCATTTTATATCCAATTTTTATCACCTTTACATATTTTTAACAAGTGACATAAGGAACCCTTTATGTAGAGGAGTAATACGGGTATGGGAAAAATACTAAAATAAATTTATGTTATGAAAGGGTATTATCTATGAAATATATAAAGACAATACTTGTTTTGAAGCTTGATTATAATGATAGGCTAGGCATAACAAATCATAAACCCTGCACCATTCCTTTGTAGAAATTTCAATACAAATTATGTATTTGCTGGATTGTCCTGATCTAAAAATGATATCCCACTGGTAAATATAGAATCAATTCTACAAAAATTCTTGCAGAATTTAAAACACAGTCGCCAATTGCAATATCAAGAAGAAAGATCAATCACACATAAAAAAGATGTTTTTTTCTGGGAAAGCATAAAGATAAAACCCCACTATCATATATTATGTATATATCATGGATCATTAAACAATCTCATACAAAAATCTAATCCAATAGCTCTCAGTACAATATAAAATCATCTCACACTATCTTACAAAAATTGGCAAATACATGCGCCAATTTACTGGCTTGAGACAAGCTACCTCCACTGCGCAATCCCTGATAGTCAAGAACCCCTGAATGATTGATGCTAGCCTGCCTTGATTGTGAAATAATCATAGGCACATCCAATGTGTGTGTGGTTGCATGAGTGCACCCAATAATGTCACAACTCATATTCAAACTATCCCTTTCACCTACATCTCAACTGGGTCTCCACTGGATTTGACATGCATGTAGTTAATAGTAGTAAATATTCAATTGCATGTGAGACCACTAATTGTGAGTTAATTAAATAATTAATTCGCTAATCTCTCCCTAGTGTATCTTTAGTTACAACTAGCACAACTGATTTTAACTCACTTAACTAAGTTAAACTACTTTACAACTTTCATAACTACACTTCCAACTTTGTTACAGCTAGAATCACTCTGCTACAACTCAAGTCCACTTTCATGTCCCACCAACCAACCTTTGCACTCAAATTTTCTATAGCTAACTGATTTTCCACTTTATTTAACTATTTCCAAGTTCTCATTGAGAATAAATTAATTTTTATTATCCAACTATTATTAAGGGATAATAATAGTCGACATGCATCTATAAATAGCCATGCGATCTATAAATAGAACTCGCACATACATCTAAAAATATAATATCATCTATAAATATAATTTTATTACCATATATAAATAGACATCATATATAAATAGAATTTTCTCATGCATCTAAAAATAGACTTCCACCTAAAAATAGCCTGTGTGGGCTCCACCTAGTGTAGGTGCTTAATTTTCACTAAGATCAAGGTTGTTGTTTCCAAATGCCAATTTCACTGTTTCTTGTTGCAACCTTAAACACTCCCTCTCAACAAGAAAGGAATGTATTTTCATGGGCAATGCAACTCCATGCATGCACCCTGCAACCCTTTTATGTGCCATGCAACTCCATGCAACACTTCTCTAGTGTTTATCGCACATGCAACACTTTTATGCAACACTTCCGAAAATTAATAGCCTCCAAAAACTTAATCAATATAATTCTTCTTCCATCAAAGTCTTCTAAATCCTGCTGGTACCAAATGCACATGTCTTCTGGATCTATTGCAATGTTGACCTCTGCATCCATGCACTCTTCACTTGCTGTCAACTCTTATCTAGGCTCCAGTATCCCACACTGTCACTTTGATTTCTTGTCCTCATGACATTTGACTACATCAATCCAACTGATCCTGCTACTACTGTACTGTGGGCTCCTTGTATCGAGGTTCGATTCATGAGATCCACACCATCTCAATGAATCCTACCCAAAAATTTCTTCTTGGGATTACTCATGCACGTCGCCCCTCCTCTCACCTAGTGGTATAGATGAATGCACTCCCTCTGCCCGTCTGGCATGAAATTTCTCTACATGAGTGGTTTCTCCCACTCCATGATCCTCAACTTGTGGCTACTCCACATCCTGAGGTTCACTCTTACCTACATGAAAATCCAGCTCCCTCTCAAGGGTCAATTGCATGGATTTCTCACACTTCCCAACAGTAGGAAGCTTTGTATAAACCCAATATACATCAATTCTATAAATATTCTTAACTCAAATCCCAACCTTCCTGGCTTTCCCTATTGCTTTTTGTTGCAGGAAAAATTTTCCTTCACTAAAGACAACATCATAGCCTCTATCCTCTAACATTGCGTCTAATACTAATTTTTTCTTCAAACCTGGTACATGAATTACATCTTTTAAATGAGAGATTTAACATGATTCCCTCTCAAAGGTAATGGTACCAATTCCAATTTCACAGTATCATCCATCGTCGCCCAACTCAATAGGAATTTATAGATCTTTCTCCTCCAAGTTGTTGAAAATCTTCTTATCTCCCATCATGTGAAAGGAAGCACCATTATCTAAGTAACACCATGATCCCAAGGCACTTGACACCATGCATACGATCAATGAGAATTCAAGCTCAAATTGCGAGGCAAGAGCCTCACCAGCTGCAGCTCCAGAAACCATCTTGTTCTTCTTCTTTTGTGGACAATTTTTGGCAATATGTCCATGTTCGTGATAGTGAAAACACTTCACTTTGGACATGCTATTCTCCTTGCCATCTTCATCGCCCTCAGAATTAGAATGGAATTTCATCTCCTTCCCCTTCTTTTCCTTGGCAGCCAAAGCACAATCCTCTTCATCATCATGCTTTGATGAAGATCCATCTCTGGTGTTTCGCCTGAACTCCTCTTGGACTAGATCCAACCACAGTCGTTCCCAATCCAGTAGTTTTTCTCGTCCATTGACAGAGTCTTCATAACTGTGCCAACTCTTAGGAAGTCCCAAGAGAGCCAAACTCACCAAATCATCATTAGCAACACTTATTCCTACACTCCCAAGCTCATCCCTACATTTTACAAACTTTGTTAAGTATATTGGAATAGTGTTGTTCTTTTCCATCTTGATCTTCCTGAGTTTATCTTTGAGTGCTGATTTCCTATGGCCGATGCTGCTTTGAAATAGATCCTTCAAAGCCTTCCACATAGCATATGGTGTGGATTTCCCATGAAGGCTTGAGAAAATTTGGTCTCGTACTCCTTCCAACAGAATCATCCTCGCCCCTTCCACTTTCTTTTTCCATGCATCAAGTAATGCAACATCTGTCGAAGTAGGCTTAGGAACATCTTCGTCAATGAATTCCTTCAAGCCATTATCTTCGAGCATCACTCCCATCCTTTCCTTACAATAAATGTAGTTTGAGCTTCCCTTGAGCGCCTACTTTAGCTGCAAGCCATTGAAATCCATTTCGATGTTTACTCAACTGTAGCACCAAGAAAATATTTCTGCAAATTTGAATTCTTTCCACCAACAAACTTAGCTCCTGCTTCAAAATTGCAATCTTCTGTGCTCTGATACCATGTAGAAATTTTAGTACAAATTATGTATTACCTTTATTCCCATGATCTAACAATTATATGCCACTGTTAACAACATAATCGCTTCTACAAAAATTCTTGTGGAATTTCAAACACGATCGCCAATTGCAATATCAAGAAGAAAGATCAATCACACATAACACAGATTTTTTTACCGGGAAAGCATAAAGCTAAAAACCCCACTATCATATATTTTATATATATCATTGATCATGAAACAATCTCATACAAAACTCTAATTGTAATATCCCCAAATGGGAATACACAGCAATTCCTGTTGAAATAACGCACTTCTGAGAAATCTATGCACTGAAATGAGTTTGCAGCTCCTAGATCCCTTAGATAAGTGTATCTGGGGTATAGATACAAAAGGCGATAAAAAAAATAATCAAACTAGGTGTGGTAAATCGATCTCCCACCACCTAGTCTAGATGAAAAACACCCAAAGAGAGGGGCTACAACTATGTAGAACAAACTGCTATAGAAATAACACAGTTTTGAAAGCATGAGTAGGCGGCCAACAATAAATATCAAATTTTGAATATACAGTAGAAAATCAGATCCATAATGATGCCCTTACATTATACGGTTGAATATAGAAGATAAAAGAGAAGAAACTCTTCAGAAAAGAGGGTTGCAACACATGTATTTATTGCAAAATGGCTTAACAACATTATTTTATGGAGCTACAGTAGCTGTATGTTATACTTCAGATCTAGAGCAGATCTGTGTACAAAATATTAGATCCATTTCAGACCTGTACACTAGAAAGGCTCTATTACAAGATCCCCTTGGGGTTTTGATCAAATCATGTAATACAAAGAGTAGATCTGAGTTTAAAGTAGCGGATCTGCAATATTATTCAGGAATTTATGAATATTCTTTACAATAGGAACATATCAGATCTATACAGAACATGGATCAACAAGCTAATCCATGGGTCACCAAAGTGAAAGGCAAAGCCCAACACCAGAGATATCTTCTCAAAAAGGGGATCAAAACACCCTGCAAATATTCCTCTAAAAATAGCGCAATCCTGGAAGGGAAACTATGATGTAGCCTGAAGCACTGATTTGGCCTGATGCCAAAATGTGAAATGCTAGCTCCAAAGGTTCAGAACTCTTTTTCCATTGGGATAGAAGACTTTCCCAGCGAAAAGAGGGCCTGAAATGGCCTAGATTTGAGGAGATCTAGCCTCCACTTGCTGCAGCTTGCAAGGAAAACCTAATCCTAAATATGATTAGTGTTGTATTTGAAATATGAGCTTGGCCAAATGCCTGATAGTGGATGAAATCAGCAAGAATCCTCCAAGAAATCCTCTTGGAAGAGGTGGGATCCCTGCATAGGAACTCCCAAGTGCTAAGCAGCACTATTCTTAGCTAAATAGTAGAGAATGGTATATGTATAAACAAACACTATACTAAAAAATATGCACAATAAACAACCTTCTTTTGCTGCTCTCCTCTTCCTTTTATAAGGTGAAAGCCTTGTCAAACCCTAAACCACTTCAATGAATTAGCTCCTTTCACATGAGGGGCCTCCATCTAGAACTGTGTTGTTCATCCATGAGGTACATTGCATCTAGATAGCGCTATAGATTCAGTCAAGGTTGACCCAGTCTCATAGCTCAAACCCCTTTCACACCTACAAGTCATTTGTTTACATGGCCTAGATTTATCCATGTTCATATGGGCATTGATTTATTCATTCTTTTCAGGAGTTTTACATGTCCTCCTTTATTCATTTATTCATGCAACAGAAAATGAGACAAAAATGTATATTCCTCTTAGCTTAGGCTAAGTCGAAATGTTACAGTCCTCCCCTCCAAAATGTTTCTTATCCTGAAGCAACTGATAGGGTGAGTGCTGCAATACTTCTCCCCTTCCATTGGTGACACCATCAGGATCAAGTCCTCCTCATAAGCAAAGTGTTCACCAAGGCAACACAACATGAATTGTTCCTCCAAGGTCATCATAAGATGTACATAGTCCATCCCACAAGGAGTGAAAAATTCAACAGAAATGAACATGGCTGGAGCGATGCATGAGGTACATAGAGAAGTACATAGAGAAGTTCCACTCCATGTGGTACATACAAAATACCCATCCTCCCTCCATACAGTCCCATAAATAGCACCACTATGTCATCCAAGTATGGAAGCAAAATTACATATATACAAACAGAAATTGGACCTTGAGGAGGTGGGTAAAAATCCCACATGTAATGCCAGCGCAGTGCATCTCCTGCCTGCATTAGATCAAGGTGTGGTAAGTGGCCTTCCCAACACACATTTTCTGCATAAGTCATCTTAACATAGCTGAATATGTCAGATATGTTTGTTGCCTTTGGGAAGCACCCATCATGAAAAGGAATCTCCCTTTGCACAACAAGGGAGTGGCCAAGTTCAGAATTTTTAGTGGCCCACCCAAAGCCATGAGATCTACATGATATCTCACTCCCTCTAGGAGTCATAGCCTGCAAAAAAATGATAAAAGAATGTGATAAATCAGAAAATAAAACTTGCTTTGCATGATCAGATTCTTTACCATCATAGTTCCTCATACACATGGAGTTGTGCATGGGCATTCTCCCTCTCCCAAAAGAAAGAGAAATTTCTGAAATGACTCTTGCATAGAGTCCTTTGGCTGCCCCAACTCCACATATCTCTTGCATTCTAGAAAATGCTGATGTAGCTCTCCTCCAAGGCCTTCCCATTCAAAACATATTATGATAGTGCTGTAGATCTTCATAGAATAAGTAGGGCTGAAACAGAACTCCTTGAAGGCCCTTTGTAGCATCTTGTTGGCTCGAGGGGTCCTGACCTAGGTTCAGTGTGCAAGGTTTGTGAACAAACCCGTATACTACTAACCCTTTCGGCAGTGACCTGCTTGCATAGGTCAAAGTCTCACCCGAAGTAGTATGGGTGGGTGGTGGAACTAGGTTTCCGCACCCTAAGAAAGGATGGATAAAGCAAGCAGAGTTGCACTAGGTCCTGTAATCCCTGATTACCTTGTTCTACATAGGGTTAATTAAGTCCCTATTCGCATCCACATGCACTAGATCTATAGTTATATGCTTGTTATAACATCAACACAGAAGTGCATAAATAGAACATAATGGATCTAGATCCAAGAACAAAGTATACAAATCTTTTGCATCTTAATGACAGAAAATGCACAATACAACACTTATCAGTAATTCACATAAAATTACTCATAGATTCAGTCCTCTAAGAATCTTCCGCATTCATTCATTCATCAATTCTTACAATTCCCTTCCCAGCCTGCGCACACAGCAGCAGGGTCTGCACACAGTTGGACTTGGATCTCTACGAACACAGCTAACAGGAGTCCATTCCCCAAAACCCAAACATATAGCTTAAATCACAATTTGCATCAATAGCTCATCATTTCTTATCCTTTACAATACAAAATGCATCTCTATTTATAACAATATAGCCTCGACTTTCCAATGGTCCGCAACCCATGGTTTTCCGACCCCTAGTTTTCCCTTTTAACCAATACAATGCTTTTGGGGCTTTGGCCCACCCTAAAACCCCTCCGCTAGATTAAATCTAATTAAAAATATCCAAAAGGGACCAGTTTCACAGCATGTTAGGAGACCATGTTCCAACAGTCCCCCATGGAAAACGTTGCACACTGAACCTGGGTCGGGACCCCTCGAGCCAACAAACCCCTATACTACTAGCCCTTTCGGCAATGACCTACTTACGCAAGTCAAAGTCTCACCCGAAGCAGTATGGGTGGGTGCTAGAACCAGGTTTCCACACCCTGAGAAAGGATGGGTAAGGTAATCAGAGCTACACTAGGTCTTGTAATCCCTGATTACTGTGTTCTGCGCAGGGTTAATTAAGTCTCTATTCACATCCACATGCACTAGATCTATAGTTATATTCTTGTAATAACATCAACACAACAATACATAAACAGAACATTATAGATCTAGATCCAAGAACACAGTATACAAATCTTTCGCAGCTTAAGAATAGAAAACACACAATACAACAATTATCAGTAATTCACATAAAAGTACTCACAGATTCTATCTTCTAACAATATTTCACATTCATTCATTCATCAATTCTTACAATTCCCTTCCCAACCTGCGCACACAACAGTAGGGTCCACACACAACTGGACTTGGATCTCCACACACATAGCCAGCAGAAGTTTATTCCCCCAAAACCCAAACAGATAGCTTAAATCACAATTCACATCAATAGCTCATCATTTCTTATCCTTTACAATAGAAAATACATCTCTATTTATTAAAATTTATCCTCAACTTTCCTATGGTCTGCAACCCATGGTTTTCGGACCCCTATTTTACCCTTTGACCCATTACAATGTGTTCGGGGCTTTGACCCACCCCAAAACCCCTCTGCTAACCATTCGTTGGCTCGAGGGGTCCTGACCCAAGTTCGGTGTGAAAATTTTGCGAACAAAACCCTATACTACTGGCCCTTTCGGCAGTGAGGTGCTTACATAGGTCAAAGTCTCACCCGAAGTAGTATGGGTGGGTGCTGGAACTAGGTTTCCGCACCCTCAGAAAGGATGGGTAAAGCAAGCAGAGTTGTAGTAGGTCGTGTAATCCTCGATTACCTTGTTCTGTGCAGGGTTAATTAAGACTCTATTCACATCCACGTGGACTAGATCTATAGTTATATGCTTGTTATAACATCAACTCAATAGTACATAAACAGAACATAACAGATCTAGATCTAAGAACATAGTATACAGATCTTTCGCAGCTTAAGGATAGAAAATGCACAATACAACAATTATCAGTAATTCACATAAAATTACTCATAGATTCAGTCCTCTAACAATCTTCTGCATTCATTCATTCATCAATTCTTACAATTCCCTTCCCAACCTGTGCACACAATAGTAGGGTTTGCACACAGCTAGACTTGGATCTCTGTGCACACAGCCAATAGGATTCCATTCCCGAAAACCCAAACAGATAGCTTAAATCACAATTCGCATCAATAGCTCATCATTTCTTATCCTTTACAATACAGAATGCATCTCTATTTATAACAATCTAGCCTCGACTTTCCTATGGTCCGCAAGCCATGGTTTTCAGACCCCTAGTTTTACCTTTTACCCAATACAACACTTTTGGGGCTTTAACCCACCCCAAAACCCCTCCACTAGATTAAATCTAATTAAAAATATCCAAAATGGACCAGTTTCGCAGCATGTTAGGAGACCCTATTCCAACACATCTCCTCCTTGATCTTGGAGGCTCTAGACAATAAGATCCTATCATAATGATAGATGAATCCCTCATGGATTAGATAACCCTCTCCATGTACTTGTCCATCAAGCATCATACAATTGTATAGATCCTTGGAGTAATCCACCAATAGTTGGGATCTCCAATATAGATCTACACTCCCCAACAAGGACAACGTTGATGATGCATCAATAATATTTCCTGCCATGTTGCTGATCTCTTCTTTGACATCTCTTATGCCAAAGGTAGAAGTAGGAAGGACATACCTCCTCCTTGCCTCCCCCAACAGTGCAGAATCAGAAATGAAGGATGGTGAGGATGATGAGAGAGGAAAATTTCCCTCTTTCTGGTGCTTGCATAAGCCTTCCAGTGACATAGATGTGTCCCCTATTGCTCTCTTCCATCCTGGATCTGATTTTGGAGCATCAAGTAGTGAGATATCTCCCACTAAAACCTAATCTAGTGGCCTCCCTGGTGGTTTGCCACTGGATGAAAATGTCCCTTGCAATAATCTCATGAACATGAGAGAAGGGATAGTGAGATCCTTTCTTCGACTGTGCAAATCCATATCTGTTTTCTATGTGAAAGTGTTGGGTGTGTCGTAAGAATGCATGCCTCTGATCATGTGAGGTGTACCACTCTTCTTGTCCACCCATTCCATTTTCAAAGCCTCCTAATCAATGGTGACATTCCCCAATGTAATCAACCATTGAACACCCAAAATAACATTGGTGTCTGGTATGTCAACTACAAAGAAGTGGTCCACCAAAGTGTAGGATCCCATGGTGACTATAAGTGATGGAACATAATGCATGCATTGCATTGTTCTATCTCTTGGGACTAGAACAGAAAATCCCTCAAAGGTATCAGTGGGTATGGCCCTCTGTTGCACAAGGTGAGCATCAATAAAGTTGTGGTTGGCCCCACTGTCAATAAGAATAGATACCCTATGATTCATGATTGAACAATGAACTCTTAGGGTCAAGTACTTAGGTACTCCTCTCAAAGATGCAAGAGTTCCTCTAATAGGAGAAAAATCTCCACTCCCATCTCCTGATGGTGATGGATCTCCCTCAACATTTTCAGCGCTGTGACCCCTCCTTGGTTCTTCATCTTCTTCTTCCTCCTCAACGTCTGAGAAGACTTCTATGTAGTGTGCTTTCCCAGCAGCACATCTATGTCCCGGTGCCTATGATTCTTGGCAAGTGAAACATAGCCTCTTTTTCCATAGCTCCCTCCGAACTTCAATATCAAGAGGCTTCTTGACTGAGCTCTCCTTGGAAGGAGCAGCGTTTTCTTCCTTCACCTTAGAAAGGTAAGAGGGCTTGTTATGGAAAGTTGCCTTTGCTTTTGGCAAGACATCTTGAAGGTCTCTAGCCCTCTCAATGGAATCATGCAATGTGATAGGCTTGGTAGATTTAACCAACCCATGCAAAGGTTCATCCAAGCCATCGATGAACTTGTACACCCTCCTGGCTGTAGATAGATCAGGAACCATAATAGATAATCTCAGAAACTCATAGATATAAGATTCTGCATTACCTGACTGCTTCAACTTTGCAAGGCTCATGAAATTTGCTTCTGGATCCTTTCTGTCAAACCTCTCCACCAGTCTTCTAGTAAATTCAGAATAGGCAATCACATTGGCATGGCCCAATGTAGACAACCGATGGAACCACCATTTGTGTGCTTCACCTTTAAAGTGCAGTGCTGCAATCTTGATGGCTTCCATCTCGGGGATTTTGTTCAACTGGAAATAGATATCCAACTTTTCTACCCATGCCTTGGCAGAACTAGTCGATGACCCATCAAACTTGGGTAAAAAGAATCTACCCATAGAGTGATGTCAATCATGATTCTGAGTGAATCCACCATCTCTATATTGATTCCTTGGTCTTCTTTTGTCCTTAAGATGACAAAACTCTTGAAAACTCAGGTGTTCCTTGAATCTCTGATTCTGGGACTCATAGTCTTCAAAATAGTCTTCAAGGGTGTCTTGGTCATGAAGCCCTTCATTCTCCACAGCCAAAAAGGTAGGCATAGTATAACGTTGTGGAGCTTGTGGCTAGTTCACTGGTTGATCATTCCAGTGGTGAGACATGCCAGAGCTTTCCCCAGGATGAGGCCTTCTAGGAGACTCCTTGAGTCTATCTAGTCTCATCTCTTTCATCTCTCTAGCAAGATCTTGCATGCCTAGCAAAAGAGTTCTTGCAAACTCTTCTCCTTCTTTATCACTTCCAGTTTTAGGGGCTTTACCCTTGTCTTGAACATCAGTGATGTAATAAAATTTCTTGTGACTTCTATTCTGATACCGCTTCTCCCTCTCAGTAAGAGGCTCATCTTCTTCTGAAATCATGTTGGCTTTGTCTCTTTAATGAAAGCACAGGCTGTGCCAAGAAAAGAGCTTTGATACCACTGTAATATCCCCAAATGGGAATAGATAGCAATGCTTGCTGAAATAATGCACTTCTGAGAAATATGTACACTGAAATGAGTTTGCAGCTCATGGATCCCTTAGATTAGTGGATCTGGGGTCTAGATCCAAAAGGAGAGCAAAAACAAATCAATCTAGGTGTGGTAAACATATCTCCCACCACCTAGTCTAGCTGAAAAACACCCAAAGAGAGGGGCTGCAGCTATGTACAACAAATTGATATGGAAATAATGTAGTTTTGAAAGCATGAGTAGGAAGCCAATAATAAATATCAACTTTTGAATATACAGTATCAAATCAGATCCATAATGATGCTCTTACATTATACAACAGAATATAGAAGACAAAAGAGAAGAAACTCTTCAGAAAAGAGGGCTGCAACACATGTATTTACTGCAAAATGGCTTAACAACATTATTTTATAGAGCTGCAGCAGCTGTATGTTACACTTCAGATCTAGAGCAGATCTATGTACAAAATATCAGATCCATTTCATATATGTACACTAGAAAGGCTCTATTACAAGATCCCCTTGGGGTTTTGATCAAATCATGTAATAAAAAGAGTAGATCTGAGTTTAAAGTAGTAGATCTGCAATATTATTCAAGAATTTTTGAAGATGCTTTACAATAGGAATAGATCAGATCTATACAAAACATGGATCAACAAGCTAATCCATGGATCACCAAAGTGAAATTCAAAGCCCAACACTAGAGATCTCTTCTCAAAAAGGGGATCAAAACACCCTGCAATTCTTCCTCTAAAAATCCTAGAAGGGAAACTATGATGTAGCTTGAAGTACTGAGTTGGCCTAATGCAAATATGTGAAATATAAGCTCCAAAGGTTCAGAACTCTCTTTCCCTTGGGATAGAAGACTTTCTCAATGAAAAGAGGGCCTGAAATGGCCTATATCTGAGCAGATCTATCCTCCACTTGCTGTAGCTTGCAAGGACAACTTAATCCTAAACAGGATCAGTGTTGTAGTTGAAATATGAGCTTGGCCAAATGCTTGATAGTGGATGAAATCAGCAAGACTCCTCCAACAAATTCTCAATGGAAGAGGTGGGATCCCTACATAGGAACTCCTAAGTGCTAAGCAACATTATTCTCAGCTAAAAAAGAAGAATGATATATGTCTAAACAAACACTATACTCAGAAATATGCACAATCAACAACCTTCTTTTGATGCTCTCCTCTTCCTTTTATAAGGTGAAAGCCTTTTCAAACCCTAAACCACTTCAATGAATTAGCTCCTTTCACATGAGGGGCCTCCATTTAGAACTACACTGTCCATCCATGAGGTACATTGCATCTAGACAACGTTGTAGATTCGATCAAGGTTGACCCAATCTCATAGCTCAAACCCCTTTCACACTTGCAAGTGATTAGTTTACATGGCTCAAATTTATCCATGTTCATATGGGCATTAATTTATTCATTCCTTTTAGGAGTTTTACATGTCCTCCTTTATTCATTTATTCATGCAACAGAAAATGAGACAAAAATGTATATTCCTCTTAGCTTAGGCTAAGTAGGAATATTACACTAATCCAAGAGCTCTCATTACAATATACAATCATCTCACATTGTCTTACAAAGATTGAAAAATACTTGCATCAATTTACTTCCTGGAGACAACCTGCCTCGAGTGCGTAATCCCTCGTGATCAAGAACCTCTCAATGATTGATTCTAGCCTGCCTTGACTGTGCAAAACACATAGGCACATCCAATGTGTGTGTGCTTGCATGAGTGCACCCACTAATGTCACAACTTATAGTCAAATTGTCCCTTTCACCTACATCCTAGCTTGGTCTTCACTCGATCTGACATGCATGTAGTTAATACTAGTAAATATTCAGTTTCATGTGAGACCAGTAATTGTGAATTAATTAAATAATTAATTCACTGGTCTCTCACTAGTGTATTTCAGTTACAACTAGCGCATCTGAGTTAAACTAATTTACAACTTTCATAACTACACTTCCAACTCTGTTACAACTAGAATCACTCTATTATAACTCAAGTCCACTTACATGTCCCACCAACCAACATTTAAACTCAAATTTCATATATTTAGTTGATTTTCCACTTCAGTTAACTATTTCCAAGAGCTCATTGAGAATATATTAATGTTTATTGTCCAACTATTATTAAGGGATAATAATAGTTGGCATGCATCTATAAATAGACATGCGATTTATAAATAGAACTCGCACATACATCTAAAAATAGAACATCATTTGTAAATAGAATTTTCTCACGATATATAAATAGACATCATCTATAAATAGAATTTTCTCATGCATCTAAAAATAGACTTCCACCTAAAAATAACCTGTGTGGGCCCCACCTAGTGTAGGTGATTAATTTTTTACCACGATCAAGGATGTTGTTTCCGTATGTGAATTTATTTCTTTTTGCAACCTTCAACATCCTTGGAATCCATACACTACTACTAGATATTGGTGTATTGTACTTATAAATATTCATACCTACCTACATTGGAATATGCTTTTACATTTATTGGTATATGTGTCAACACATTAAAATTATGTTTATCTTTACTTTTATCCATGCCACCACAATATACTTGGAAAATGATATGGATACCATATCATCACACAAGTCTCCACATAAATTTTATGTACACTTGACATTACATAGATTACACGTGGAAAGTATATTAAGGGTTGTCTTTAATGAGAATTTTTGAAAATCTTTCTTATTTAATTTTTCCATCAAATTTGTTTAAAATTATGTAAGAATTCATTGAAATCACAAGTTTTATCGGTAAAGTGCTCACAATTTAAGTGCAGTAGGTGTTTTTGAGGGTGTTGATATGGAGTCAAAATAACTAGTTTAAATAACACAAATCAAGAAGGGCTATTCTCAAAAATCTAAAAATTAACATTAAACACAACTCCATTATATTATAATTATTTCTTCATTTCCATAGTATATGTGGGGGAAACACTGAGACTTACTTTAATGTAATATTGAGTTAGTACACCACTCACACATGTTTGAATATTATTTTGCTCCATTTTCTCCCTCTTCATTTCACACATGTTCCTCCCTAGCTACTTCTAGATGAGGATCTCTTGGTTATTTGGCTAAGTGTGCATGCATGCATGAAGGTTCGCACTCATTTATATTGGGTGCACTTTCTCTTTCCTCCTTTTTAAATAATTCAAAGTTAATTATTGGGGTATTTATGTTTTGATCATTTTTTACCCTTACCATTACATGTCTAGAGAAAAGGTTTTTTAGCTTATAAAGGGTCATGAATTTTGACCTTACTCTTAAGGAAATTAATTCAAAGTCAGTTATGAGTTATTATTACCACTTGTATTTAACAAGTTATTTTATTTAACCCATGGTATTCTACCGATAAGCATGAAAAAAATATTTAAAAGTTAGTTATGAATCATGATTACCACTTGTATTGAGCACATTGTTTTATTTAACCCATTGTATTGTATTGATGGTTTAGAAGACATGCTTTCCTATAAAAGGAACTTCTATGTGAATTAAGTACCTTCATAGTTTAGCGAGTGTTAGTTCAATTAGTGGAGTGTTGTCCTTAAAACACCTTTTCTATTTGAGAGGTTAATAGGTTCAATTCTTTGGAGAGAGGTTCAATTCTCTTCACACTCGTGGCGTGAGGATTGCTACAAATATTCAATGGAAGTAGTCACACTGGTTAGTGAACCAGGCAGAAAAAAATTTCATTCCTAGCACATGTTGGGGGCATCTAGTTCTTTTACTTAAGGTCATTAGTAGAAGTGGGATTGGTTTTGACGATTTATTTAATTTACTGATCACACACTTTTTTATATTATTACCCTTGATAAGGATCTCTTGTTGGAAAACCACTATGGACCTATAATTATATTGTTTTTAAGTCGCAAAACCACTATGGACCTAGAATTATATTGTTTTTAGGTTGCAAAACCACTATGGACCTAGAATTCTATAGTTTAAAAACCCAATATTGCCTTTGGCTTTCTGCATGAAAGAATCTTATGTGGTTTAATGAGAAATCTTGGAGAAATATTGGAGAAAATGATTGCATTGGAGATAAAGGTTTATAAATTTATAAAGCTTCTCTTGTGTTATGCTTATCCTCTTATGATTTTTAAGTCAAAATTTCTTCTTGATGTTCCAATTTTGTTGTGAAATCCTAGAAATTTTGATAATTTAATGAGGGGAGAAAGTAATGTGGAATATGGAGAAACTAAATGGATCTAGATTCATGAGATAAATAGATCCAAACATTATGTTTTAGATTAAAAATAGATTTGATCACTGTAGACATTGGTAAATCTAGATTTATAATTGTTGGGGCTCTCGTTGGTTCGTCTCCTTCTAGGATATCTGTGTTTTCTTTGGATGGAGCTACTTTTTTGTGGATGTTTTGGTGCTCTGGATGCAAGTGCCATTATTTTGGGGCTTGTACATTGGGTTTTGGGGCTAGCGATTTCTTCATCTGGGTTTCTAACTTCATGCCTTTTCATCTCTTTCTTGGGGTGGTTGTCCCTGGGGTGGTTGTTGCGGTGCCTTGGATGGTTTTCCCTATTCTAGGGCTTTATGTGGATCCTTTATGGGTTTGATAGGCCTTCTGGCCTGGTTTATATTGGCTTATTTCAGTGATTATGTACAAAAAATTTAAAAATACTAATATTTTAATAATTATTTTCTTTTAGCCATTGACAATGAGGAGGCTGGAAGTGGCTGAGAGAAAGGAAGAGATCGAACCAAAACTAAAGGAATTTCAGATTACCGGATCCGAATTCAGTCCTGTAATGGAGTTGAGTATATTGTTAGGAAATAAAGAAATCAGTTTTGGCGACCAAGTATATGTGGGTGACCTTGAAGGCAGCCTTGTGCTTATTTCTCACCAGCCTTATGATGAACCCTTGGAAGAGACTAAATTAGTAGCGTTGGTAAGTTGGTTTATTTTAGTCAATATCTTTGCAATTATTCAATAATTATTTATATTTTATCGAATTGCAATTCATTATTTATATTTTATCAAATTGAATTTCATATATTATTAAGCTGTTAATATGTCCGCATATTCAGGTTATCACAGATCCGGATAAGATGTATCTGCACTGGTAACATATAATACTTATCTTTCTGGATTTATTTCATATACATTAAATACTTTAATTTCATATCCATTAAATAATTTCAAATGTTTTTTTTTCCTGCAAAGTACGGATTAATGGTTTTTGTTTATAAATTAATGGTTACCTTGCATTTGCACTTGCACTGCAGCTTAGTTACGTATTTCATTAAACCCACGTATTTCATGGGCGTGGAAGGTATGTACCGTTTGTTATTTTCTTTGATATTTACATTCGACATGGAAGGCCGGTGATGTAGTTAACATGGATTTCACCTTGTTCGAGCTTGACAACCCTATCCCTATGGTGGTGCCCAAATCGCGAGCAAATACATGGGAAGTGGATTGAAAAGGTGCTTCATTTGTGAATGAATATTAACCCCCTCGTATGACGGGTGCTTCATTTGTGAATGATTATTAACCCCCTGGTATGACGGGAGCATTTAGGTTTAATTCGCCGTTGGATACATTATTTTTGTCGATGATTATTATTATAATTTTTAACCCCCTGGTATGACGGGAGCATTTAGCTTTAATTCGCCATTGGATACATTATTTTTGTGGACGATTATTATTATAATTTTTAACCCCCTGGTATGACGGGAGCATTTAGGTTTAATTCGGCGTCGGATACATTGTTTTTGGTTCGGGAAATAAAATTCGTGTTTGCTCTCTATATACCTCAACCTAATCCAGTGTATGCGTATCATCTAATAATAAAAATATATTTAATTAATAATTAAATAAAATTTACTGTAATATAAAATTATACAATAACATAATTGTGTTTCAACATTTTGATTGAAATTGTAAAAGTAAAAAGTAAAATAGTTTAGTTATTTTTTATTTTATTTATATATTTAAAAATATATTTTAAATAACACAGAATCATAAAATTATTTAAAATATATTAAATTAATAGTTAAATCAAATTTAATGTAGTAGAAAAATATATAATAATATAAATAGTAGTATCAATAGAAATGGAATCTTGAGAGCCATGACATAAACTTTTTTTATTTGGAAGATTATTATTTCGAAAATGTTCACATTTAAACAAAGATATTTAATGGGAAATTCACTACCATTAAATATAAAAATTTACCATAACATAAACACTTGCATAATACAATGGATATATTTTTCTTCTTTAAAGGATTATTATTTTCAAAATGTTCACATTTAAACAATGATATTCAATGGAAAATTCACTGCCATTACCATTAGATAATAAAATTTACTTTAACATAAACACTTGCATGATACAATGGATATATTTTTCTTGTTTAGAGGATTATCATTTGGAAACTATTCACCATTTAAACTATGATATTCAATGGAAAATATTTATATTTTCCAAATTGAGTAAAAAATATTTAAAAATAGAAATATAATAAAAAATAGATTTTCTAGAAACACTTGTTTTATTGTTAAAATAAAGATAACCTACTTTGTGATTTTGTTGTTACATTCAAAATTTGTGGTTACAATAAAATCTTGTTACACATTATATATACAACTCTGTTTTTCCTTTTAGTTTAAAAAAATTCAATTGGTTTTGTAAAGGTGTCTGCAAGGTTCCTTATAAATTTCATTATTTTTACTAATTATCAAATGAAAGGATACCTTGTATGTTTCAATATGCTTACTCTTCTTATGTAAAATATGATTGTTTTGATAACCCAATAGCATTGTTATCAAAGAAAATATGAGTTGTTTTTTTTTTCTTCTTATCCACAATGTTTGGCAAGCCATTGTTGTTGCTACAACATATCTTACATCAACATATGATAAAGTGAGAATAGATTGCCTCTTTGATGCCCATTCCACTCTACATCATCCAAAACTAAACATGTACCAAAATTATATCCACTTAGTCTAAAATCACTATCTATATATGCACATAGTTTAAATTCTAACATGATGTATACTACAAGATAGCATAATTAGTTGTTCCAAAAACATATGTTCAGATCCTTTTTCAATCTACCCAATGGGTACTCTTTACTCCATTACTCAAGAAATTAAACTTATAACATATATTATAAGTCTTATATTATAACATATTATACGCCTTGTTCAAGTCAAATGCATTAGACTTCCAACTAATTTCTTATAAAATTTTGGATGGATATTTGAAGCTTTATCCTTCTTATTGAGTAGTTGCAATTAGTGTTAATGTTGGGTTATAATTTTTCATCTTAAAATTTTTCAATATATCATTGAAAAATGAAAATAACAACTTCAAAATACCAAGAAAATATTTCATTAGTCCTAATTTAGTATCTCAAACTTAGTTTTAAAATGATCTCATCTTTGGTAATAAATACTCAACATATAAACAAACTATCAAAATTTTACCTTCCTTGCTTACCTTTGTACACATAATTGGCTCACTTGGACTTCTCTTGAATCCTTTGTTATTAAAATAAGCATCAACTCTACTATGCCATGCTCAAGGTGCTTGTTTCAATCCATATAATTCCTTTTTAAATGGTAAACTTTATCTTATTGTCTATCAATTTCATATAGTTGAAGTTATTTCACACAAATATCTTTTTCCCAAAAAACCATTTAAAAATGTGCAGTTAACATTGATCTCATACATTTCTAGGTTTTTTTTTTTGTTAGCTTGTTACTACTATGTAAATTGTAGCTATAGTGTGTTACTACTACTTTGTCAATTGTAACTACACCTCCAAAAGTTTCATTATAACCAATACCAAGTTCATAGACCCATGAAATAGATGTATTGATTTATGTTTTTAGATTTCAACTTTAACATTTACTTAGTTTTATAAATACATTGAAAACCTATATTTTTTTCCATTTACACACATCTACATGGTCCCAATTATTGTTTCCTTCTAATTAGTCAAAATTTTTGAAGGATCCTATGAAATTATTTCAAAATTTGAAAGTAAATATATTTCATCATTCTTAAATACATTAATTAGAGCTGATCCTCTTGTGTCTCTTCCACCATAACATGATGATTCACCATGCTCTCTAGTTCTTGGATTCTAAACAGTAATGGGTTCACTCTAGGTGATTTCATTTTTGAAGTGTTTTCACTAGGTGTATATAGAATCAACTCTCCACCTTGTACCTCCTAATCATCTGGATCATCATATCCATGAAATAATATAGCCCTATTTACCACATATTTTTTTAAATGGAAATATTATATGGAACTCCAAGGGGGTTTCTAATTTAATTTTCTCTTAATTAAATTGGAAGAAAATATTGTAATTCCATCTCATGAAAACTTGTATTAGTTAATTGAGTGAGGAAGACTTAGTTAGATTAGTAAATTCAAGTTGATGGTGTAAGAGGAGGCATGGAGAGTTTCCCCATGATTTTAGAGGGTCCATTTATTTGTGAGTTGTAATTATTTAACTAATTAATTGAGGTAAAATCACATTAACTAGCTCTAAATGAGTGATGAGATAGGTCAATTGAATTAAATCTAACTTAGTCCACAAGTAGTGGTCAATGAGTTAACTCAAAATTTTCTATAAATAGTTGTTGCAAGTGAGTTCTAAGGAAGGCCTAGTTGAGATTGGGGTTAAAGGGAAGATAAGTATGAGTTGTATAATTAGAAAATTGTATAGGCCATGCATGAGGTCATTAGGTTTCCATGGAAGGATTTCCCAATCAATTCTTGGGAATTCCTAATTAATAGGGCCACAGTTCCTCAAGAAATACTTAAGGAAGGCTCATTAGACAAGGGCTCACAATTGGTTAGGTATTGGACCAATTTTTCCTAGATTAGAATAAAGTTAGTAGAGTGCACAAGTTTCTTAGGAGGAGAGATGTCATTTTATTTTTTCATGATATTGACTTTATGCAATATACAAATAATGGTGTTTTGAGAAGTTCCTTTCTGAGATACATCTTGTGGTGTAATCAATTAATTTATTTCTCTTTCTTGTTGTGTGATTGTGTGATCGAATTTGGTTTCTGCATATTATAGATTGATTCAGTATTTTGTTTTAGTAAATTACAAGAAGATTTGAATCTATTTAGATATTTCTAAATGGTATTAAAGAGAGAATCACTATAGAAAAGAATAATGAGATTTTTTTTTGAAGAGGTATATCGAATTTTCATATTTGTTCTTTAGGACTAGCAACAAACCAATATTACTTTGGCTTGCTACTCAAATATGAACTCCAGGGCAATTAGAATTACATAACATGGAAGGATAGGATTAAGGCACTCCTTGAGTACAATGGACTGAAGACATTCATAGGATATGATATTCCTTAGCCCGCAACACCACATGCTCAACTTCCTGATGCAAGGAAGAAGAATGTAGAAAAGGAGAGAAGGATAGTTTTAGAAGGAGTTTGACATAATATTGTATCGAATCTCCATGGAAATGTGACTCCATATGCGATGTGGAAGGCCTTGATAGATGTGTTTCAGAATAGTAGAAACTAGAGGAAGTTTGTGCTGAAAGACAAGCTGAGAAATATCAGTACGGAGAATGGTGACACAGTCCAAAAATACTTGATGAAGTTCACTTAATGTCGAGATAAGCTTGGAAGTGTTAGTGTGACATTTTTCGATGATTATTTGGTGGGCCTATAACTTCTAGGACTTCCCAAGAGATGGCATAGCTACCAAGACTCTGTGAATGGGAGGGATAAGCTACAAGAGTGGGATCGATTGTGGTCTCACTTGGTATAAGAAGAGATTTTGTGGAGCACTAGAGATGGATCCTCATCAAATATTTATGATGAGGATAATTATTCCTTGGCTGGAAAGATGAAGAAAAGGAAAGGGAAGGTGTTTGATTCTAAATTGGGGTCTGAAAAGGCACGAAAGAAGCGATACTTATCAAATGTGAAATTTTTTCACTCTCATGAGCATGGACACTATGTGAAAAATTGTCCACAAAAGAATGCCAACAAGAAGGCCTCAAGAGGAGCAATATTTGAAGCACGTGATTCACAGTTCGAGTTGGATTTCACTCTCATCGCATGCATGGTTTCATGAGTGATGGGTTGTATTTGGTACTTGGATATTAGATGTTCGTTCCATATGACTGAAAAAAATAATTCTTTAGCAGCTTGGAGGAGGAGGATCTCGAGATGCACATCGAGATGGGTGATGACGGAAGGTATATCACTACCAGTGTGGGTACAATTACCTTTCGTAGATATTTAGGCAAATAAGAATTTGGTTTTTGTTGTTATGTTTGAAGATCGTGGCTATGATGTTATTATGTGTGAGGGAAAGACGTTCCTTCATCACAAAGCCACGGGATAGGTGAAAAAGATTGGGGTTTTTAGTAAAGAGCCTCTACAAATGCGATGTAGAAAACTATGTTGCATTGAGTGCACACACAGAGAAGGTGGATTGTCGAGACATCGATGAGTTATGGCACAGGAGATTGGGCCATCTACACCATGGAGCTTTGTAGATCATGCAGCAGATTTCTACTGTAATTTCAAAGGGTATTCAGAGAGATACATGAAGAGGGTGTAAATTGGGGAAGTATACCAAATACACCTTTCAAGATAAGGAAATACGAGAAAAGGAAATCCTTTAGAGAGTTTAGTAATATGTGTGTGGACCGTTATCGATATCTTCCATAACAAAACACACGTATTATGTGATTTTTTTTTATGATTTTTCAAGAAAGTGTTGTATTTTATTCATGCTAAGGAAAGGTCATATGTTACCCAAGTTTTTTCAGTTCAAGGCATTTGTCGAGAAGGATAAAGGGAATAATGTAAAATCTCTAAGGAGCAACAATGGTGGATAATATATCTTTGACGAATTCAAGAAATTATGTTCAAGCTCTAAGGTGATTTCATTTTTGAAGTGCTTCCACTAGGTGTATATCGAATCAACTCTCCACCTTTTACTTCGAATCATCTCGATCATCATCTCCATGAAATAATCTAGCCCCATTTATGTAATGTTCCAAATGGGGAAAAATAGGCTCAGTAGGGAATATCTTAAGATATTCCACTATGGAATCACAACAATATGGAATTGAACCAATAAATATAAACCAGAGATAGACTGATAGGGAATTTACCGGATGCATCACCTTTATAAGGAATGGTGAAATCTAGAGGCTTCCTCGCCCATTCTAGACTCTGTCTATAGAAGCTTGGTGAAACAAAACAAGTGTGGGAATGACACAATCCTATTAGAGTTTTCTACCCTTGGGAACCTTATATCTACAAATCTAAATAATGGATCCAAAGAGAAGCAAAAACCAAATAAGTGAGAAGTGGGAAATTCCACTCTCAGGAAAATTTACAATAGCCTCAAGGAGGATGATGTATAAGAAAGCCAGTGTAAAAATAATGTAGACCAGGGCTGGGTTCCCTTATTTTAGGCTATTTTATACCTCCATGCAGAGTTTCAGCCAAAAAAAATGAGTTTATAGGGCTTAAACAGATCTCCTACAATCAACACTAGCTAAAAATCAGCTAAAGGAGAGAGTTGGGTTAATGGAGAAACCCTTCTTCTGAAATTGTGCAGTTTCTGCTTGAAGAAACTGGAAAAAAGACATTAGACTCATGTTATAGTATGGCAGCAGGAAATCAGATCTATAATGAAGCTCCTTTGTAGAAGCATTGGATTTACTTGAAGCAAGAGCAATAATTCTTCAAAAATAATAGCAGAAACACATAGGAAAGCTGCAGAAAGACTTGAAAACGTTCTATATGAGGAGTTTCAACTGTTGTAGGTTAAAAATCAGATCTAAAACTAATAAATAGCTTAAACAACAGATCCATACCAGATCTGTAAACTGCTCAGCCTTCTTAACAAGATCCCCTTGGGGTTTTATCAAAATATTACATAACAAAGTGTAGATCTAGCTTTTAATACACTCAAGTGCAGGAAAATTAAGAGATTTCTGAAGATGGATTTCATTACATTACATATAAGATCTGAACATGAATAGATCAGCAAGCTACTTTACAAATCTCAAAGGGAGAGGCAAGCCTTAATCACCAGAGAGCAAGTACAATAAGAAATCTAGACAACATTGAGGCATGTACATGAAAATAATGTAGTATAAGAAAGTGATTGTGCAGTAGCTGGAATGAACTGATATAACAGATAAGAAATATAGATCTCAAATTAAAATGAGAGTAAGATCCTCTTCCGGGTGGTCACAAACACCCTCCCTGAGAGAAATCTCCTCTAAACAACTAGATCTTACAGATCTAGTTCACCCACTTGCTGCAACTCACAAACAACTGCAAAACCCTCAATAGGAGCAGCGCTGCTATAGAGATGAGCTTGACCTCAATGCCATATAGTGGAGAGATACATCCAAATCTCCTCCAAAGAGCTACTCCATGGAAGGTGAGACGATTCCTAAATAGGAAATCCTCTTCCCTTAGGCTGAACAACCAAGAGACTTGAGTTGCTGCAGCAACTTCTCAAAATTATTCAACAACATTTACTTGCTGCCTCTCCTTCTTTTTATAAGATGAGGGCTTGCCAAACCCTAAACCACCTTCTTCAACTTATCCTCTTTCACACATGAGATCCTTTTCTAGAAGTACATTGTGCTTGATGGATAAGCTTCCCTCCAATCTGCGCTGTAGGTGGGGCCAAGGTTGACCCATTGAAATGAATTTCCCCTTTTCACACTTAGGGGTGTTTAATATAATAGCCCAGATTTATCCCTTTTCACATTGCGCATGTATTTATTCTCAACTTAGGAGTTAATAAACCTCCTTCACATAGTTTTATTCATGAATAAAGAAAACTGGAAATAAAATGCAATATTCCCATGAGCAGCAAAAATTGGGAACATTACAGTCTCCCCCGGAAAAATGTTGCTTACCCTCAAGCAACTCTTATTGTAGATGCAAATCATCTAATCCCCTCCAAATGGAATCCTCATAAGGAAGGCTTCCTCCATTTTCTATAATACATTATGCATGATTGGCTCCAAATTTGTCTTCCACCAATGCATGAGAGAACTTCCAACTGTGAGGTTAGAGATCCTCTTCTTATCATGAAGTACAAGATGACAAATACATGATGTCCTACACCATCACAAACACATGTGAGACATAAAGTAAAGTAGCTCCTGCCATAAAGGAGAAGCTTTATTATGCAGAACATTCCTCCATCCCATGTTTGTGAATTTGAATAAGCATTGCTATGCTTCCATTCTTAGCCCTGTTGGCCTTGTTGGATCCAAACTCCATCATTCCAGCATTATGCAAAGAAGAAAGAAAGGATTAATATGGGTAAACAAAGATTTCAAACCATACTCTCCCAAAGTCAACCACCAGAGCAATGCCCTTTGTTGCCATCCTCCATCTCCTCCATGTAATATGCACAAGCCATGCTTCCCCAAAAGATGACGTGCATGCCCTTCTTTGATGGTGGATAATATAAAATTATACAATAACATAATTTCATTATAAATTCAATTGGTTTTGTAAAGGTGTGTGCAAGGTTCCTTATAAAGTTCATTACTGTTACTAATTATCAAATGAAAGGATACCTTGTATGTATCAATATGTTTACTCTTTTTATGTAAAATATGACTTTTTTTATAACCCAATAGCATTGTTATCAAAGAAAATATGAGGTTTTTTTTCTTCTTATCCACAATGTTTGGCAGGCCATTGTTGTTGCTACAATATATCTTACATCAACATATGATAGAATGAGAATAGATTGCCTCTTTGATGCCCATTATACTCTACATCATCCAAAACTAAACATGTATCAAAATTATATCCACTTAGTCTAAAATCACTATCTACATATGCACATAGTTTAAATTCTAACATGATGTATACTACAAGATAGCATAATTAGTTGTTCCAAAAACATATGTTCAGATCCTTTTTCAATCTACCCAATGGCTACTCTTTACTCCATTACTCAAGAAATTAAACTTATAACATATATTATAAGTCTTATATTATAACATATTATACGCCTTGTTCAAGTCAAATGCATTAGACTTCCAACTAATTTCTTATGAAAGTTTGGATGGATATTTGAAGCTTTATCCTTCTTATTCACTAGTTGCAATTAGTGTTAATGTTGGCTTACAATTTTCCATCCTAAACATTTTCAAGATATCATTGAAAAATGAAAATAACATCTTCTAAATACCAAGAAAATATTTCATTAGTCCTAAGTTAGTATATCAAACTCATTTTTAAAATGATCTCATCTTTGGTAATAAATACTCAACATATAAACAAAATATAAAAAATTTACCTTCCTTGCTTACCTTTGTATACATAGTTGGCTCACTTGGACTTCTCTTGAATCCTTTGTTATTCAAATAAGCATCAACTCCACTATGCCATGCTCAAGGTGCTTGTTTCAATCCATATAATTCCTTTTTAAATGGTAAACTTTATCTTATTGTCTATCAATTTCATATAGTTGAAGTTCTTTCACACAAACATCTTTTTCCCAAAAAACCATTTAGAAATGTGCACGTAACATTGATCTCATACATTTCTAGGTTTTTTTTTTTGTTAGCTTGTTACTACTATGTAAATTGTAGCTACAGTGTGTTACTACTACTTTGTCAATTGTAACTACACCTCCAAAAGTTTCATTATAACCAATACCAAGTTCATAGACCCATGAAATACATGTATTGCTTTATGTTTTTAGATTTCAAATTTAACATTTAATTACTTTTATAAATACATTGAAAACCTATATTTTTTTCCCTTTACATACATCTATATGGTCCCAATTATTGTTTCCTTCTAATTAGTCAAAAAATTTGAAGGATCCTATGAAATTATTTCAAAATTTGAAAGTAAATGTATTTCATCATTCTTAAACACATTAATTAGAGTTGATCCTCTTGCGTCTCTTCCACCATAACGTGATGATTCACCATGCTCTCTAGTTCTTGGATTCTAAATAGTAATGGGTTCACTCTAGGTGATTTCATTCTTGAAGTGTTTTCACTAGGTGTATATAGAATCAACTCTCCACCTTGTACCTCCTAATCATCTGGATCATCATATCCATGAAATAATATAGCCCTATTTACCACATATTTTTGAAATGGAAATATTATATGGAACTCGAATGGGGTTTCTAATTTAATTTTCTCTTAATTAAATTGGAAGAAAATATTGTAATTCCATCTCATGACAACTTGTATTAGTTAAGTGAGTGAGGAAGAACTAGTTAGCTTAGTAGATTCAAGTTGACAGTGTAAGAGGAGGCATGGAGAGTTTCCCCATGATTTTAGGGGGTCCATTTATTTGTGAGTTGTAATTTTTTAACTCAATTAATTGAGGTAAAATAACTTTAACTAGCTCTAAATGAGTGATGAGATAGGTCGATTGAATTAAATCTAATTTAGCCCACAAGTAGTGGTCATTAAGTTAACTCAAAATTTTCTATAAATAGTTGTTGCAAGTGGGTTCTAAAGAAGGCCTAGTTGAGATTGGGGTTAAAGGGAAGATAAGTATGAGTTGTGATGCAGCCAAAGGCTACAAAACCCACATCTACACATATAAAATGTTTTTTTAACTTAAAACCCCAAATAGATCTCAGCATGAGGTAACCTTAATGCAGAAGCTCTTCCTTTTACCAAAACTATGGTTAGGATCATGTAATAAAACCCACTTATGGAAAATTCGAATCAGTATTTGAGTTTGGATTAAAAACCAAAATAAATCTTCGGGCCAACACATACATTAATGTATGTGCCCAACGCTTTACCAAACCACCATTTATGATCACCAATACGAAAATTAGAAACATTAATATATATATTCGGCTCCACAACTAACATTTCATTTCATACCAAAGGTTCAAATTTGGGTAAAACCGATGCACCATTGTAATAATAACATCTCGACCATGTTTAACATTCCATCCTTTGATTTAAAACCCAAATGTATCAACATAATATTTTATTTGGGTCTCATAGCATTGCCGCTTACCTTTCGTTAACCTCCGAATAGATCCGATGGATGTCGCATCACGACCTTTAATACTCCAATCTCACGTGAAATGGGTGGTATTGAATTACCATCCACGCAGCGTGTCACACGCTGAATACTATTGTGTTCATTTAAAGCTTTACCACTTACCACTCCCAACTTACGCGAAAACCACTTCACGGTTCCACTTGCGTCACGGTTCCAAAACGCATAATCCTGGAATCAACACAATTTTTCTGTTTATAAAAGAGATTAAGTACTCATGCATTGAATTTTGCATGAAGCCTCAATCATTAACCATTCTGATTTAAACCACAGAGATAGCAGATTTTCCTCTCGGTGTGGTTTATGAATCATACAATTCCACCATACTCCAACTACGCGTTCAACTCTCATTTTCAGTAAAATTCGATTCCAAGGCTATACTGACACCAATTCTGGAAAGAATCTGGTTCCAAGGTACAAAATCCTGTTCGACTTATTCCCGATTCCACATTCGATCCTGAAAGGATCTAGATTATAAATTATATAACAAGCTTCTATTTCGATGGATCTCCTTATCAGAGATGAATTGTGACCAGCTTCTAAACCCCATAAACACAGTAGTTTAAGAATAAATAAATCCCACACAAAAATCCAAATATTTATAACCTTTCCAATTCTAATCACCTCAACATTCATTCATCTGAGATCTTTCGATTGGGGATTTGACTCTACAATACCTTAATTAACCATCCACATATTTTCAAGGTATAATAGAACAAAACAAAATATATTGCAATCAAATCTTCATTAATTGCGAATTATACAAATACAATCAAACCTTTCTTACAATCGGGATTTTGGCTTGATATGCCCTTACATGGCGTTTCTCCTCTTTTCTGTCAAAGCCTGTAGGCTTTAAAATAAAATTTCTTCTATCTTCTATCTCACTCTCATTCCTCTCTGTCCCACTCTAATGCTTCAAAAGCTCACAATTTATAAAAGAAAGGGTTCATGAACCAATTTAGTTTAAATCCAAAAATCTCTTGCTGTCTCCTAAATTATCTATTCAGCTCCTCTCTTTATTCAACAGAATCCTAGATTAGATTTTGTTTAAATCTGTCAAATCCTCACTATCCTTAGGATTCCTCACCCATCCCTAAGATTTTACAACTCACAAGATATTCTCCATAAATCAATTTACAACTTAAATTTCCTCAAACTCGACTAAACTTTAGGAAAATAAATAAAATGATTAAGGGAACCCACTCCCTTTATTAAATGAGAAATAAGACTCATGGGTCTTATAAGTTTTGAAGAATTCCCCCGCATCAGACTCCCTAGGTTGAAAAAATTCACGGACTCTTGTTCATGATTCACCCAACTATTTATGCTGTAAACTTCATCAAAGTTCATCTTCCAACTGGCTATCTGTCCTCTTTCAATTGTAGGTGCATTTGTTGCCTTCTCTCTTTCTCCTAGATGCCAAACTCTGTATTGTGAATTTCCTTTTGCTCTGCTATCGTAACCATCTCTTCTATGTAATTTTTGGATGCTGATATCCTGCATAAAAAACTTCTCAAACAATATAAATTTCTACTCCCTGGTCTGGTGTTGTCTTGCCATTATCTCAATAAGATTGAGTTCCAACTTTATGTATTTTTTCTTGTCCTATATATTCTTCCATCTTCCATTGACTTGCTGATTTTGACAAATTCTTATGCTTATCAACTTTGTAATTTCCACCATCCACTTATCCAACAATTGAAGTAGCATCTTTCCAATCTCAAAAGAATATCATTTCTTGTTTAATACAAGAACATATAATCTTTCAACCTCATACTATCCATCAGCTGCAAATAATTTAGTTATTGAAATTGGTTCAAATACCTCCATATTCATATAAAATAAGACTGAATTGTCCATCCAAATTTTTAATTGCAAACCCAAGATAAAATCTTGAAATTTAAACCTCCTTTCGACTAAAAATAAAATCTAATTGTGGACTATACTTTCACATATTCTGCAACCTTCTCTCTCTTCTGCAATGATTTTTTTAAGATTTATACCAACTCTCCTTCTTTCATCCTAAAATTTTAAATCAACTAGCTGCTTACTATCATTGTTGGAAATACTGAGAGGGGGGGGGGGGTGGCGCGTGGTGAATCAGTATTCCTTTCAATTAGAGCATTAGTTAATCTTCAATTATTATCAGTGTTTCTACAATGATAGCAGCAAAAAAGAGGAACACAAATGCACACATTTTTTAAGGTGGAAACCAACTCTGGGACAAAAACCACATAATGATTTTCTAATAATTCCTTAATATTCAACTCCAATTCAAAATAAAGCTCCAACTTCCTAGAACCTAGAAAAACATTCTTCTCCAGCTCCCACTGGATGGACACTCCAATGCCCAGGATTCTTCAGTAGTCAACTGAACAGATGCCCAAACACCCAATGAGCTACAACTCACCCTAGCACCACCCTACCACCCTATATAAGAATAAAAGAAGAATGGACTCCTGTACCAGGGAAAATGGTCCACTTTACAATGATATAGAATGATGTAGAATAAGAAGATATACTAGATCATAACCCCAACTTTGACACAACCACCTAATGATGATCCTAGACCTCCCAACACTACCTCCTCAACCCTTGGCAGATAGACACTAGTACAATTTTTACAATAATGTATTTACAATGACTTAGTACAATGATACCTTTACAATGATTGTATGCAGTTTTGCCCACTTGAAGACTTCATATGATGAACTTCTTGCTACTATTATTCACCTTGGTTTCTTCTCTTGTCATGCTACCTTCTGCTTCACCTTGCTTTGTTTTGCTGCCATAGAAATTCTAGTCCTTTGCAACCTTGACAACACATGATCTAGCTTTTTCTTGCCTTGTAGGAGCTAGATATTGAATCTGGTGTATCCCTATTATTTCAAATCCTAAATATTTGAGTTTTAGTCATGTAGTATTCCTATAATTCGTCTTTCCAATGCCATATGTCTGACCCAATTTGGATTCTTCAAGAGAGATTTATACCCAATCTCTCACAATGCCTTAATTATGGACGATTTCAACAGAGCGAAATTTTACGGCATACCACATGTCACTGTTTCTTTGTTCGGCTTTGAAATTGATAGATTGAAAAATATAGTCTGTGTGATATCTATCACTTTTTACAGAATTCTAATATGATACTCAGAGAGAGAGTTATGACAATTTTACCACGGTCACTTCTTTAAGATGAATTTCAGGAGCCTACAAAAACCCTTAATTCCACAGATCATATCTCCAAAAATATTGCACACCATGATCTAAAATTTTTACAGCAGCTTCCTCCAAATTTCAGTTTCACCTCATAAGAATTTCAGCTTCTGACCCTTCGTAGAAAAAATGTTAGAGCAAAAATTCCACGATGACCTGTTTCAGATGGTGAAATCCTTTACATAAGGAGGAAATGAGGATCACAATTTATATAAATGCTTAGGTTGAGAGGGGATTCAACAAGTGAACGTGGGAGGGATTTTAGGAGCTTAAAAAATATTAATTATGACTTTTCAATAACCCATGCCCCAACCCCATGGGGTTTTAGCCCACTAACTACGGGTACAAATTTCAAACGTGAATATCTCTCAAACCGTGAAGAATTACATGGCATGCCATATATCAACGGAAACATCTCGACAAGTAGAAACCATAAAAATCATTATTGACCCAGAATGTATTAATTTTGTAGGTAAAAATTCCCATGCAATATTGGGTTAGCCCCTGGTGCTGCTTGGGTTGACATCAATGACAACCGTTGATCAACAATCTCCCCCTTTGGCATTGATGGCAACACAAGTACTCCCCCTGTGATCATGACACATATTCCTACAACATTCTCTCCCCCTTTGAAATCAATGGAAAAGGGTAACTCCCCCTGAAAGACAACCATCCTGCGGACCTTTACAGACTTCCACTCCCCCTGACACACAACCATCCTACAGACCTGTAATCTAATGAGAACTTGGGAGAATCCCAAGCTTTTGACGAAGAAATTCAAATTCTTCATGAGGTAAAGGTTTAGTGAAGATTTCAACAATTTTTTATTTTGTACAAACATACTCAAGTTTGATATTATTTTCAACAACTTGTTCTCTAACAAAATGATATTTGATCAGAATGTGTTTTCTTTTTAATGCATGATAGGTTTCTTAGAGATGCTGATGGCACTAGTGTTGTCATAGAATATGGGAATAGGCTCACTGAATTGTACTTGAAGATCTTGTAAAGTTTGTTTCATCCAAAGGACTTGAGTACAACATGATGCTGCTGCAATGTATTCTACTTCTGCTGTAGATAACGAGATTGAAGTTTGCTTTTTTCTCAACCATGATACGAGACAACCACCTGGATAGAATTCTACTCCACTAGTACTCTTATGATCATCAATGCTTCCTTCTCAATCTGCATCTGTAAAGTCTTGAATAATGAGATTATTACCCTTGGGATACCACAAGCCATATTCTTTTGTGCCCTTTATATATCGAATAATTCTTTTGACGACAATAATATGTGATTCTTTTGGTGCTGCTTGGAATCTTGCTACTTGTCAAAATGCTTGCATAACATCTGGTCGAGAGGTTGTTACATATAGAAGACTACCAATCATAGATATGTATAGCCTCTAATCCGCATCCTTAGATGAGTCGTCTATGCTCAATTTGCAACTTGTTACCATCGGAGTAAGGATAGGTTTGCAATCTTCCATTTTGAATTTCTTGAGCATCTCCTTGATGTACTTGGCTTGACATATAAATATTCATTTCTCTTGCTGAGATATTTGAAGCCCTAAGAAGTATGTTAGCTCACCAAGTAAATACATTTCAAACTCAGTCTGCATCTTTGTAGAAAAGTTCTTACTTAGTCGATCATCATTGCTACCAAATATTATATCATTCACATATAACTCAACGATTGTTAAATTATCTTTATCTATTTGTACATAAAGATTGCTATCAACAGTACCTTTCTTGAACCCTTTTTGACATAGATATCCATCAAGATGAGCATACCATGCTCTTGGAGCCTACTTGAGACCATATATAGCCTTCTTTAACCTGCAGACATAGTATTATTTTTGTGATAGTAGAAAACCTTCAGGTTGTTTAATGTAAAATTCTTCTTCTAATTCTCCATTCAGAAATGCTGACTTAACATCCATTTGGTAGACTTTGATTTCTCTTGAACATGCATAGGCAAGAAAAATTTAGATGGCTTCCATTCTGGCAACTGGTGCAAATGTTTCGTCGAAATCAATTCCTTCCACTTGTGCATAGCCTTTGCAAACCAATCTTGATTTGCTTCTGGTAACCTGCCCATCTTCATTCAATTTGTTCCTAAAAACCCATTTAGTCCCAATGACATTTTTATCTTTTGGTCGTGGAATTAATTTCCAGGTGTTATTCTTCTCAATTTGATCCAATTCTTCATTCATAGCTGCTACCCAATGTTCATTCTAGCTGTCTTCCTCAAAACTACTAGGCTCAAAGGTTGCTAGAAAATCAACATGAGCTTGTTGTGATGAACGAAGCTGTCGACCTTCATTTATGTCACCAATGATTTGATTTTATGGATGGTTATTTTGAATCCACTCTTTTGTTCTCCTTGAAGGAGCTTCTTGTTGTTGTTCTGGTATATCTTGATGATCATTGTTTACTTCTTCCTCATTGATAGTTGCTTCTTGTTCTACAATTTTATCCGTGTCTTTTTCAGCCTCTGTCTCAAGTTTCAAAGATTCTAGATCCTCATCATTACTCACTAGAACACCATCTTCGTCAAATGTAACATTTATGCTCTCCACTATCTATTTTTGTCTTAGATTATAGAATTTATAGTCCTTTTTTTTGCGTGAGTAACTAACAAAGATACCTTCATCAACACGTGATTCAAACTTACACAAATTTTGATCTTCTCTTTTGATATAACATTTTCTTCCGAAGATTCTAAAATATTTTACATTAGCTGGTTTTCCTTTCCATAATTCATATGGAGTCTTGTTGCAATTATTTCTGAGAAGACTTTGGTTGATAATGAAGACTGTCGTATCAATTTCTTGAACCCAAAATTTTTCGTCCAATTTTGAGTCCTTCAACATTGTTCTGCCCATTTCTTGTACGGTTCTATTCTTTCTTTCACCAACTCCATTTTGCTGAGGTGTTTGTGCTGTTGAAAATTGCCTTTTTATTCTATTTTCGTCACAGTATTGCTGAATTAATTTGGAAGTGAATTCTCCACCATACATGCCTTTCCTGATTTCACATTTTGTGGAGTTGAATAGTATTGTGTGTCCTTGATCGCACATTTGTCCAACACTGAGCAGATTGTGATTCATGTTTTCAACCAATAGAGCATTATTGGGTAGAGCATCTTCTCTTCCGAGAGTGACAGTACCTGATCCTATAACATTTGAAGATCCATCATTTCCAAAGGACAAGGTTCTATCCTTCTTCTCTTTGAGAGATACAAATTTATTTCTATCTCCAGTCATATGCGTTGAGAAAACTCTATCAACATAGCACACATCTTTGTTCTTTTGAGCCTTGAAAGTGAGAGCACAATTATCATTCTTCTTCTTCTTCCATGTTGGTTCATTCTGTGGCTTCGAAGATTCTTCTAGAGGATTTTCAAGTCTGCAGTCTTTGGTTATGTGTCCAAAGTTCCGACATTTGTAACATTCAATATTATTTCTTAAATGTTCAAATCTATTGATGTTTTGTTGAGCCCTGGGAGGTTCATATTTGACAGATCTTCTGGAATTTTATTCGTTCCTAGGGTACATGCGACATTCTACAACTTTATGACCAAATTTTCCACATGAATAACAATAGCCATAAAAAATATGTTGGTACCTGGATGGAAATTTTTGTCAAGGAATTGTCTTCCAAGGCTGTTCTTGTGAATCTTGTCCAGTGAAGTCCACATGCATGTCAGATCTCATAGGTTCATTGTATTTTGTTGTAGAAGGTCCTGCTTCTTCTTCTTTGTAACTGATGCCAGTTCTGTCATTGTAAGATCGTTGATTGTTGATGAGTTCTTCCAATGCCCTTGAGTTGTTGGCATAGTTTTGGATAGTTTTTCCTTTCATCACTTCCTCACGCAACGAGACTACTTCGGCTTCTAATTATTCCCTTTCTTGGTTTCTTTCTTCCAACTTATTTTGAAGTGAATCTTCAATGCATTTGTGTTCTTTAACTTCAATTTTGAGACCTTGAACTTGTTCTTCAAGAGTATTGGAACGGATCTTCTCTGCCTTGAGATCTTTTATAAGTTTGATTGCTTCCTTATAAAATTCTTCTATGATCATTCCTTCTTCGTTGTTTGATACCTCTTGTTTTCTGTGCTTGGGTTTATTGTGCTTGGCCATAAAAAATACTCTCTCATTAGCTTCTTCTTCACTATCATTGTCTTCATCGGATGATGATCTATCTTCTTTAGAGAGAAAGTTCCTTTTAGATCCTTGCTTGTTGAATTTCTTAAAGCCTTTCTTTCCTTTTGAGTTGCCATCACTTCTGTTTGGACATTTTGCTACAAAATTCCCAACCTCATTACAGCTGAAACATATCAATGGAAGTTTACCTTTGAATTTTCCCTTACCTATTTTTAGTTTTCTCGTGAAGTAAGCATATTATTCATCTAAAAGACCTTCTTCATCATCTCCCTTTTCTTCACACTTGTAGGTGCATGTCTTTTCAATTGAAGGTTTTTTTATCCTTATTGGTTTTCTTAGATGCAACGAATGAAATTTCTAGATGTGAAGTACCCTCTTCTTCATCAAATCTCATTTCATATGCTATGAGAACTCCATGCAATTCCTCTTTACCGAGTTTGTCTAGATTTTCACTGTATTCTAAGACTGATACCTTTGGGTTGAATCTCCCTGGCAACGTTCTAAGAATATTCTGTATAATAGTGTTCTCGTCAACTTGCCCTCCAAATCCTTCCAGAGTATTGGTTATTTCATCAACCTATTGGAAGTATGCAGCAATGTTGCAATCTTCTTTCATTCTGAGTTGCTCAAATTTTTCTCTATAGATTTGAAGCTTTGCTTCTTTGACATTTGAGTCACCTGCATATATATTTTAAGCTTGTCCCATAAATTTTTAGTAGTTTTACAACCCAAAACCTTATGATAAGCAAATTCAATAAGTCCCCTGATAATAATATTATTTTATTTTGCATCATTTACCAAATTCTTCTTACCTTTTTCATCCGTAGTTGATGTAAATCCATTTTGAACGGTGTCCCATACTTCGTAACCTTACGCCAAGAGATAGACCTCCATTCTTCCTTTCCAGAGTGCATAATTAGTTTCATTGAGTATAGGTACACCATTCTTGGTATGTTTCATGACCTCCTTCCAACTGTTAAACTGCTATTGAAGGAACCAGGCTTTGAAATCAATTGTTGGAAATACTGAGAGGGGGGGGGGGGGTTGAATCAATATTCCTTTCAATTAGAGCATTAGTTAATCTTCAATTATTATTAATGTCTGCACAATGATAGTAGAAAACAAGAGGAACAAAAATGCACATAGTTTTTAAGGTGGAAACCCACTCCTGGACAAAAACCACCTAATTCTTTTCTAATAATTCTTTAATATTCAACTCCAATTGAAAATAAAGCTCCAACTTCCTAGAATCTAGAAAATAATTCTTCTCCAGCTCCCAATGGATGGATGCTCCAATGCCCGAGATTATTCAGTAGTCAACTGAATGGATGCCCAAACACCCAATGAGCTACAACTCACCCTAGCACCACCCTACCACGGTATAGAAGAATAAAAGAAGAATGGACTCCCGTACCAGGGAAAATGGTCAACTTTACAATGATATAGAATGATGTAGAAGAAGAAGATATACTAGAACATAACCCAAAATTTGACACAACCACCTAATGATGATCCTAGACATCCCAACACTGCCTCTTCAACCCTTGGTAGATAGACACTAGTACAATTTTTACAATAATGTATTTACAATGACTTATTACATTGATACCTTTACAATGATTGTATGCAGTGCTACCCACTTGAAGACTTCATATGATGAGATTATTGCTGTTGTTATGCACCTTGATTACTACTCTTGGCATGCTACCTTCTGCTGCACCTTGCTTTGCTTTGTTGCCATAGAAATTCTAGTCCTTTGCAACCCTTGACAACACATGATCTAGCTTTTTCTTGCCTTGTAGGAGCTAGATATTGAATCTGGTGTATCTCTATTATTTTAGATCCTAAATATCTTATTTTCAGTCCTGTAGTATTCCTCTGAGTCATATTTCCAATTCCATAGGTCTAACTCAATTTGGATTCTTCAAGAGAGAGTTATACCCAATCTCTCATAATGCCCTAATAATGGATTATTTCAACAGAGAAAACTTGTACTGCATGCCACGTATCACTGTTTCTTCATTCGGCTCTAAAATCGATAGATAACAAACTACAGTCTATGAAATATCTATCACTTTCTACGGAATTCCAATCCGATACTCAGAGAGATATTTATGACAATTTTACCACAGTCACTTCTTTGAGATGAATTTCAGGAGCCTGCAAAAACCCTGAATTCCATAGATCATATCTCCAAAAATGTTGTGCACTTTGATTTGAAATTTTCATAGCAGCTTCCTCAGGATTTCTACTTCACCTCATAAAAATTTTAGCTTCTGAACCTTCATAGAAAACAATTTAGAATGAAAATTCCACAATTACCTGTTTCATATGGCGAAATCCCTTACATAAGGAGGAAATGAGCATCACAATTTATATAAATGCTTAGGTTGAGAAGGGCTTCAGAAAATTAATGTGGGAGGGATTTTAGGAGCTTAAAAAATATTAATTATGAATTTTCAATGACCCATGCCCCAACCCCATGGGGTTTTAGCCCACTAACTGGGGGTACAAACTTCAAACATGAATATCTCTCAAACCGTGAAGAATTACATGGCATGCCATATATCAATGGAAACATCTCGACAATTAGAAACCATCAAAAGAATTATTGAACCAAAATATATTAATTTGGTAGGTCAAAATTGCCATGCAATATTGGGTTAGCCCCTGGTGTTGCTTGGGTTGGAATCAATGACAACCACTGATCAACAATTATCTTCTTGTTTCCATAAGGAAAACTAACTTTCTACATTTTCAGAATTTACATATTTCTTCACGTTTGCATAAAAAAACATATCTACAAGGGCATTTTGTCCTTCATCCTGGAAAACACATTCAAAAATTAATAATTCAAAGTCAAGAAATGCATTACATTTTCCATCAATTCTACTCCATAATTTCTCTGATTTTTCATCCTCTTGATGTGCATATGACATATAAAAATTGTCATATCTTCCTCCATATTTCCTTGTCTTGAAAAAGTCTTCTTTGTTCTCACTTTTCTCTGAATACTACCTAATTTCAAAATTCTATTCTCTGCTCTTTTCTTTATCCTTCCTTCCTTTCACACTTCTTTTCATTCTTCCTTCTTCCCCCTTACAAATATGTAAGTTACTAAATTGTCTTTTCCATGCCTCTTCCTTTTCAATCAAAATCTGCCAATCTCTAACTCTCTTTGTTTCTTGACATGAAAAAAAATTATATGTAATAGATTTTTCCTTCCATGATAAAGTTACTTTTATAATGAAAATCATTGTCAATGTCATAAATATCACATTCCATTGAAACTATTTGTTGCTCAATGTAAATGCATCATTCATGAAAGCATCCTTGCCTCCATCCTCTGAGATTTCGTGTCTCTCACCAGTTTGTTGATTACATTTACCTTTATTCTTTTTGCAAGTTGTACAAGTAACACTATCTTCAAATTTCTATTGTACATCAACCTTTGCCAACCGATCCTTATGTTCTTGACTATCTTCTTTTTCTCTCCTCTCTATATCCTTTTCTAGACTAGGTATACCTCCTTGGACTGAATTCTCTTTATAAATCCCTTTTCTACCATATTCCATAGTATAATATTTAGTAAGATCCTTTTCCATTAATGCTCCATTATGTTCTTCCAAGAAAATTTCTTGTCCATTAACTATCAATACATGTCCATAATTTTTGAATAAAAATGAAAGAGATAATCCCATTACCTAAAATGGTTGCACTGTACACATACTTTTGGTTGTTCCTGTCACAAGGCTATCTTTATACCTCTCTTTGGCTTCTTATTTTGCAATCTGCAATTTCCTTTTATCTCTAGACTGTTTTTCCTTCCTTTGCCAAATCTCACTAGATTCATCACCTCCTGCTTCCATGGTAGTTTTCAACATTTGTACATTTGTAGTGTCTTTGAACACATGCTCATTCAAAAACTATTCCATTATAGTCACCTCTTCTAATATCTTGATTTCTTCAACAACCTGCATAAACATATCTTATAAAGATTGTTCATCACCTGCATACATATAAAAATCATCAGTTTCAAAAATACTAGGCTCCTCTTTCTTTGATGTCTCAATCATCACATCTCTTTGTTGATCCGAACTTGTCCAACAGTTCAGAAATTCATCAATGATTCCTTTCTCAGCAAAGTAATCTTCTTGCTCAGGTCTATAATAGTCATCTTCCATCTCTAACTCAACTATTCTGAGTTCCTCTCTTAATCTGATATACACTATTCTGTTTATCTTCTTTTACAACAGCTTCTACTTTATCTTGTTTCTTCTCATAATCCAACCATAACTTTGGTCCTTCATACTCTTGTCAAGCAACACTATTATTGCATCAACACTTTCTTTCAATTCTGCAATTTCTCTGTCAAATACTTCTTGACTCATTTCCATACCTTTTCCATTTCCCTTGGAATTTTTCTTTCTTTTGTTGTGGATTCTCTTTGAACCCCTATTATGAATATCAGTAGTCACTTTCTTCTCCATCTCTATGACCTCCTCACTCACTATGAGTTGCACTAAGCCTCTACAATAGCAAGTTCTCCCTGCTTCCACTTACCTCACCAATCCTCTCTCTAGACTTGGTCTTTTAGTAAGCACTGGTTCTCTGTTTATAGAACCTCTTGAGAATTCTTCTTATACCCTTCCTAGGATTATATCCTCCACTCACCTTCTCTTGATAACACTTCAGTTGTTCTCCCTGTCCAAATTTTAGCTAGAATATTTAGGTTCACTGCCACTAACACAACTCTTCTCTCTATTTACACAGCCTTCTATTGTGTGTTGCTGCTATCATTTTATTTCTTATATAAATAATTCAAATGGAACCAACATCAAAATATGGCTCATTCCTGAGAGATATCCAAATGATTGATCTCTTTGAGCTTCCACTGGCTTGGACAATACACATGTTGCTTTAATTTTCACTGTCTGCACTTCAATTCTTTTGTCAACTAAATTTCCCTTCTTGCTGAGTACATCCATATTCATTTTATTTACTTACAACATTTATGTTGTAATTTCTTCATTCATTTCTTTGTCACAGCTACTTTGCTGAAACTACTATTGCTACTTTCATCATATACACATATCATTAAATTTCTGCAGAGCTTTTACCTGATCCTTTCTTCCTCAAGTCTTTTTCACAATCTTCCTTTGATGAAATGTTGAAGTTCTCATTGTCTGCAATATTTCAGAATTCATCTTTGCATACAATATCTTGTGTTCTATGCTTTCTCTATATCAAATTCATCAGAATGCAAATCATAAAAATGCTGAGAATAAAATACAATCTTTGTCAATCAACTCCACAGAGCATTCGTCTAGCTCTGATACCACAACTGATGCAGCCAAAGGCTGCAAAAACCACATCTACACATATAAAATGTGTTTTTAACTTAAAACCCCAAATAGATCTCAGCATGAGGTAACCTTGATGTGAAAGCTCTTCCTTCTACCAAACCTATGGTTAGGACCATGTAATAAAACCCACGTATGGAAAATTCGAATCAATATTCAACTTTGGATTAAAACAAAAAATAAATCTTTGAGCCAAAACATACATTAATGTATGTGCCCAATGATTTACCAAACCACCATATATGATCACCAATCCGAATGTCAGAAACATTAATATATATATTCAGCCCCATAACTAACATTTCATTTCATACCAAAGGTTCGAATTTGGGTAAAACCTAACGCACCATTATAATAATAACATCCGAACCATGTTTAACATTCCATCCTTTGATTTAAAAACCAAATGTATCAACATAGTATTTTATTTGGGTCTCACATCATTGACGCTTACCTTTCGTTAGCCTCCAAATAGATCCGACGGATGTCACATCATGACTTCCAATCGGACGACTATCGCACAAAAAAAGTTCACGACGTTTAACAATCCAATCTCACGTGAAATGGGCGGTATTGAATTACCATCCATGCAACGTGTCACACGCTGACTGATATCACATTCATTTAAAGTTTTACCACTTACCACTCCAACTTAAGCGAAAACCATATGTTGTTTTCTGAAAACCACTTCACGATTCCACTTGCCTCACGGTTCCAAAACGCATAATCCTGGAATCAACACAATTTTTCTGTTTATAAAAGAGATTAAGTACTGATGCATTAAATTTTGCGTGAAGCCTCAATCATTAATCATTCTAATTTAAACCACAGAGATAGTGGATTCTCCTCTCGGTGTGGTTTATGAATCATAAAATTCCACCATACTCCAGCTACACGTTCAACTCTCGTTTTCAGTAAAATTCAATTCCAAGACTATACTGACACCAATTATGGAAAGAACCTGGTTCCAAGGTAAAAAATATTGTTCGTCTTATTCCCAATTCCACATTCAATCCTGAAAGGATCAGGATAATAAATTATATAACAAGCTTCTATTTCGATGAATCTCCTTATCGCAGATGAATTGTGACCAGCTTCTAAACCCCATAAACACAGCGGTTTAAGAATAAATAAATCCCACACATAAATAAAAATGTTTATAACCTTTTCAATTCTAATCACCTCAACATTCATTCATCTGAGATATTTCAATTGGGGATTTGGCTCTACAGTACCTTAATTAACCATCCACATATTTTCAAGGTATAGCAAAACAAAGAAAAATATAATGGAATCAAATCTTCATTAATTGTGAATTATACAAATACAATTAAACCTTTCATACTATTAGGATTTTGGCCTAATATTCCCTTACATGGCCTTTATCCTCTTTTGTGTCAAAGCCCGTAGTCTTTAAAATAAAATTCCTTCTATCATCTATCTCACTCTCATTCCTCTCTGTCCCCCTCTAATGCTTCAAAAGCTCACAATTTATAAAAGAAAGGATTCATGAACCAATTTAGTTCAAATCCAGAAATCTTTCAGTGTCTCCTAAATTATCTATTCAACTCCTCTCTTTATTCAATAGAATCCTAGATTAGATTTTGTTTAAATCCCTCAAATACTCACTATTCTTAGGATTCCTTACTCATCCCTAAGATTTTACAACTCACGAGATATTCTCCATAAATCAATTTACAACTTAAATTTCCTCAAACTCAACTAAAATTTAGGAAAATAAATAAAATGATTAAGGGAACCCACTCCCTTTAGTAAATGAGAAATAAGACTCATGGGTCTTATAAGTTTTGAAGAATGCCCCTGTATCAAGTTGTATAATTAGAAAATTGTATAGGTCATGCATGAGGTCATTAGGTTTCCATGGAAGGATTTCCCAATAAATTCTTGGGAATTTCCTAATTAATAGGGCCACAATTCCTCAAGGAATACTTAATGAAGGCTCATTAGACAAGGGCTCACAATTGGTTAAGTATTGGAACAATTTTTCCTAGATTAGAATAAGAGAGTTAGTAGAGTGCACAGGTTTCTTAGGAGGAGAAATATCATTTTATTTTTTCATGATATTGACTTTATGCAATATACAAATAATGGTGTTTTGAGAATTTCCTTTCTCAGATACATCTTTTGGTGTAATTGATTGATTTCTTTCTCTTGCTTGTTGTGTGATTGTGTGATTGAATTTTCTTTGTGCATATTGTAGATTGATTCAGTATTTTGTTTTAGTAAATTACAAGACGAGTTGAATCTATTTAGATATTTCTAAATGGTATTAAAAAGAGAATCACTATACAAAAGAAGAATGAGATTTTGCTTTGAATAGGTATATTGAATTTTCATATTTGTTATTTAGGACTAGCAACAAATCAATATGTCTTTCGCTTGATACTCGAATATGCACTCAAGGGTAATTAGAATTACATAACATGGAAGGATAGAATGAAGGCACTACTCGAGTACAATGGACTGAAGACATTCATAGAATATCATATTCCTTTGCCTGCAGCACCACATGCTCAACTTCTTGATGCAAGGAAGAAAAATGTAGCAAAGGTGAGAAGGATAGTTTTAGAAGGAGTTTGAGATAATATTGTCTCGAATCTCCATGCAAAGGTGACTCCATATGCGATGTGGAAGGCCTTGACAGATCTGTTTCAGAATAGTAGCAAAATAAAGTTTATTGTAAGGCCTTGATATATATGGAAGGCCTTGACGTGTCACACGCTGAATTAATAAGTAAATAAAGTTTACTGTAATATAAAATTATACAATAACATAATTTGTGTTTCAACATTTTGATTGTAATTGTAAAATTAAAATAGTTTAGTTATTTTTTATTTTATTTATATATTTAAAAATATATTCTAAATATGAAAAAAATATATTCTAAATAACGAAGAATCATAATATTATTTAAAATATATTAAATTAATAGTTAAATCAAATTTAATGTAATAGAACAATATATAATAACATAAATAGTAGTATCAATAGAAATGAAATCTTGAGAGCCATGACATAAACTTTTTTTATTTGGAAGATTATTATTTGGAAAATGTTCACATTTAAACAAAGATATTTAATGGGAAATTCACTATCATTAAATATAAAAATTTACCATAACATAAACACTTGCATGATACAATGGATATATTTTTCTTCTTTAGAGGATTATCATTTTCAAAATGTTCACATTTAAACAATGATATTCAATAGAAAATTCACTATCATTACCATTAGATATAAAAAATTGCCTTAGCATAAACACTTGCATGATACAATGGATATATTTTTCTTGTTTAGAGGATTATCATTTTGAAAATTTTCACCATTTAAACTATGATATTCAATGGAAAATATTCATATTTTCCAAATTGAGTAAAGAATATTTAAAAATAGAAATATAATAAAAAATAGTTTTTCTAGAAATACGTGTTTTATTGTTAAAATAAAGATAACTAACACTTAGAGCTACTTTTTGATTTTGTTGTTACTTTCAAAATTTGTGGTTACAATAAAATCTTGTTACACCATATATATACCACTCTATTTTTCGTTTTAGTTTAAAAAAATTCAATTGGTTTTGTAAAGGTGTGTGCAAGGTTCCTTATAAATTTCATTATTTTTACTAATTATCAAATGAAAGGATACCTTGTATGTATCAATATGCTTACTCTTATTATGTAAAATATGAATTTTTTGATAACCCAATAGCATTGTTATCAAAAAAATTTACCTTAACATAAACACTTGCATGATACAATGGATATATTTTTCTTGTTTAGAGGATTATCATTTGGAAAATGTTCACCATTTAAACTATGATATTCAATGGAAAATATTTATATTTTCCAAATTGAGTAAAGAATATTTAAAAATAGAAATATAATAAAAAATATTTTTTCTAGAAATACTTGTTTTATTGTTAAAATAAAGATAACTAACACTTAGAGCTACTTTGTGATTTTGTTGTTACATTCAAAATTTGTGGTTACAATAAAATCTTGTTACACCATATATATACCACTCTATTTTTCATTTTACTTTAAAAAAATTCAATTGGTTTTGTAAAGGTGTGTGCAAGGTTCCTTATAAATTTCATTATTTTTACTAATTATCAAATGAAAGGATACCTTGTATGTATCAATATGCTTACTCTTCTTATGTAAAATATGACTTTTTTGATAACCCAATAGCATTTTTATCAAAGATAATATGAGTTGGTTGTTTTTCTTCTTATCCGCAATGTTTGGCAAGCCATTGTTGTTGCTACAACATATCTTTCATCAACATATGATAAAGTGATAATAGATTGCCTCTTTGATTCCCATTATACTCTACATCATCCAAAACTAAACATGTACCAATATTATATCCACTTAGTCTAAAATCACTATCTGTATATGCAGATATTTTAAATTCTAACATCATGTATACTACAAGATAGCATAATTAATTGTTCCAAAAAAATATGTTCAGATCCTTTTTCAATCTACCCAATGGGTACTCTTTACTCCATTACTCAAGAAATTAAACTTATAACATATATTATAAGTCTTATATTATAAAATATTATATGTGTTGTTCAAGTCAAATGCATTAGACTTCCAGTTAATTTCTTATAAAAGTTTGGATGGATATTTGAAGCTTTATCCTTCTTATTCACTAGTTGCAATTAGGGTTAATGTTGGCTTACAATTTTCCATCCTAAACATTTTCAACATATCATTGAAAAATGAAAATAACATCTTCTAAATACCAAGAAAATATTTCATTAGTCCTAAGTTAGTATATCAAACTCGGTTGTAAAATGATCTCATCTTTGGTAATAAATATTCAACATATAAACAAACTATCAAAATTTTACCTTCCTTGCTTACCTTTGTATACATAGTTGGCTCACTTGGACTTCTCTTGAATCCTTTGTTATTCAAATAAGCATCAACTCTACTATGCCATGATCAAGGTGCTTGTTTCAATCCATATCATTCCTTTTTAAATGGTAAACTTTATCTTATTTTCTATAAATTTCATATAGTTGAAGTTCTTTCACACAAACATCTTTTTCCCAAAAAACCATTTAAAAATGTGCACTTAACATTGATCTCATACATTTCTGGGTTAATTTTTTGTTAGCTTGTTACTACTATGTAAATTGTAGCTACAGTGTGTTACTACTACTTTTTCAATTGTAACTATACCTCCAAAAGTTTCATTATAACCAATATCATGTTCATAAACCCATGAAATACATGTATTGCTTTATGTTTTTAGATGTAAACTTTAACATTTACTTAGTTTTATAAATACATTGAAAACCTATATTTTTTTTCCCTTTACACACATCTACATGGTTCCAACTATTGTTTCCTTCTAATTAGTCAAAAATTTTGAAGGATCCTATGAAATTATTTCAAAATTTGAAAGTAAAACTATTTCATCATTCTTAAATACATTAATTAGAGCTGACCCTCTTGTTTCTCTTCCACCATAACGTGATGATTCACCATGCTCTCTAGTTCTTGGATTCTAAACAGTAATGGGTTCACTATAGGTGATTTCATTTTTGAAGTGTTTGCACTAGGTGTATATAGAATCAACTCTCCACCTTGTACCTCCTAATCATCTAGATCATCATATCCATGAGATAATATAGCCCTATTTACCACATATTTTTTGAAATGTAAATATTATATGGAACTCCAAGGGCGTTTCTAATTTAATTTTCTCTTAATTAAATTGGAAGAAAATATTGTAATTCCATCTCATGACAACTTATATTAGTTAATTGAGTGAGGAAGACTTAGTTAACTTAGCGAATTCAAGTTGACTGTGTAGGAGGAGGCATGGAGAGTTTCCCCATGATTTTAGGGGGTCCATTTATTTGTGATTTGTAATTATTTAACTCAATTAATTGAGGTAAAATCACTTTAACTAGCTCTAAATGAGTGATGAGATAGGTCGATTGAATTAAATCTAATTTAGTCCACAAGTAGTGGTCAATGAGTTAACTCAAAATTTTCTATAAATAGTTGTTGCAAGTGAGTTCTAAGGAAGGCCTAGTTGATATTGGGGTTAAAGGGAAGATAAGTATGAGTTATATAATTAGAAAATTGTATAGGTCATGCATGAGGTCATTAGGTTTCCATGGAAGGATGTCCCAATCAATTCTTGGGAATTTCCTAATTAATAGGGCCACAATACCTCAAGGAATACTTAAGGAAGGCTCATGAGACAAGGGCTCACAATTGGTTAAGTATTGGAACAATTTTTCCTAGATTAGAACAAGAGAGTTAGTAGAGTGCACAGGTTTCTTAGGAGGAGAAATATCATTTTATTTTTTCATGATATTGACTTTATGCAATATAAAAATAATGGTGTTTTGAGAAGTTCCTTTCTGAGATACATCTTGTGGTGTAATCGATTGATTTCTTTCTCTTGCTTGTTGTATGATTGTGTGATCGAATTTGATTTCTGCATATCGTAGTTTCATTCAGTATTTTGTTTTAGTAAATTACAAGACGAGTTGAATCTATTTAGATATTTCTAAATGGTATTAAGGAGAGAATCACCATAGAAAAGAATAATGAGATTTTTTTTTGAATAGGTATATCAAATTTTCATATTTGTTCTTTAGGACTAGCAACAAATAAATATGTCTTTGGGTTGATATTCAAATATGCACTCTAGGGAAATTAGAATTACATAACATGGAAGGATAGGATGAAGGCACTACTCGAGTACAATGGATTGAATACATTCATAGAATATGATAATCCTTAGCCCACGGCACGACATGTTCAACGTTTTGATGCAAGGAAGAAAAATGTAGCGAAGGCGAGAAGGATAGTTTTAGAAGGTGTTTGAGATAATATTGTCTCGAATCTCCATGGAAAGGTGACTCCATATGCGATGTGGAAGGCCCTGACAGATCTATTTCAGAATAGTAGCAACTAGAGGAAGTTCATGCTAAAAGACAAGATGAGAAATATCAATAGGGAGAATGGTGACACAGTCCAAAAATACTTGATGAAGTTCACTCAATGTCGAGATAAACTTGGAAGTTTTAGTGTGAATTTTTTCAATGATTATTTGGTGAGCCTATAACTTCTAGGACTTCCTAAGAGATGGCATAGCTACCAAGACTCTGTGAATGAGAGGGATAATCTACAAAAGTGGGATCGATGAAGAAATGGAAAGGGAAGGTGTCCGATTCTAAATCGGAATCCAGAAAGGCACGAAAGAAGTGATACTTGTCAAAGGTGATTTTTTTTCACTCTTATGAGCATGGACACTATGTGAAAAATTGTCCACAAAATAATGCCAACAAGAAGGCCTCAGGAGGAGCAATAGTTGAAGCACTTGATTCACAATTCGAGTTGGATTTCACTCTCATTGCATGCATGGTCTCATGAGTGATGGGTTGTATTTCGTACTTGGATATTAGAGGTTCGTTCCATATGATCGAAAACAAATAATTATTTAGTATCTTGGAAGATAAGGATCTCGAGATGCACATCGAGATGGGTGATGACGGGAGGTATATCGCTACCAATGTAGGTAAAATTACCTTTCATAGATAGTTAGCACAATAAGAATTTGGTTTTTGTTGTTATGTTTGAAGATCGTGGCTATGATGCTATTGTGATTGAAGGAAAGACGTTCCTTCGTCACAAAGCCATGAGATAGGTGAAAAAGATTGGGGTTTTTAGTAAAGAGCCTCTACAAATGCGATGTAGAAAAATATGTTGCATTAAGTGCACACTCAAAGACAGTCGATTGTCGAGAAATCGATGAGTTATGGCACAGGAGATTGGGCCATCTACACCATGGAGCTTTGTAGAGCATGCAGCAGATTTCTACCGTACTTTCAAAGGGTATTCATAGAGATACGTGAAGAGGGTGTAAATTGGGGAAGTATACCAAATATACCTTTCAAGATAAGGAAATACGAGAAAAGGAAATCCTTGAGAGAGTTCAGTAATATGTGTGTGGACCGTTCTCGATAGCTTCCACAACAAAACACACATATTATGTGATTTTTTTAATGATTTTTCAAGTAAGTGTTGTATTTTATTCATGCTAAAGAAAGGTCATATGTTACCCAAGTTTTGTCAGTTCAAGGCATTTGTCGAGAAGGATAGAGGGAATAATGTAAAATCTCTAAGGAGCGACAATGTTGGATAATATATCTTTAACCAATTCAAGAAATTATGTTCAAGCTCTAAGGTGATTTCATTTTTGAAGTGCTTCCACTAGGTGCATATCGAATCAAATCTCCACCTTTTACTTCCTAATCATCTCAATCATCATCTCCATGAAATAATCTAGCCCCATTTACCACAGATTTGTTGAAATTTCAAGATTATATGGCACCCCAATGGGGCTTCTAATTTAATTTTCTCTTAATTAAATTGGAAGTAAATATTGTAATTCCATCACATGATAATTTGTATTAGCTAATTTGAGTGAGGAAAACTTAATTAGCTTAGGAAATTAAAGTTGAGGTTCTAAGAGGAGGCATACGCAGTTTCCCCATGATTTTAGGGGGTCCAGTTATTTGTGATTTTTAATTATTTAACTCAATTAATTGAGGTGAAATCAGTTTAACTATCTCTAAATGAGAGATGAGCTAGTGATAGGTGGAGTGAATTGAATCTAATTTAGTTCAAAAATAGTGGTTAACTGAAATTTTTCTATAAATAGTTGTTGCATCTGAGTTCTAAGGAAGGCCCAATTGAGATTGGGGTTAAAGAGAAGATAACTATGAGTTGTATTATTAGAAAATTGTACATGTCATGCATGAGGTCATCAAGTTTCCATGGAAGGATTTTACAATCAATTCCTCAGAATTTCCTAATTAATAAGGCCACAATTCCTCAAGGAATGCGTAAGGAAGGCTTTTGAGACAGGCGCTAAGAATTGGTTAAGTATTGGACTGATTTTTCCTAGATGAGAGTGAGACTGTTAGGAGAGTGCAAAGGTTTCTCACGATGAGAAATATCATTCTATTATCTCATGATCTTGACTTTATGAAATATACAAATAACAATGTTTTAAGGATTTTCTTTCTGAGATACATCTTGTGTTGTGTAATCGATTGATTTCTTTCTCTTGCTTGTTGTGTGATTGTGCGATTGGATTTGGTTTTGGTTTTCAAAAATTGTATATTGAAGAGCTTACCGGATTTATCCACAGCATTAAGGAACATTTGTCGACATTTCAAATCCCAACGGGGATCCATCTTCATGACATTTGAATGAAGGATTGAAAGAAAATTTTTAGGCCATTAATAGTGAAGAAGAATATAAAAAGAGCCTACGAGATTTATTATTTGTATTTATGATATATATATATATATATATATATATTATATATATATATATATATATATATATATATATATATTTATGATATATATATATATATATATATATATTATAAACTATTTAATATTTTTAATTAATTAAATATTTTTATTTCTAATTTAATAAAATAAAATAATTTTAATTTAATTAAATATTATGTTTAATAATAGTTATTTTATTTGATAATATTCCTTTATTAGAACTTATAAAAATAATTAATATATATAATCTAAGAATATAATTTAATATTAAATTTTAATATAATTACTAATCAATATTGTTTATATTTATGTTGTTATAATCAATTGATAATTAATAAAATAAACTATCTATTTACTAATTAATATAACATTTATTTAATAAATAAATATTAATCAAGTAAATAATTTTTTATTTTTTATTTTATTATGCTTTATAGTTACTAATTTAATTAATTTTGTTAATTTGATTTATTTAATTATTATTAATTTTGTTAGGATTTATATTAGGGTTAAATTTTAATATATTTATTTATTAATAAATAAGAACTCGTAATATAAATAATCTAACTAACTGAAAACCCTAAAAAAAATTAAGAGATAGTTATGAATTATTATCTATAATTGTTATAATTAATAAGATAAGAAACTTTGATTAATTAATGTAATAAAATTAATACAAATAAACTAATTATTTACTAATTAATATTAATATTTATTTAAAGAAATAAATAAATATTAATAAAGTAAATAATTATTTATTTATTTTTATTTTTATTAAATTTTATAATAATAACCATTTGATTAAATATGTTTATTTAATTTAATAATTTGTATTTAATTTACTTTTTGTTAGGATCTACATTACAGTTATTTCTAATTTTAATATTTAAAACTATAAATACAAGTAATAACTACTAATTAATTAATTTTTATTTTTTTGAGAAAAATAAAAAATAATTAAAGAGGGTAATTATTAAAAGAAAATACTTTAATTATTAAGATGACCTCAGAATCAAAATAAGAGAAACAAATCTAAAAACTTATACTTGAAAACCTATACCTGAGAGGATGGCGCTTTGGAGGAACAAATTTGTCAAAGAAGAGGTCGTCACCTATCATTGATTTCACACCCCCCATCTCTATTAAGGTTATAAGGATGTTTTATAATCAGAAGGGCCTCTCTCACTTTCCTTCCTTGATAGTGATCCTCTCTCGCAATGATCCTTAATTCAGTATTTTGTTTTAGTACATTACAAGACTAGTTGAATCTATTTAGATATTTCTACATGGTATCAAAGAAAGAACCACTATAGAAGAGAAGAATGAGAGTTTCTTTTGAAGAGGTATTTCGAATTTGCAGATTTGTTCTTGAGGACTAGAAACCGATCAAGATGTATTTCAATGGCCTCAGACTCAAATATGCACTCGAGGGAAATTTGAATTACATAGCATGAAAGGATAGGATTAAGGCAGTGCTCGAGTACAATGGACTGAAGTAATTCATAGATAGTGGTATTCCTTATCCCGCAGCAGTAGATGTTGAACTTCTTGATGCATGGAAGAAGAATGTAGCAAAGGCGAGAAGGATATTTTTAGAAGGAGTTTGAGATCATATTGTCTCGAATCTCCATGGAAATTCGACTCCATATGTCATGTGGAAGGCCTTGAAAGATATGTTTCATAATAGTAGCGACCACAGGAAACTCATGCTCAAAGACAAGCTGAGAAAGATCAATATGGAGAAGGGTGACACAGTTAAAAAATACTTGACGTATTTCACTCAATGTTGAGATGAGCTTGGAAGTGTTAGTGTGACATTTTTTTTATGATGATTTGGTGAGCTTATAACTTCTAGGTCTTCCAAAGAGCTGGCATAGCTACGAGGACACTTTGAATGGGAGGGATAAGCTACGAAAGTGGGATCAATTGTGGCCTAACTTGGAATGAGAAGATATTCGATGGAGCCCCATAGATGGAGCCTCATCAAATATTGATGATGACGAGAATTGTGCCTTGGCTGAAAAGATGAAGAAACAAAAAGGGAACACATCCCATTCCAAATCGAAGTCTGGCAAGGTAGGAAAGAAGCGATACTTTTCAAAGGTGAAATGTTTTCAGTGTCATGAGCATGGACACTATGTGAAAAATTGTCCATAAAATAATACCAATAAGAAGGCCTCAAGAGGAGAAATAGGTGAAGGACTTGCTTCAAATTCGGAGTTGGATTTCACTCTCATTGTATGCATGGTCTCATGAGTGATGGGTTGTATTTGGTACTTGGATATTAGAGGTTCATTCCATATGACCGAAAACAAATACTTGTTTAGTATCTTGGAGGAGAACGATCTCGAGATGCACATAAATATGCATGATGATGGGAGGTATAGTGCTACTGGTGTCAGTACAGTTACCTTTCAGAGATAGATAGGCAACCCCTCACATTAAAAGATGCCATGTATGTTCCTGGTTTAAATAATAATTTGGTTTTTGTTGTTATGTTGGAAGATCGTGACTATGATGTGATCATTACTGAAGGAAAGATGTTCCTTTGTCACAAAGCTACACGATAGGTGAAAAATATTGGGTTTTAGTAAAGAACCTCGAAAAATGTGATGTAGAAAACTATGTTGCATTGAGTGCACAAGAAAAGAAGGTGGAGAGTCGATACATTGATGAGTTATGGCACAGGAGATTGGGTCATCTACACCATGGATCTTTGAATATCGTGCAACAGATTTGTACTAGACTTTCAAAGGGTATTCAAAGACATACATGCAAAGGTTGTACATTGGGGAAGTATACCAAATCGAACATTCAAGATAAGGAAAGGCCAGCAAAGGAAATCATTGAAAGAGTTCATTGAGATGTGTGTGGATCGTTCTCGATAGCTTCCACAACAAAACATTGGTATTTTGTGATTTTTTTAATGAATTTTAAAGAAAGTGTTGGATTTTATTCATGTAGAAGAAATATTGTATGTTCTCTAAGTTTTGTGAGCTCAAGGCATTTGTCATGATAGATACAGGGTAGAATGTGAAAGCTCTAAGGAGAAAAAATGGTACAGTGATCTGGATTTGTGCATGAACATAATGAAATATAGAAATACACATAAGCGTAGATATGGAGTAGAAATAAAACTTCATTTCAATAATGAAAATAACTTAAATATGCTTACAAACACAAAGGAAATAAAATAGCTAGGGCACTAGTAGGTTATCTCTAAGAAAAGATGTGGCATCTACAGGCCTCAAAACTATGTTACAATGAACCTCAAGCACCTATTTGTTATTGAGAAACAATGCAAAACCCTAAAAATAAAAAAACCTAACGTTAGGAGATGAAGCGACAAAACTATGGGCCCCATTTGGGTAAATTTGTACATCAACTTCTCAGGGACGCAACTTTGGCATACGATCTTCATTTAACATGCACAATACCTCGTTAGAAAGATATATCCAAGGACTACAAATTTTGATGTGAAAAAAAATCAAAGGAACTTCCAGGTTTGTCCCAAGTCTCCCAAAAAACATCGTTTAGGGCTTCAAAACTGCTCCGGAAGCCGAGGACCCGAAAAACTGCTAAAAATATTAAATTGTGCTACAATTAAGGAAACTGAAAAACTAAAAGGAACAATGGTGGGGCCCCAAGTGGAATAGTTGAGTGGATGGAAATATCCACCTAGATCATTCCTTCCCCCTTAGGAATAAATTTTCATCGTTGCATTGAGTTCCTCCATGAGATTAGGAAGCTTCTACTGAACTTGGTCCCTAGTGAAATACTTTCTTTGGTGCGGGAGTTGGCCAACTTTGACAACCCAATATAGTTGGATATTTTTCTAGCGAGTGCTATTGATTTTCATGTCCATGATATGATCCATGGTGGCATGTTTCATGCAGTCTAGGTTTAACTTCGTTGGTGTGAGTTGTTCTGCCATGTCGGAGGTGTCTAGTAGAGGTGGGAAGTAGGGCCGAAGGAGGTCCACATTGAACATTTGGTGTAGACGAAGAAATGGTGGAATATTGAGCTCGAATACATTGGCCTCTACAACCTTGGTGATGATGTATGGCCCATATCAGAGTGGGCGAAGCTTGTGGTGTGGTCCAGTGAGGTGCCCCTTCTGAAAATGTAGAGACGCTTTGTCGCCCACTTGGAAGTTGTGTGGCACCCGATGTTGATCATGTCGTCGCTTTTACTTAGCATTAGCTCTCTACAATATGTCATGAACCTATTGGAATATGTGTTTAAGGCACTGAATGAAGTTTTTTTCCTTGTCAGCTTTAGACTCGACATGAGCCGAATCGGCCTGAGTAGCCGCAAATGGCATGGCTACATCAATGGGACATAGTGGCTGGAATCCCAATCCCACTTGCAAGGGGCTATGGTCAGTTGAGCTATGGATAGGCTGGTTATAACTAGGTTGTACATAGGGAAGGCTCTCCTCCCATATGTGTGGATTCTTTGAATTGTACGTGCATAGAATCTCTAAAATCATCCTATTGACAACCTCTGTCTCACCATTAATTTGGGGATGGAAATTTGTGGACTTGGTGAGTTTGGTGTCCAGCATTGACCATAGGTTGGACCAAAATCTGTTGAGGAACATGTTGTCCTGATCTGAGATGATATACTATGGGATCTGAAAGTGCACCCACACTCATTGAAAGAAGAGTTTAGCAGTGGCTTATGTTGTGATATTCATGTTGCAGGCCATCATAATGGCCATCTTTGAGAAATTTTCGATGTCCATGAAAACATAGTCGTTTCCATGCTTTGTAGAAGGAATTCCTAACATGTAATCCATGGATATGTATTCCCAAGGTTTACTAGGGGTAGGTAGTGGAGTATAGAGGCCTTGCTTCTTGATGGTTGGTTTGGAAATAGCCCAAGAAATGCAATATTTGATGTACTTCCCGACATCTTGTCAAAGGTTCGACCAATAGAAATACTTCTGCAGAACTCCATTGTTTTCTCAACCCCAAAATTTCTAGCGACTCGACTGTAGCGCACTTCCAAAATCATCTTGACATGCTCGCTTGAAGGAACAAAAAGGTGTCCCACGTGACATAGTAGTGCATCCTGGAGGTGAAAATTTTGAACTTGCGTACCCTCAAAGAGTGTCTTGTATGCGTGTCCAAATTGTAGATCGCTCTAGTAGAAAAGAAACCAATCAAAATTTCCATGCCCGCAAGAGATGAGAATGGTGGTTAGCACCACGTTCGGTGGTCGGCTAAGGTAGTATGCAACATTATTGGTGTTGCCCTTCTTGTACTTGATGTTCAAATGAAACTATTGTAGATATGTGGACCAATTTTTATGGCAATTGTTCTGCAACTTCCCTTGCATCTGTATGAACTGTAGGGATCAGAGGTCTATGTGGATGACTGTTTCCATCCCCAAAATGTAATACTTCAATTGCCTGCAAGCCTGCACAATGGAATGAATTTATTTATCATAGGTGGGATACTTTCAAACTATGTCAGACATTATCACTGTGATATGGCACTGGATTCCCTTGTTAAGTAAGAACTTCCCAAATAGCATAGTCAGAGGCATCTGTCTCGATCTCAAATGGTTGTTGCAATTCTGGTAATGTGAGCATTGGGGCAGAGAAAAGGTGATGTTTCAATTCTACGAACAGCTTCTATTGACATTCTGACAAAAATAATTTTGATCTCACTCCTCCCCTGGTGACTTGACTCAAGGGCCAAATAATATGAGAGAATCCCAACACGAACCTACGGTAGAAATTAGAAAGACCCAGAAATTTGAGAAGCTCTATTAGAGTGCTTGGGGCTGGCCAATCCTGAATGACTTCGATCTTGGTTAGATCTACATGCATCTCGCACTCATCAATAATGTATCCCATAAATAGAATCTGCGTCATAAAAAAATTTTACTTCTCCAAATTAGCACACAACTTGTGTTACCGCAATGTTTGGAGGACCTGTCGGAAGTGGTAGAGGTGCTCTTCCCAAGTCTAGCGGAACATGAGGATGTAATCCAAGTACACTACTACAAATGAGTTGGTGAATGGACACAATATTTCTTGCATCAGCCTCATGAAGGTTGTGGGAGCATTCATCAACCCAAAATTCATGACCATCCATTCGAAAAGGACCTCCTTGGCTCTAAAGGCAGTATTCCATACATCGGAGGGTTCGATTGGTACCTGGTGATACTTGAACTTCAAGTCGATCTTGTTGAAATATTTCACCCCTTTGAGTTGGTCTAGAAGTTCATAAATTCATGGGATTAGGTACCTATTCCGGAAAATGATCTTGTTCAACACCCAATATTTAATACATAGTCTCCATGTCCCATCCTTCTTTTGCATCAACATAAGGAGGCTACCATAGTGCAATGAACTTGGTCATATGTGACCTTTCTGTAGAAGCTCCTGAATTTGCCTCTTGATTTCATCATTCTCTAGAAAAGAGCACCTATAGGTCAGTTCATTAGGCAGCGACGCACCTAGGGTCAGATCTATGGGCTGATTGACCTAAAAATGCAAAAGCACCCTTGCAGGTGAGGTGAAGATTTCCCCATACTCCTCCACGACCTTGTTTATTTATTTATTTCGTGAGGAATTTCCTTGTATGGAGGTCATGGCCATTGTCTTATTCTTTTCTTGAGGGTGGATCATGGGGGAAAAACAATTCCCAGTTTTGGAAATGAGTTTACTGCATTTTTTTCAGTAACCAAAGAGATAGCGATAGACGATGGTACCTCTGGTATCTTGTACAAATTATTTCCCAAAGGAACAATAAAAGTGCAAGGACAAGAATGATACACAACATGTCACTTCCACAAGTATGGTTGGCCTAATAATCCATCAAAAACATCAAGAGGAGCAATGTCACATAATACCTCATCTGTGAAGGCTTGATGTTGTAGGAAATGTGGCACTGCTGGCTCACGGGGAGATCCCGTCCTTGGTGAAACCACCCGATGGTGTATTGTTGTGGGTTTTTCTTGGTTAGAAAGTCTGAACGCTTCATGGCCTTTGTTCAAATTAGGTTCTTTTGGCTCCCACTGTTGAAAATGAACTGTAGCAGGGAACCCTTTACCCACATCTCAGAGTGTAAGAGACACGCATCCTTCTCTAGATATTCCAGTTCCTAATTACAGTGTAGAAATTATATAACTGATATGTTATATGTCTAAGATTCTCCTGGTCATACACTATTTGACTTCATGAACAATACAAAATCTATTCCACTCATTGATCATCACATGCAGAAATTAAATCAATTGCATGCACACATTGAAACCATAAAAATTCACACATATGAACACAGTGTTTTTCACAGGAAAGCCTGAAGCTAAAAACCCCAACTATCTATATATAATATATGTCATAGAGATCATGTAACAATCATAATACAAATCTTATCACAAGCTCTTAGTATATCCAATCGCTACACACTAATCAGGTTCGATCTAGCAAAATCCATGCACCAATCTCTGCCACCTGCTAGCCTGCCTCTACTAGGAAATCCCTGCTGAAGAATGGCTCTGATTGAAATCAAATCCACTTGGCTTGCACTGTGCAGTCCTCATTGGCATCTCCAATCCTGTGTGGTGCAAAATCATGCAACACTATAGTCACAACTGATAGTCACACTTTCTCTTTCACCTACCTCTCCACTGGTCTCCACTAAAACTGTCCATGCACTATAGTTAACTGATGTATTATTCAGTTGATTAATGAGTTAATATTTATTGAATTAATTAATAATTAATTCACACCACTCTCACTAGACTATCAATCAGTTAGGATAGATACAACTAGCTCAACTGTGTCTAACTGAGTTAAACTGAACACAACTCCACCAACTACTTCTACAACTCCTCCAAACTTTGTCACATGAGTTCTAATTGAAGCCTCCATGCAATAGCTCCAATTAACCCTCAGGAATAGTGTAATTCCTTCTGTCAGCTGCTGTGCCACATCTATGCACTTAACTGAAGTGCTCCAAGAGAATAAGATAATGTTTAGAGTCCAAATATTATTAAGAGCTAATAATATTCGACATATCTATTTTTAGACTAGTAATGTAAAAATAGATTCCACCCAATATGTCTAAAAATAGAAGTCCATATATTTTTCCAACTTGACCAACCATCCACAAATAGCATCCTGCAACTCATAGAATATGATCGACATGTCTAAAAATAGACATAGTCTAAAAATAGACTTTGCGCCAAAATAGCCTGTGGGCCCACTTAGTGAAGCTGACTTCTTTTCACTAAGCTCATCATCTTGTTGCATTCTCAACACTCCCTCTCAAAAATATAGGGATTATCTTCCACCCCGATCCTGCCTCTATGGTATTCGAATTTGCTCCTGGTGAGTGCCTTCGTCAAGATATCAGCATCCTGATCCTCCGTAGGAATGTAAGAAAGTAACATGATCTTCCGCTGCACACAATCTCTGATACGATGGTACCAGATGTCAATATGGTTAGATATATCATGAAATACTAGACTAACCAAGAGTTTAATGCAACTCTGATTATCACAATATATCACAGTAGGATCTAAGTGTGAACTGAACAACCCGACCAGGATCTTCCTCATACATATAGCCTTGCATGCAGCCAAACTTGCTGCCATGTACTCGGCCTCTGCTGAACTAAGTGCCATGGATCTCTATTTCCTACTATACCAAGAAAATGTTGTAGACTCGACACTAAAAATCCCTCCACATGTGCTCTTTTTGTCCTTTGGGCTCCCTGCCCAATCTGCATCCGTGAAGCCATGCAGCCTCAACTCATCCTACTGTTTGTACCACAGTCCATATCCCGATGCACCTCTGAAATACCTCAGAACATGCTTCCCCGCTTTCCAAAAGAGCTTGGTAGGCTTAACCATAGCTTGTGAAAGCTGGTTAACAGCATAACAAATGTTTGATCATGTATTGAATAGATACATGAGTGAACCAACCAACTATCGATAAACACTGGCATCCACTACCTCTACTGATGTAGCATCCTCTTTCCTCCAACCACCAGGAAGAGGAGTGTCGATAGGCTTGCAGCCTTGCATGTTGAACTTCTCCAGTATCTCCCGAGCATACTTTCCTTGAGACACAAACAGTCCATCACTACGCTGTCAAATTTCCAATCCCAGGAAATAATGAAGAAGGCCCAGGTCCTTCATCTCAAACTCCTTTGCAAGATCAGCCTTGCATGAGAGTATCAAATTTTCATCACTGATCAACATCAAATCATCTACATAAAGTAAAATTATCAGCAACTTACCCTCAACCACAATCTGGTACAGGTTGGGATCCGCCTCACTCTTGGTAAAACCAAGTCTGGTGAAATAAATGTCTATCCGTGTGTACCAAGCATGAGGTGCTTGTTTCAGCCCATACAATGCTCTTTTGAGCCTGCACACATGCGACTCAATGCTGAAGATTTTGAAACCTTATGGCTACTCTATGTACACCTCCTCCTCAATGACTCCATTGAGGAATGCAATCTTCACATCCATTTGATGAATGTGCCAACCCATTTGCACTGAGAGAGCAAGGATGCTCTGTATGGAAGAATACCTTGCGATAGCTGCAAAGTTTTCTTCATAGTCGATCCCTTCAATCTGTGAGAAGCCCTGGGAAAAAAGTCTTTCCTTTTACTTCTCGACACTCCCGTCAACAACTTGCTTCACTTTGTAGATCCATCTTGAACCTACCACTAATTTCCCTTCCGGCCTTGGGACAATCTCCCATGCACTGTTTCTGACAATCGAATCATACTCTTCCACCATGGAATCTACCCATGCAGGGTCCTCCACAGCTTCCTCAAAAGAAGATGGCTCTGTCACGATACACCTGCTCATCAGAGCTATGTATCTAGTATATCGGTCAGGTGACTGTCTCTTTCTGCGCTGTGATGTAGGTGCTCCTACAATCTTCTCTTCATCAAGATTCAGTTGCTCAGCTTCTGTAGTGCGCTTCTGCCCTATGATGTTTGGCGCTGCATGAGTGGTTTCTTCCACTCCATGAACCTCCTCTTGTGGCTGATCCACATCCTGAGGCTCATCCTTAAGAAGTAATAGCTCCTCATCTGCATGCAAGTGTAGCTCCCTCTCAAGCAAACACTTCATGGCTTTCTCCTCATGAAATTTGATATCCCGTCGCACAACATTCTTCCGACTTTCTGGAAAATACACACGATAGCTGTGGGGTGTTTCTGTGTACCCCACAAATATCCCAACCTCTACGGTCGGCTCCAGCTTCTTCTTGGCATCCTTCGTCACATGAATGTAAACAGGTGAGCCAAAAATCTTCAAATGAGAATTATCAGGCTTCTTACCAGAAAACACCTCTTCGGGTGTACTCATGCCAAGTACTCTATGAGGACAACGGTTTTGCACATAAATCGCAGTGTTGCATGCCTCAGCCTACAAGTTTCTGGGAAGGCCCTGATTATGTAACATCGCCCGTGCAACACCACGATTGTTCTGTTCTTTCGCTTCACGACCCCATTCTACTGTGGGTTATGAGGTGCTATGAGCTCTCTTCAAATTCCTTCTGCGCTACAAAATTCCTAGAATTCGCCAGAGATGAATTCACCAACATTATCACTCCTTAGAGCCTTCAACTACTTCCCCGACTCTTTCTCCACCAGTGCCTTGAACTCACAGAACTTTGAGTATGTCTCGCTCTTCTTCTACATGAAGAAGATTCAACACTTATGAGAAAAGTCATCAACAAATATCACATAATACCTGTGCGTTGCTGTCGAAGCTACTAAGAAAGGTGCACACACGTCTGTGTGAATTCTCTCAAGGATTGTCGTGGCACGACTATCCTTCTCATGAAAGGTGGCTTTCACAAATTTTCCCAAAGTACATCCCTTGCACTGATCTAACTGCGCAAGTGTACGCTTGGGAAGCCAGATAGAAATTTGCTGCAAAATTTTCAAAGCACCATGGTGAATATGGCCCAATCTCCTGTGCCACAACTTGCCCTCATCTCGGCTCACCACTCCTTCTGCCTTGCCTACCATTGCTACGTAGCCATCTACCTGCAATTGATAAAGGTTCTTAACTTGAACCCCTATCCTCCGGGTTTCACCAGTTGCCTTACTGCATAGGAAATCCTTTCCCTCGCTAAAGACAACATCATATCCCTTGTCTTCCAACATAGCCATAGAGATCAAATTCTTCTTCAATCCTGGAACATGCATGACATCCTTCAATATGAAAGGTTTATGAGACTCCCTCTCAAAGGAAATGGTATCGATACCAGTCTTACTGTATCTACCATCATCGCCCATCTCGATGTGCACTCCAATATCCTTCTCATCCAGATCACTGAACAAATCTTTGTCTCCGGTCATATGAAAAGACGCACCACTGTCAAGAAACCACACTGATCCCATCACACTTGATACCAAGCATGCGATAAGCGAAAAGTCCAGCTCAAACAGCGAGGATAGGGCCTCTCCAACTGTATATCCATCAACCTGCTTATTTTTCTTCTTCTGTGGACAATTAGTGGCGTAATCTCCATGTTGGTGACAGTGAAAGCACTTCACCTTGGACATGTCCTGCTTCTTGCCTTTCGCACCAGATTGAGAAGTATTTTTCTTGCTCTTCCCCTTCCTTTATTTGGAAGCCAAAGCACAATTTTATTCATCTCCATTCTTCGATGAAGATCCGTCTTTGGTACTCCAACTTATCTCCTCCTGCACAAGATCCTACCAAAATCGCTCCCATCCCGGCAGTTTCTCCTGACCATTAACAAACTCCTCATAGGAATGCCAACTCTTTGGAAGCCCAAGGAGAGCCAAGCTCACCAAGTCCTCTTCATCTACAGTAACCCCCACACTTCCTAGCTCATCCTTGCACTGGAAAAATTTTGTGAGGTACTTGGGTATACTCTCACCCTTCTCCATTTTTATTTTCCTAAGTTTATCTTTGAGCGCCAACTTCCTCTGGTTGCTCTTGCTTTGGAAAAATTCTGTCAAATCTTTCCACATCAAGAATGGAGAATATTTACCATGAAGGCTGGACACTATGTGATCCTTCACACCTTCCAATAGAATCCTTCGACATTTTGTTGTCCTCTTTTTCCATGCGTCAAGTGCGGCAGCATCACTAGAAGCAGGTTTTGGAATTTCTGCATCTATGAACTCCTTCAACCCATTGTCCTCTAGCACCGCCTCCATCCTGTCCTTCAATGATATATAACTTGAGCTGCCCTGAAGGGCATACTCCAATCTCAATCTATTGAAATACATCTAAACTTCGACACCAAGAAAACACTGCTGCAATTTAAAATTCCACCAGCACAAAACTCAATCGCTTCAATGCTTTGCAATTGCTCCAATGAACAATATTTCTCTAATACCATGTAGAAATTATATAACTGATATGTTATATGTCTAATATTCTCCTGATCATACACTGTTTGACTTCATGCACAATATATAATCTATTCCACTCATTGATCATCACATGCAAAAATTAAATCAATCGCATGCACACATTGAAACCATAAAAATTCACACATATGAACACAGTGTTTTTCACGAGAAAGCCTGAAGATAAAAACCCCAACTATCTGTATATAATATATGTCATAGAGATCATGTAACAATCATAATACAAATATTATCACAAGCTCTCATTATCTCCAATCGCTACACACTAATCAGGTCTGATCTAGCAAAATCCATGCACCGATCTCTACCACCTGCTAACCTGCCTCTACTATGAAATCCCCACTGAAGAATGGCTCTCAATGAACTTGAATCCAACTGGCTTGAACTGTGTAATCCTCATTGGCATCTCGAACCCTGTGTGGTGCAAAATCATGCAACACTATAGTCACAACTGATAGTCACACTTGCTCTTTCACCTACCTCTCCACTGGTCTCCATTGAAACTGTCCATGTACTGTAGTTAACTGATTTATTCTTTAGTTGATTAATGAGTTAATATTTAGTTAATTAATTAATAATTAATTCACACCACTCTCACTAGTGTATCAATTAGTTAGACTAGATACAACTAGCTCAACTGTGTCTAACTGAGTTAAACTGAACACAACTCCACCAAACTCTGTCACATGAGTTCTAACTGAAGTCTACATGCAATAGATCCACTTAACCCTCAGGAATAGCATAATTACTTATGTCAGTTGCTGTGCCACATCTGTGCACTTAATTGGAGTGCTCCAAGAGAATAAGATAATGTTTAGAGTCCAAATATTATTAAGAGCTAATAATATTTGACATATCTAGTTTTAGACTAGCAATCTAAAAACAGATTCCACCCAATATGTCTAAAAATAGAAGTCCATATATTTTTCCAACTTGACCAACCATCCACAAATAGCATCCTGCAACTCATAGAATATAATCGACATGTCTAAAAATAGACATAGTCTAAAAATAGACGTTGTGCCAAAAATAGCCTACGGGCCCACTTAGTGAAGGCGACTTATTTTGACTAAGCTCATCATCTTGTTGGATTCTCAACATATGGACCTTCATGGTTACAATGGTGGCATTGGGATCTACATCTATAATCTTATTCCTTTTTTCATTCCCCTTGTTGGGTTCTGATTGAGATTTAGACCATGCATCTGATTCAGAATCCTTCATCTCGACCACCATTGACTTCTTGGCTCGACACTCACTTCTATTGTGAGTGGAGCTCTTATGGAACTCACATCATTTTACCATGTCCTTATTCGTCTTCATGGTCTTGTTATTTTCTTGTGGCTTTTGCATGTTCCCTTGAGCCGCCAAGCCTTGTCTTTGTCCTTTATTCCAAGGTTTGGGGGCATCTTTTCCTTTCTTTTAATTCACAGATCCAAAGTTTCGCTTCTTCTGCTTGAATTTCTGCTCAATATTTGTAGCATATCGGTATGTCGTACGGAACAAGGAGATGTCGAGGAACTCCATTTCCTCCTAATTGTATTTGTGCAGACAACTGTGATACTTCAACATCAAATGTTTCTTCAAATATTTGATACCCAACTTTGTGCACAAGGTATGGAACATATTCATCAAGTCATGCACATCTTGATCCCTTTGTTTCCGTAGTACATTATATGTACTTGTACTCATAGCTCACCATAGGATAATATTTTTCCTTGATGCCATCTCAGAAAGAATTCCAATTGGGTATGACCAAGAACAGTGAGGGTCCCCCCTCATCATTTTTCTCATAGTAGGTTTCCCACTAGTCCTTGACATGGGAGCGACTTTGACGAGTGCAAAAATAATATTCTCCTGGTTGGAAAAGTCATGAAGTGAGAAATATCCTTCTAATAGATTCAACCATATATCTATGAAATTTTCATCTATTTGGCCATCAAATATGGGAATTTAAAATTTTACTTGAACCTTAAAAAGAGTGGCTGGTGGATGTAGATGCATTTTTAGTGGGTAGTTGTTGAAGGATATGGACAAAGGTATCCATCATCTCGTTCCTTTGTTTCGTGAGGTCCTCCTCGAGAAATATTTTGCTAAGATATCATGCTCCCTCATCTTTATTTACTTCCCCCATGGGCGACCGTCGGGGTTTTCGATGTTGATCTTGAAAAGGTTCAACAAAATTGAGCCCTAACTCCTTATACCCCGACCTCATTAGGGACATGCAAATGTGGATCGAGAAATAACAGACATCTCTAATACCATTGATTCAGATTTGTGCAAGAATATAATGAAATACATAAATGTAGAAATGCTAAGAAAATATAACTTCATTTCATTAATACAAATAACTGAAATATGCTTACACACAGAATGGAAATAAACTAGCTAGGGTGTTCGTAGCTTATCTCTGAGAAGTGATGTGGCAGATACAAGCCTCTGAAATGTGTTACAATGATGCTCAAGGGCATATTTATTATTGAGAAACAATGGAAAACCCCAAACATTAAAAAACCTAAGCCTAGGAGATGAAGTGCCAAAACTATGGACCTCGTTTGGGTAAATTCATACATCAACTTCTCGGGGACGCAACTTTGGCATACGATCTCTCTTTGACGTGCACAATACCTTGTTAGAAATATCTATCCGAGGACTACAACTTTTGATGTGAGAAACATAAAAGGATATTCTATGTTGCTCCAAGTTTTCCCAAAAATCATTGTTTAAGGCCTCAAAATGACTCTGGAAAGACCCGAAAAAATGCTAAAAATAGTAAATTGTACTGCAATTAAGGAAACTAAAAAACTAAAAGGAACAATGGTGGGGCCCTAAGTGGAATAGGCAAGTGTCCACAAATATCCACATGGATCATGGAAAAAATATATCTCTAACGAATTCAAAAACTTATGTTCCTTAGAAGGAATTTGAAGAGAATCGATAGCACCTCATAACCCACAATCGAAATGGGTTGTAGAAAGAAATAATAGAACGATTGTGGGAGAAACATGAGCTATGTTGCATGATTAGGGCCTATTATTGCATCTGTAGGTAGAAGAATTCAATACAATAGTATTTGTGTAGAACATGAGTACTCATCATATACTTGGCATGAGTACATCACATGAGGATTTTTTAGGTGAGACTCCAAATGTGTTGTATTTTAAACTTTTTGGTTCATCTGTTTATTTCCATGCAAAAAAAGATGCCAGGAAGAAGCTAGAGCCAACATCAGAGTTGGAGATATTTTTTGGGGTACATTGGTACACCCCACAAAAACATGTGTACTTTCTATCACACATGATGACAATGGTCAGAAGAGATGTGAAATTTGATGAAGAAAAATCCATGTGAATTTCCCTTGAGAGGGAGCTTCAGTTGCATGTAGTTGAGGATCCCTTGGCTCTGAAAGAAGAACCTTAGGATGTGGAGTAGCCACAAGAAAAGGAACGGAAAGTGGTTGAAACCACTCATGAAAAGACATCCACTACATATGGAAGGAAGTGTGCCAGAGAGGCTACCAGGTTATTACTAGCTGCGAGAGAGAATGTGGGAGTACCCACATCACAACACAGGAAAAGAAGGTCTCGAGTGTGGTAGACTAGATACATGGCTCTTTTGAGTGAAGGTATTGAGATAGAACCATCCTCTTTTGAGGAAGGAGTTCAACAACAAGTGTGGGTTGAAGCCATGGTTGAGAAGTATGATTCCATTATCAGAAAAAAATCATGCGAACTTGTCCCAGGAATAGTGGGGAAATTATTTGTAGGATCCACGTGGGTCTACAAGGTGAAGCATGTAGCAGATGGGAGCGTGAATAAGTACAAGGCCAGGTATGTCACTAGAGGGTTCTCTTAGGCGGAGGGAATTAACTATGATGAGTCTGTGATCAGATCCATCATTTCACTCTCTGCATAGATTGGATGGAAGTTACGTCAAATGGAGTAAAGATATCCTTCTTCAATGGAGTATGGGCTATGGTACAAAAAAACATATGGAGTGAAGCTTCTAGGCTCCATCGATGCATATTGGGCAGGGTAGCCATGCGACATGAAGAGCACATTAGGAGGCATCTTTAGCATAAGACCAAAAGTAGTTTCCTCATACAATAGGAAAAAAATATCTTTTGCACTCAGTTTAATAGAGGCATAGTACATGATGGCCAATCATGATACGCTAATTCTAATCCAGCGTATGTGTATCATCTATTTATGTATCTGTGATAAGGTTATCTAAATTTTTTTTTCATATAATGAGTTACGAATGCCAACCTGATTTCATTTAGTTATGTATGTGTGATAAGGTTATCTCAATTTGTTTTTCATATTACGAGTTACAAATATCAACCTAATACATTAAATGATTTGTTTTAACAATTTGATTGAAATTGTAAAATTCAAATAGTTTAGTTATTTTTTATATTAAATATATATCTAAAAATGAATTTTAAATAAGAAAAAAAAAATATTTTAAATAATAAAGAATTATAATATTATTAAAAATATATTAAATTAATAATTCAATCAAATTTTTTATAATGTAAAAATATTATAGTAAATAGATAAATGAAATAGATAAATGTTTTTTCTGATTAATCATATCATTAGGATTTGGTTAATTTTAATGATGTTACTAATCTCAAAAGAATCCTAATGATGGCATTAATTAGACATTTATTTATGAAATTGTAAAATTAAAATAGTTTAGTTATTTTTTATTTTATTTATATATTTAAAAATATATTTTAAATTAAAAATTTCATATTTTAAATAACAAAGAATTGTAATATTATTAAAAATATATTAAATTAATAATTAAATTAAATTTACTGTAATATAAAAATATACAACAACATAAACATTAGCATGGTATAATGGATATCAATATAAATGGAATATTGACAATAGTGCCATCAAATTTTTTTATTTGGAAGATTATTATTTGCAAAATGTTAGCATTATATTCAATGGGAAATTCACTATCATTAAATATAAAAAAATAGCACAAGATAAACACTTGCATGATACAATGGATATATTTTTCTTGTTTAGAGGATTATCATTTGGAAAATTTTCACATTTAAACAATGATATTCAATGGAAAATTCAGTACCATTACCATTACATATAAAAATTTACCTTAACATAAACAATACCATGATAAATAAATAAAATCTAGCCTGCCATGACATAAAAAATAAAAAAAATTATTTATAGGATTATCATTTTGAAAATGTCAACATTTAAAGGATGATATTCAATTGAAAATAATTTCATTAGGAGCTCTCTCCATCATATAGAGGAGGGAATGAAAAATTTATTATATAACAGAATTATGCAAGAAGAGTCAAGTACTTTTTATTTAATGGTATTGTATATGGTAGATTTATAGGTAGTTTAAAACTAACTTTTATCTATGACTTTCTTTGCAAACTCAAGGTTATGCTTCAGTTTAATGTTCAATATCAGCTTATTCCCCAGTCTCATGTGTGGCCTTCTTCCACATTTAAACTTAATTTCTAATATGAGTTCTTTTGCAACTAGCATTTTCTCTGTCTCTAGCTCAACCATTTTTTTCCAAATTATGCAGGTAGGGGTAAAGTGGGAGAGGCAACATCCTCTCTTTTTCACACTCTATCACTAGTTGTATAATCCTTAGGTTATCCTGGAACCAAGGGAGGAATTAGTTCTTTTTTTGTTGGCCTCTTGTTTGCATAGATGAGGTACAGTATTGTAGGTTTTGGAGTTGTTTGACTTTCTTTCTGATCCCCTTATTTCTACACCTTTTATGTTTTATAGTTTCAGTTTCAAACCCTCCCCAAAACAAGAAATTTTCTCTAGTCCTCCCAACAAATTTTTTCAAATGAATTTTAATTAACACCTTAATCGGGATTTTATGATATATGAAATGGGTATAACAATTTGGTCTTACTATAACCCCAGTAGACACATGTTTCAAACTTTCTAATAGAAAATAGACAGTGTTTATTCTTAACTCACGCCTATATGAGCTAGGAATCGGAATCCTAAATGGGATAGATTCACCTCATTATAGCATCCTTGACATGTGAATTAAGATTGGGTAATCTACACTAGACAATGCCACTCATCCTTCAACCACTACCTATAACTCAAACTCATATCCTTAAATTCAGTATTCAAAGAAAAATGGTACATCAATTCTAGGCAAAATGTGACTCTTGAAGGCTTTCTCTCCTTCTAGAGATAGGCCCTTGATTTCAACAATTGACTCCTGAGTGAGAGGAAATTAAATTCCCCCAAAATTAACCTATTAAACATAGAACACCTCCACAAAACCTCTCACAAATCCATGGTGATAAGATCTATAATGAGAGAAAACCATGCGCTTTAGGTTAGCCTCTATGTAATTTTCCACTTCGTTGCATAGTTCTCACCACCAAATAATATAACTAGAATCCATATTGCTATTCGATTGTGGATTTATGGGAAAAATTAACAACTTGTCCTCTTTTGACATTAACAAATAAATTATGCATTTTATCTTTCGGCATTAACAGTTCAATTGTGCTATTGAATGTTATTACCATATGGAGGAAATTATTTCCTTGATGGAAACGGGTACAATATATAACTAATCTAACAAATCATTTCAAAAAATATTTAACATGCAATAATTACCATTTAATTCAATATTGCCTCTTGGTAGCGGAGCCTAGAAACTTATCAGGTTACCTCACCAACCAATTAACACTCCCTTGATAAATGATTGTTCATGTGGTCACATGTGGTTTATGCGCACATTATTTGGACATAATACCCAAAAAAAAAAAAATATCCTTTTGGTGCTAATTCTCCCGTGACTAGAGTTTTAACTCACCATTTTTACACATATGCTATATGTGATATTAAAAACTTACAATAACATTGATATCATATCTGTCAATGTTTCAACTGTGTTTATTACAAATCAAAGCTTTCGCTAAAACTCTCAATGCTTTAAAAATTATTGACTCACTTATAACTATTTATTTTGGCTGATTTATAACCAGTTTTTTTACTAAGTTATAGAAGGGACTTGGTAAACTTGTGAAATGCAACATCACAATATATGTTAGAAACCATGATTAGATTTGTAGAGATTACTTCTGAGGATGTTTTCATTCTTATGTTCGTAATGAGATTGATAAATCTAAATTACAATTAAGTTCTAAAAATCAACATGCTTTGCTTTCTACTAGAAACAAAATCGTTTTCTATCTTATGAAGAAATATTAACTAATTTATTTGTTAGTCTCTAAAAATTCTTATTCTCTAACACTATTGTGCATCAAGATAAAATCAAATTCTATAATAGGGAATTTATACATTTTTATGTTTTTGAAATCAAATGTTATGTCAATGAAACTTGTAAATAAATCACTATATCTCTTGAAAAGAAATCACTCATTCTCTTGAAATAAACCACTCATGAACTTGTAAAACTTCTCTAAGATAGCTAGAAGTAAAACTATGAATCATGTGAAATTTGAAAATTTGAAAGGAAATATTGATGAATCTACATGAAATGATAAAACAAGACTTATGGAAGAATCTACATCAAATAAAAAAATGAAATTATGGAAGTAACTACAAGAAATGAGAAATTGGAATTCTTGAAACAACCAATGAAAATGACAAATTGGAATTCTGAAAATAAAAACATCAAATAATAAAATGAAAACATGAAAACAACTAAATTAAAAACATAAAAGTGGGCCTTCCACAAACATGTGGTCTGAAAGCTTCACACCTTCATTAAAAAGGATGTAAAACAGAGTTTCAACAATTCACTGTATGCTTCAGAAAATTAACCTCTCCTCTTTGCTTCAATGGAGTGTTTAAATAGGGGTTGCAAAGTAACTTCATGGAGATTCATATGGCTAAATATGAGAACTGATTGGACATATATTATCCATCAATTTGATGAAGCACAGTCTATTCCAACCTTTTTTTTCTTGACTCGGTGTTTATTGACACATGGGGGTAATGTTTTCTCACGCAACTCCAAAATAAGGCTCCAAAGAACTTGAAATGTCTCCAAAATGGTAAACAATGCATGAAAAACGATCTAAGACAACTTAACTAGGCTCATGTTAAACAAAACCCATGCTTTTTTTTGCGATATTCACTTCTGTTTGCTTAGAAGAAAACATGTTTGATGTTGAATGGTCAAAACTGCTACGATTTTCCCTTGATATTTTCCTCGAGGTCCACATGCGTGAGCTGTGTGGAATTTTACCAAAAAAAATACATATTTGAGCTTCTATAAACAATTTCCATGTGTGATATTTCATTCTAGATTGGTGCTACTACCTCAACCATGGAGAGAGGTCCGAAAACTGTAAAAACTTCAACTCTCAAGCTGTCATTAGTAAAATAATGCATAATTCTCTTTAATTCATTAAAAATAATATAAATAATAATAATAAACCATGTAAAGATATATGTGGGAATTTTGTGCATTTATGAAGAAATATGGTTAAAAATGATGACAATGGGTGAATGGAATTATGTGAAAATGGATGGTTTCATCAACAAAATTATGACAAATTGGAGGCTCAATGGTTAACTTAAATTTTTTCCCCTACAAAAAAGGTTGATCTGGATTTATGTAGGAACAAAATAAAATATAGAAATAAATATAAACATAGATATGTGCTAGAAAATATACTTCATTTCCTTAATATCAAATAAATAAAATATTCTTATAGAAAAAATGGAAATAAACTAGCTCTGGTGATGGTACTTTATCTCTGAGAATAGATGTGGCAGCTACATGCCTATGAACTGTGTTACAATGAGGCTAAAGGAAATTTTTATTATTGAGAAACATGGGAAAACCATAAACAACGAAAATCCTAACCCGAGGAGATGGAACGCCAAGAGTTTGTGGGCCCTATTGGGGTTAGTTGGGTAGACAACTTCCCGGGGTCGTAACTTGGTCATATTATCTCCGTTTGGCACATATGATATATCGTCGGAAATATTTCTCCGAGTACTACATGATCTGCTGCAAGAATTTTCCTATGGCTATAGGCATGCTTTGGACCTCAAAAAAATTCTATTTAGGGGTTCAAAATTACTCTAGAAGTTTAGGATCCGAAAACTACTAAGAATAGTAAATGTTGCTCTAAACAAGGAAACTCATGAAACTGAATGGAGCTCTAGGTGTAATATATGGGTGGCCACCGATATCCACCTAAATAATTCCTCCCTCTTTAGTTAGCAATGGTCCCCAATGCTTGCAGAGCCGCCATGGGGTGAGGAAATCTATGTTGAATCTAGTCCCTAGTGAACCACTTGCCCTAGTGAAGGAGTTGTCCTGCTATGACAACTAGATATAGATGGATCCTCTGTTAGCGGGTGTCCTTGATGTGTGTGTCTATGATCTGATTAGTTATGGCTTGTTCCATGAAGTCTGGGTTTAACTATGTTGGTGTGAGTTATTCTGCAATGTCATATGTGTCCAACAATGGTGGAAAGTAAGGCCGAAGGCAGTCCACATTGAACACTGGGTGCATAACAAGGAATAATGGAATACTGAGCTCGAAGGAATTTTCCCCTACAGTCTTGGTGATGTTATATGACACTGGGTGCAGAACAAGGAATAATGGAATACTAAGCTCGAAGGAATTTTTCCCTATAGTCTTGGTGATGTTATATGACCCATATCAGAACAGGAAAATCTTGTGGTTGGGCCCAACAAGGCACTCCTACAAATCTAGCCAAACTTTGTCACCAACCTCAAACTTTTGTGGTACCTAATTTTTATCATGTCGTTGCTTTTACTTAGCATTGGCTTTGTCCAATATGTCATGGACCTATTGCAAGTAGATGTGTTGAATGTGCTTAATGAATTTTTTCGCCTTGTCAGCTTCGAACTGGACATGAATCAAATCTTCTGGAGTAGAGACAAATGGTATGGACTCATCAATGGGACATAGTGACTGGAATCTGAAGCCCACCTGAAAGGGGATGTGATGACTTGAGTTGTGGATAGCCTGATTATAGCTGTGTTGGACATAGGTGAAACTTTCATCCCATGTGCATGGATGCTTTGAGCGGTACATACGCAAAATGTCTACGATCATTGTGTTGATGAACTCTGTTTGGCCATCAGTTTGGGGGTGGAGTGTTATGTACTTAGTAAAATTTATCTCTAGGATCGACCAAAGACTTGACCAAAATGTACTAAGGAACCTGTTATCTCGATCTGACAAGTGTACCCACACTCACTCTAAGAAGAGTTTAATAGTGGCTTCTACTGTGATATTCTTCTTGCAGGCCACCATAATGGCCATCTTAGATAAAATGTCGATGACCACAAAAACCCATTCATTTCCATGCTTGGTAGAAGGAAGCGTTGACATGTAATCCATGGAGATGGATTCCCATGGCCAACTAGGGATAGGAAGAGAAGTATATATGCCTTACTTTTTTATGGTCAGTGTTACACCATTTTTTGGTCATCTAACCTATCATCATTAGATGGACCCAAGTACACCATGTAAGACCAATTTTACCCTCAGTAAAATTTCCTTCACTATGTTAAATAACTTAATAAACCACATTTATTAGGTTGTTTATGGTCCAAACAGGAAACCCCAAAAGGAAATATTAAACAAACCTATATTTGTTTTATTTTCCTCATGGAATAATTAATTAAACCATAATTTAATTATTATTCCCAGTCATGTTTAACCCAAAAACAAAGAAATTAATGAGATAAACCCTTAATTATCTTATTATTTTCTAGGAATAATTATTTAAATCTTATTTAGATAATATTCCTTGTTAAATATGACCAAATCACCCACTATTAATCAAATAAATCATTATTTATTTGATTATCTCCCAACCACTTCCTTAAAAAGATAAATAAATCATTTATTTATTTATTTTTCACTAATCAAGGGATTTGACCCAAGTCAAACACCCTTTCCCTCCAACAAATATAATAAAATATTCCATAAAAGTGGATCTAGATTTGGTTAACATTATTTTAATCATGCACCAAGATCTAGAATGACCCAATATTTTGTTATAAATAGGAGGGTTCTTCCCCATCATTCCTCACCTTTTGTTTCCTACTAGATCACTCTGGATCTATACACTTGGTCCCATTTTTCACCATTTTCTCCCATTGAGCTCTATTTTATGCATTGGGTTTTCTACACCTGCAAGAGAGAGAAAGCTTAGATCTGAAGTGCTGAGGACTACAAAGAACCCATCCCATTGAGGAGAGCTGGATACACCTTCTTGTTTTCCTCCCAGGTGCCCTGTAATACAAAAATTCTTTCAAAAATCGTGTTCTTGTCTTGTCTGTTGGATGCATGGAGCAAACCCCTTTATTTTACTGCTTAATGTCTTTCCATTCATAAATCTGTTTGTTGCAGCATTTTTATTACTAATCGCAGATCTGAAGATGTTTGGCAGCCTCTATTGTTGTTAGGGCTATTAGTTATGCGTAGCTAAAGTGGTTCTTTTTTGTACACTTCGACGAAGAATTCATACTAACAAATGGCGACTCCACACGGGTTTTAAATTACGACCGCTGTCGTTTTTCATATTCCTGCATATCCAGCTACTTCAGGCCCTAGGGCTTCTTTTCAGCTGCTTAGTTTTCCTCTTTTTATGTCATTTTTCTCCCATAAAACCCTAAAACATTAAAATTTCTAACTTCCGTGTGTTTCTGGCCCTATTGCGCAGGTAAGCGACACCAGCTGCAACTGAGACGGCAACTTTTCTGAAAATCTGCCGCCGAGACAACCGGAACGGGGGGTCGCACTTTTTGGCCCTAAACCTACGACCTGGACATTCAGGTCGCACTTTTCAGCCTGTTTCCTGCGACCTGCCATTTTTTCAGCAATTTTTCTGCAATTTTTCTGGGTTCTGCTGCACCTTTTGTCAGGGTCTCCCAGCCTCTGTCTTAGCCTGCCTTGACCAAGATCTGATCTGTTTTTACTCATCTAAGTGGGAACCCAGCCCCTTAGGGCTTTAGTACCCTCCACTTCTTGTGGAAGAGTTTTAGCTGTTTCAGCAGTCGGTTTTTCAGAGCTTCGGCCCCCTCTTTTCCAGATCTGTTACCTCCCTTTCAGATCCATTGAAATCAGCCTCTTTTCCTTTCAAATCACCTCTTTTCATTTTGTTTGGATCTCCTTTGAAGGCCTCCACCTTGCCCCCTCCGGTTTTTGCTGATTTCCTTCCTTTTTCCAGCCACCTTGCCTCTGTCTCTTGGCTGAGATCTGCACCTCTTTCCTGCAGCTTTATCCTCCAGATCCCTGTCCCTTTCGACCCTAGATCTGTTGAGCTCTTTTTATGTGTGTTTTGACTATATTTTTGCCCTCTTTTAGAGTAGTTTTGAGAGACCCGCCTCTTTGGGTTAGATTGATGCATAGTTAGCTGTTAAATGTTTTGTCTTTTCAGCAATCTATATTGTTCTACGCAGATTTCTTTTCAGTTACGCAGCACACTTTTTCTTGCTCTCAAAACGAGAAGGGTTTAAAAATTAAAATTAACGCATGCCACACACTGACCCTAAGTGAAGAAGCACCTGGTTAACACCGCCTGGCAAAGACTCTAAAATCAATCGTCACTGCACCTTTTCTGCCCTTGACCTGAATTGATTCTGTCCCTTTCTGCCCCTGTCGGTTTCCTTCTTCCTGTCATCATTGCGCCCCCAAAGCGCCTTTCCCGGAGACTTATTGGCCTTCACCCTCAGTTTCCGGTCGATCGACCTGCTCCGCCCCGCCGTCGTCGAGCCAGTCCACCTTCGAGTCCGCACTCCAACTCCTTTCCTGATTCATCGGGTTCTCCTTCTCCTCCCGGTTCTCCCCCTGTCACCTTCACTATGTTTGGTCCAGGGCCTAACGCTAGCGGTTCTCCCGGCCCTAATGCCAGCCCTACTACTAGCGGAACCGCCACAGGAACTACCCCGGCCACCCCTGTGCTGCCGTACATTGCAGGCCTCAGCCTCCCCGATTTCCATCAGTTGATCAATGACCCCATTCACCACAATGCTAATTGGCCTGCTATGCCAACCAAGCTACCCTCCAACATCCCTAAGTTTGAGGGCCTTAATGGAGAAGATCCAACCAATCATGTCCGATCTTTCCACATGTGGTGTTCCTCCAATTCCATTACCGATGACTCCATCCGTCTTCGTTTGTTCCAACGCACGCTCACCGGCGAAGCTTCCAAATGGTATGTCGAACAAGCCACCTCTACCCATACCACCTTTGAGACTCTTGCCCAAGCCTTCTTGTCGTACTTCCAGCTCCCTCTCCGATACGATACTGGCACGGAGCTCTTGACTTCCTTCAAGCAATCCTCTTCAACACGCCTTTCTGCCCATGTTCAGGAATGGCGACGAAGACAGAGCTTATGTCGAGCCCCTCCCTTCGAAGATCGAGTTTACATGGACTGGTTCCTTCGCATCCTTCCTGCTCCCATTGGCAAAGATGTCACCTCTCATTTCCCTCAAACCGAAGAAGATGCCCTTCAAATAGCATTGAAATATGACCTGATCTACGCTCAATCTGGTTATGTTTATACTGTTCTTCCTGACCTCCCCAGGCTCGGTGGCGCTAACGCCCCGGGGGCATCTAATTCCGCCGACGGTATCGTTGGAGCCCTTTCCCATCCATACGCTCAACCTCCTATGGGCTATGGTCCCCCTCAGGGAGGGGCCAGCTCCTCCAGCACTCTTCCCCCTCCCGGTAGCATGTATCCAGGATATGGCATGCCTCCTTTTGCCCAACCTCCTGCTTACCTCAATGCTCCCCAACCTAACCATCACCTTTATCCACAGCCTGGTATGCCTGCTCCTCCAGCATTTGCACTTCCACCTCCCTTGCCTTCTCAACCCCCGCAATAGCACCTACAGCCCCCTCCAGGGCAGGTATTTGCACAGCAGGGCGCGACTAACCCCCCTTCTTCTCAAAGAAGGCGGAGAGGTAATCCGAATCAATCTGCCCCTGGTACCCGTGGATCCAATCCCGGTGTGGACCCTAACTTCGCCAACCAGCAACAGGGCACTCAGCCCAAGCCGGACAGCCCGCTTCGTACAAATAAGCCCTGTTCGTTTTGCGGTGTTTATGGTCATTACACCCACGATTGTCCCCTCTTACCCCAGATGCGGCAGATGTGGGAGTCTCAAGCCACATTGCGCGGACAGCACGCCTCCCCTCATGCTCCACCTAATGTGGCCACTACCCAGCCAGCTGTGTTTACTGATCCTTTCCCTCAGCAAGGATTCATGGCTACCCAACCACCTGACAGCCAGGTAGCTGCCCCCCCTTCCCTTTCTAGTTCCTCTGATTACCAGATCCTCATGATGAACTCTGATCCTAACCCCTCCGTCGATCTTCACCTTCAAACTCGGTCTCGCCAGTACCCCAAGCCTCCTGCTCAGTCTGCTCCCGAGCCTCCCTCTTCAGGTTCTACAGAGCCTCTTTCGACATCTAGTGGCCCCTTACACATCCCTCAACCGAAAGTTGAGGTTCATCCAGAAATTCCAAAGGGACCATTACGCCTAAATGCTGCCTCCGGTCGAGCCGATCAGTCGTATAGCATAGTAGATGATTTGGCGCAATCCCCTGCTGCCATTTCCACACTGGAACTCCTCCAGTCGTGCCCTTCCCAAAAGAAGGCTCTACTATCTGCCGTGGGCGCTGTAGATCCTGCTGATGACCAAATGATTGTTTTCGACGCCACTCACTCGGACCACCCTCCCCTTCCTCCTTCCGTCGCCTTCCAAATCTCAGTCAAAATACGGAACGCCATCGTTTCCCGGTGTATAATTGACGAGGGGGCATCCACCTGCGTGATGTCCGCTTCGGTTTGGAAGCAACTCGGATCCCCTGAGCTGGCCCCTTCCACGATCACCCTTAGAGCGTGGGACGGTCATGCCTCCCAGCCCATTGGCTTGTTTCGTAATTTCCCTATCACCCTCGCCGGTAAGACTGTTTGCGTTGACGTAGAAGTCATTGACGCCCCACTAGACTACAACATTCTTTTGGGATGAAGCTACACCTATGCTATGTCTGCTGTCCCATCCACGGTCTTTCGCAAGATGTCCTTCCCCCATAATGGAAAGATAGTCACCATTGACCAGTTGACATATCATGAGCCCCCCTCTCAAGCCTCACCCGAAACCACCATCTCTTCTGTAGCCAACAAGCAAACCGTTGATTCCTTGACCAGTGTCTCCCCCAGCGTTTACAAGGACTCCTCCCTGCTTGGAACTTTTCCTTGTTTTCCCCCTCCTCCTATCACTGATCCCAGCTTATCAAATGTTTGCATGATGCAATCATCTCAAGCTACCCTTAAACGGCCTGCTTCGGCTAGTCCGCAACCTCCCCTTCGCCCTCCGCAACCTGCTCCTAGCCATATATCCCCGCCAGCCGGACCTTCTCCTTCTGGCCCTCCTCCTACAACTGGTATCTCTGAACCCCTTTATCCTCCTGGCTCGGTTCCCCCTGGCCTTAACCATCTCGGAGTTGTCCCTCCTGGCCATTACCCTGTTGGACAGATCCCTTTCCTGGCTCCCCCTCCCGGAGTATATTCTGTGCCCGTCATGGCCACCCTCTCTCTCCCTAACCTGACCTTGGGCATTCCGGTCTGGTACCTTGACCCTCCAGCCGCCACCCCTCCTGGTCACCCCAAACCCTACATGGCTTTGACACCGGTCCAACCAGTCCCCCTCGCTTCTTCCGTTGCCACTGTGCCTCCAGCACCTCCACAGGATCCCTCTCCTGTCATGACGGCTCCCGGGAAGAAAACCAAAACCCGTAAGGGGGCACCCAAAGATAATACCACCACGACTGACCCGGCCCCTCCCCCACCCGCCAAGCCCTGTGCCTTGTGCGATGTCACTGGTCATGCCACCCATGCTTGTCCCGAGTTGCCCCGTATCCAGCCCATGGTTAAAGTCACGTTCCCCGAGTCTACGGTCCCTGAAGCCTCCGTTCCTTCTTCGTCCGTAACCAAGAACCCCAAGACTCTCCACACCAACAAACCCTGCGCTTTGTGCAGTGTCCACGGCCATAACTCCCACCATTGTCCTCACCTGACGCATTACCGCGCCTCTTTAGAGGTCATTCGCGAGTACGAGGTTGAACAGAATCAATCCGCCTCTCCCATCCTCGCGCAGTATGCTTCGGGCCAATCCGAGGATCCCCCCGCTCCCATCATCATCCCTCCCCCTGATGTTCAGATGACGGAATCCGCCTCGACCATTATTTACCTATCCTCCTCTGCGAGACACCTAGAGCCCAGTCCCCCTGCATCCTCCCCTGTCTTTTCGCCTGACCCCCTCTTTTCCACCCATACCCCGGATTCCTCCACCCATACCTCTGTGGACCTCCGCAGCCGGAGTCCCCGCCATATTTCCGATAGCCCTCATATACAACCCTCCAGCTTGTATGTGAGTCATCGTCATCCTGACCCTTGCACCCCCCCCCGCCATTGTCGCTCGATGTCTTCTGTCCACTCACGCTGTCGTCCGTCTCCATCTTCCATTCATTTGTTGTCTTGTGACACCATTATGCAGGACCCTCCGTCCACACCCTTTATCGGTTACGCCGATGGTGCAAGTCGTTACTCCCGGACTCTAGCCGCGGCAGGTTGGGCCATTTTCACCCCCTTGCATGCCCTTTTTCTCTCCAACGGGGTCTGCATTGGTCCTGCCACCAATAATCAGGCCGAATATGATGCAGTGCGTGGTCTCTTAGCCGATGCCCTCTTGCATCGCGTACTCCATCTGCACGTTCGTTTGGATTCCCTGCTTCTTGTAATGCAACTGAATGGTGTTTATCGTGTGCATAACCCCGTGCTGTTTAGACGCTATTTACGAGTGAAACTCTTGATACATGCATTTGAAACCATAACTTTCAATCATGTACCTCGAGAACAAAATCACTATGTAGATAGTATTGCAAACCAAGTTCTAGACTGGCATTTATCACATGCATTTCATTCAAGACAATAACATTCATAAAAAACCATAACGATGCATATCCATAATATGTGTCGCAAAATATGTGTTTAGAGTCCATCTACTCTGATACATATGACATGCCCATAGCATGTTACACAAAAACTGGGGGCACCATCTGCCCCTACATACATCATAGGGGGCACCACATGCCCCACCCCTAATCACTATCTGGAGGATCCCGAGCCAATGGCACTACCCCTGCAGCCTGTAGATCACGCATCGCCTGACCGGCTATCGCCATGCGCCGCATGATACCTCGCCACTCCAAGGGAAGACCAACAAATGGCTCTATAAACTGGTCGTCTAAGTCCTGCCACCCGCGCTCTGATACTCCGGTCAACAACCGTTCACATCTACATCGGATGTCCTCCAGTAGGGCAGCTGCATCCTCATTTTGCGCTGCTCTCGACCCTGTAGCTCCAGACGCTGTCGGTCGTCCCATATATCCAGCCGTTTTCACCGGTGCTATATCTGCATACCCAAAGTACATGAATCAGTCTTTTACATTACTATTCAAAATAATTTAACATGCCCATACAAGAATAGCAATCTGTCACTTACCATCGGGCCCCCAGACTCGACCAGGCGGAAGTGGCAGGTCCGGATCTCCACAATAGCTCATCCCACTATAGGGATAGTCATCAATGTACAAAGCCATCTGATCCCAATGGGCAAAAAACTCCGGTCGAAACACTCGCCCGACCGCCCCTCCTCCCCCTCTGCACAGTAGCTGTCCCCAACGGCGCATCCTGGGCTCTCTCGGGCCCCCATCTGGGAGCTGTACCCGAGGCCTCAAGGTCGGGATCTTCTCAAAGAAGAAGGCGCACAACAAAGTCCCATATGAGCAGTCATGGTTCACCTGCCGCCTGCATAGTGACAACTGTCGCTTTAGCGACACCAACATCATTTGGGCCCACCCATAGTAGGGGAAATGTCACAATCACTACAAGATCTCATGTACTTCCCCACATCATGTCGAAGTTCCTTCCAATAGAAATACTTTAGTAGTACTACCAATATTTTCTCGACTCGTATGTTTCCATCGACTAGACTATAGTGCACTTCCCAAATAATATTGGCATGCTCGATTGAAGGAACATAAAGGTGTCTGAGGTAGCATAAGAATGCATCATGGAGATGAAAATTTGGAACTTTCTTACCCTCAATGAGTGTATGGTATGTGTTCTTGAATTTGTGATCAATTTTATAGAGATGTGGCCAACCCAAATTCCCATGACTAGAAGAGTCGATCATAGTGGTGAGCACCATGATAGGAGGTTGGTTGTGGCACTCTACAATATTATTGGTGTTTCCCTTCTTGTACTTGATGTTTAAATGGAACTGTTGTAGGTATGTGGACCATTTCTGATGGAGATTATTCTAGAACTTCCCTTGTGTCGGTATGAACTACAGGGGTCAGTAATGTGTGCGTATGACTATTTCCTTCCCCAAAATATAATGCTTCCATTGTCAAAAGGCATGCACAATGGAATGCATCTCTTTTCAATAGGTTGGATACTTTCATATAGTTTCTGAAAGTGTCTCACTGTGATATGCTGCTCGATGCCCCTACTCTGTAGGTATTGCCTCAAAATCATAGTTAGAGGCATATGTATCAATCTCAAATGGTTGCAGAAAGTCACGTAATGTGACCATTGGTGCAAAGTAGAGGTGATGCTTCAACTCCATGAATTCCTTCTCTCGAGATTTGAACCAAAATAATTTTTCTTTCACTCCTCCCTTGGTGACTTGACTCAAAGGTCAAGTGATTCGAGATAACCCAAACAGGAACCTATAGTATAAATTAGCAAGACCCACAAATCTATAGAGTTATGTTAGAGTAGTTGAGGCTAACCAATACTAAATGACCTGGATCTTGGCTAGGTCCACATGCGCCCTTCGATCATCAATAATGTATCCCATATATTGAACCTTGGTCATGAAAAAAGTGCATTTCTCCAAATTGGCACACAACATGTGTTTCTGCAGTGTTTAGAGGACTTGTCGAATGTGGTGGAGGTGCTCTTCCCAACTCTAGTTGAAGATCAGGATTTCAATCAAACACACCACCAAGAATGAGCTAGTAATTTTTTGCAAGATGTCGTCCATGAGCCTAATGAAGGTTGTGGGAGCATTCGTTAACCTGAAACACATGAAAAACAATTCAAAAAGGCCCTCCTTCACTTTGAAGGAATTATTCCACACATGAGAGGGTTCTTTTGGTGCCTGGTGATACCCGAATATCAAGTTAATATTGTTGAAATATTTTTCCCCCTTGAGTTGGTCCAGAAGGTCATCAGTGTGTGGGATGAGATATCTATTTCGGACAGTGACCTTGTTGAGCACCTCAAATTCAATATCGAGTCTTCAAGTCCCAATAAATTGAAAATATTGTGAGCTAATTTTTTTTATTAATTTAAGTTTTTTTAGGCTTCAATACAAGTGGAATAAATTTGAAATAATCTCTTTAGCACTTGCTAAAATTAAAAAAATATTTATTATTAAAACCATAAATTTTAGAATTTTGAACTAGTAAAACAATCCAAGTAGCTGAGTGATGAATATGGCTTTATAGAGATACTATAAGTATTCATTATAATTGAAAATATATAATTGAATTGAAAAACCATTTACTTCAATCATTTAACCAGTCTAACCTACAACAAATGAACCATGAATAGTAAGTGTAGAAATAAGAAATCCAAGAATGGGAGATGCAAGTGAACAAGAAATGGAAAGAATATAAAGAAATTGTACAACAAGGATTTCTATCTCTTGTGATGTCCAATCCCAAGGATAATCAAAGTCCTATGAATGAATCCAAACCTTGTCAGCTGAAAATGAAAGAAAACTTCATTATTAGAATCAATTCAAGTACACCCCTGTTTGAAGTGAAAGTAGAATTTCTAAATAAGAAGTTGTATTCAAAAGAAGACTAAAAACTCCATGCCCATAAAGGCTAATTTTAATTCATACATATAAAAATTGATGGGGAAGCATCCTCTTTGAAAGGAGGCAACTTTCCCCTCCAAAATCACTCAAAAATAGATATGGTTCCCAAGAGTAGGAATCTTCACCAAGTACTCACTTCTGACTTTCCTTATAGTAGTAAACACATTCCCAGATTTTCTCAATCAATGGACCTCCAAAATTTGTTCAATAATTTAATAATATCCATTTCATTTATTAATCCATCATGTAGCATATTGGGGCATGGATCAAATCCATACATTCTTCATAATTTACTCAAAATTATCTCAATATTCTATAAAATAAATAATATAAGGTATATAACAATTGAGGGAAAATTGAATTCCAAAGAACCCATTAAGACTATGAATTAACCATAAAATTTGCAAGTAAGTGGCTTCAAAAATTTTATTAAATGTCGAGTAATGATTAAATCAGCCTTAAAATATATACAATTTAGAGGCCCCTCAACTATCAAAGTGAATACAACAACTTGTGAAACACATGCAAACCATTGATTGAGGAAGATATGAGGTGAGGTGAAAACTACTTGTGGCAAAGGCCAATAGGTGTAGTGGAGGCCAACTCTTAAGGATGGTGAGAGCTACAAAGGTATGCAATAGAGACCAAAGGACACAAAATAGGTGAGCTACCTGCAAAGCATTATAAATAAAGTAATGAGTGTTCTCCTCCATGTTAATCCACAGTTCATGTCCCTAGCCTAGAGTAAATGGCCACGCTATGTTTGTTCACCAAATTTTATTACACTTTGAATGTGAGATGCATGGAAATATGAGTCAAATCCCCACCCAAATTGGGTTGTAAATGCTCTATGGTGTGTTGGCATGGGTGACAATAGTGTGTTAAGTGAGGAAGAAACTGGATATGGGATCCCTATTGTAACGTCTAATAGTAGTCCAACAGTTGTTATTTTTACCAAAATATTTACGCAAGGTTAGTTTATAACAAAAATTAAACCCTTTTAACAAGTGACTATATGCCCATTAAATATTTATACGGATTTCTATGTGATACATGGAAACAAAAATAATCACGGAACTCAAATTCTTATCAAATGTCACTTATCTTTTTGTTTTGAAAATATAACAGGAGAAACTATCCTCTATAGGTTTTAACCTTGTACAGAAATTACATCTAAATAAATTCTATAAAACTTAAAATAATCAATGGTGAGAACATAAAACATAAAATAGATATCCACAGAAAAAAGAGGCTACAAGATTAAATGTTAAAATACATATATACACATGGTGAAGCATTAATAAACACTAATTCATTAACCCTCGATTAGAACATAATCGAGTCTATGAGATTAAATGTTAAAATACATATATACATGTGGTGAAGCATTAATAAACACTAATTCATTAACCCTCGATTAGAACATAATCATAGTTCCCTTGATAGGATCTACAAATTATATGAAAGAAGTCTTAATGATCAACTACTAATAAATAAGAGATTATTATATTGGTTTTTATTTTAATTAAATATTTCTATCTCTTAGTTGAAATTTTTACAATTCATATTGTATTGAGATATTTATTTCTTATTAATCGCATCATTGGTTTTTGGTTGAGGTTTCTAACCAACTAATGTTATTTATTATCTTGAAAAATATTAAGAATATGACCTATGAATATAAATAAGATAAATGCAAAATATTTGAATGTGAGAAAAATTCAAATATATTGTATAAGAGGTAATCTTTATTAAAATAAATTAACAAATTTAAGAAATGGATTAATTTAGAAAATATTTACTACAATTATTTACCAAATATGTAATAATATAAAATTTTATATTTTATAAATTAATATTAAAAAAAAATTAATAAATTAAGAAACATATGATTATATTACAAATATAACATTTAATAAATATTTTACTAATAACTACTATCTCATTCATATATATATATATATATATATATATATATATATATATATATATATATATATATAATTTATTAAAAACAAACATATCATAATATTTTATATTAGATATTATTTTTTGCGATTCAACTGCGTTAATTAAGTCATTCATCTATGACCATTTCCATGAGAGGTAGTCGTAACTCACTAATTTCTCATGATTTTTGAATAGTCCACTTAGCACTCATTGCATCGGGTGATGCTCACAAGGGTGAAGAAGTGGGATTGAAACTAGTGAAATGAATCACATAGTGTCTATCATCACTTTCGGGGCTTGAACCAAGTAACCAGGACTTCCTGAGAGCTCACCCATCCCAAAACTCCTTTGGCTCAAGCACACTTAACTGTGGATTTTTCCCCACAATCAAGCCCACTTAGCTGGCTACCCCATTTGTAAAACCTTAGCAAGTATTGTGCATCATGAACCATTCAATTAGAGCTCCCTTTACTCGTTTTATTTTAAGTATGAGGGGTTTCCACAGTGAATTATATTAGATATCATTTTTTGGGATTCAACTGCATTAATGAATTCATTCATCTATGACCATTTCCATGAGAGGTAGTCGTAACTAACTAATTTCCCATGATGTTTTAATAATCCACTTAGCATTCATTGCATCGGGTGATGCTCACAATGGTGAAGAAGTGGGATTGAAACTAGTGAAATGAATCACATAGCATCAATCATCACTTTTTGGGCTTGCACCTAGTAACCAGGACTTCTCGGGAGGTCACCCATCCCAAAACGCCTCTGGCTCAAGTGCACTTAACTATGGAGTTTTCCCCACAATCAAGCCCACTTGGATTTCTATCCCATTTTCAAAACCTTAGGAAGTATTGTGCCTCATGAACCATGCAATTAGAGCTCCCTTTACTCTTTGTATTTTATGTATGATGGGTTTCCACAATGCATTATTTGTATTCTAATATAATGCATTGTGGAAACCCCTCATACTTAAAATATTTTGTATATTTCTATTTCTATTATTTACTAGATTACAATATATATTCTTGGGATGAGGGTGCCTCGTAGTCTTCATTCCACCTCCCACATGGCCTCCCCAAATTTCGGCAACTATCCTCACCATGAGGCTCGTGTGGGTGCCATTAAATACGATTTCATTCAGCCTGGTGCCATTTCTAAAATTCACTTCGTCTGTTGCGACTTCATTCCCGCCTGTCCTCACTATAGAGCTCCCTCTATTGTATGGGTAATGGAGCCGCATATGCTCTGCACTTCTCGCTCGTTTCATTGTTATTTTAGATTTCAGCTCTCCTAATGCCTGTTGTGCCTCTGCCCCTCAAACTCCATCTCCCCACTCGCTCCATGCTTCTTGGAGCTTCACATCCTGCCCTCCTCACTCTGCTCATTTCCGTGGCTTGCAATCTAAGAATTCAGCAACCTCAATGCCTCGCCGCCACCCTATGCAATGCCATTGAGGTGGAGATCGATGCTCCCCTTCCCGTCCTCCCATCCCTGCGAGAGCGGAATGCTCTGTGGAATTCACCTTGGATGTGGATTCACCGGAGGTCCAAGACCCACAACATCTTTGAGTCCTCATCTCCCTACGCCTTCCTTAAGCTCATTCCAGCCCCTCTGGTTCAGGATCCAAGAAGAGTATGCACAAATCCACTCGGTCTCCGTCCTACCTTCAGCAACCCCAAAAATTGGTGGCTCTACCCGTTAAGTCTTCGGAGAACTCAAAGATGCATTCGTCATCCTATGACATATCACGTGCATTCGTGACATACTAAACAATACCCCTAACTTAACTACATATTGGAAAATACCTCAAAAATCACATTATTTAACTCCCTACTGATACAAACCCAATACACCTTCCTAATTTAAAAAAAGTTCTACTTTCACTAGATATTGTAAGTATCCATTTTTTCATTAACATTTTTTATACCCCTTTATAATTTTTCATTAAATTTGAGATCCATTTTTATACCTACTAATATAAAATCCCTTTACCACCTAATATATGTTCAATATATTATGTCATTTTTTCCTCAATATATATCCCCCAATATGAATGCACGTGGTATGATATTGCTCCCCCAGTGAATCCCCCATCCGAATACCAAGGCAATGAATTACTAATTAATGAACGTAGAAACCAACCAATGATGGGACTTCCAAGTTCCATGCGACCATAGATTGGTTCAGTCAACTCTCTCTTTAGCAAATCACGCTTATGCCATATTATAAGTAGCACTGAAACCGAAAGAACCAACTAGGGAATCCCGAGGCTAAACCACCTCGCCCTCATTAATAGAAATCATGATTCACTATGATATACACTCGATAATTTGGCCAACACAAAAATGAATATCATCGGATTCTCTCCACCTAACCCATGACAAATTTTCATGTCTCCTAGTCTCTCAGGATTTACCACAACCCACAGTCAGAATCTGGGGTCACTAGGCCTTAAAACAAGACATTATCTTCAGGATAAAAATAAATTGGTTGTTGTGAAAGATTTTTATGGTGAAGATGGAGGTGAAGAGAATAGTGGATTCGAAGGTCGTTTATCACCATTCCCTCCATTCCCTTTTAGAGGCTTGTCCCCATATCCTCCATCTCCTCTTGGATGCTTATCTTCCTTTCGAGGATTGGAGCTCTCAACTTGCAACCTTGTATTTCTCTCTTCATAGAGATCTTTCACCATTTGGGTCGTGTCAAAGAATGCTTTTTTGAAATCCTTCACATCCTCTGACAGATTGTGAGGATCTCCATCATGTGCCATTACTAGTGAGGCTTTTGGTGCAACTTGAAGTGAAATTTGTGGTGTAGATTATGGAAAATGTGTTTTCCTTGTCCTTTACCGAACTTGAGGAATTGCAACCACAAGTTCTACTTCTCCTGTTTTCTACTTCAACCTTGTAAGAATCAGAAACACTTGCAACAAACTAACAACCAAAGCAAACTAGGAAACAAATCTCTAATACCAAATTGATATGTATATGAAAGCTTGAGAGTTTATGGTACAAATTGCAAGTGAAGTGATTAGGGATTTTAGTTAATTATGTGAAATTAATTAACACATTAACATGCTTTAAAAGCTGGTTTTGTATAAAGAAGAAATAAATACCATAATAGTACACATAAGACAACAAATGATGAAGGATTTCACCCCTCTTGGGATACATACCCTTCTCCAACTTCCAATGTTGGGCCTTTTCCATTATGCTCAAAAATATGTGTTTACATCAAGATATAGTGATTATAATGCTAAAAACATTTCCCCATTGGCTCCAGGACAGTAAAAAACTCCTATTTGGGCTCTTTCTACACTCAAAAAGGTAAAAAAGATACTGATTTATGCCCCCTAGAAGTTTTCCTGTTAACTATCCTACAATTCACACTTCTCTCCAATATCTTCTACAATTTCAGCCAAATGCGGACGTGGAGCAACAAATTTTCCATGCACCAGCGATATTCCCGCTGCACCGGGTGAAATTTTTCACTTCATTAATTTGACCTGGTCAGCCTTTAACTCACTAATAACATGCCAAGTGGCTTGGTTGAGGCCATTAGATTTGGGTGGTTGGAACTAATTCTCACTAATTCTCCCAGATTTTGGGTTAGCGGGAACAATGCCCAAGGCAGGTTACGATCTCATCCCATTAACCTTCACCATGGAATTAAACTGTTGTGGAACCTATCACATTTGGTTGGTACATCCTCTAACTTCCTGAGTTTTCTAGCCAAATGACCATTGAAACTTTGGTTAACAGTAATATTTGGCTTAGATGTAATATATATCCATCATCTGTCGGTTTTATGTATGGTCCCAAAATTTGGATATGGTGCAAAATAACATATGTTTGGGGTTTAATATTTTTCTTGGTAGTGTTGGGGTCATGGTTAACCCTAAACCCTTGTCCAACTGCCATTTGGTTGGGTAGAACGGGTTCTAAGGTTAACCCCAGTCCCCACCCCTGAATTGATACCAATAAACCTTAAATATATCATTTATCCCATACATAATAAGAACTGTTATAATTGGACAAGTGGAAGGCTTGGTTCATATGTGTGAGGTCTCAGTTTTGAACCCATAGAGGCACCTCATGCTCATAACAAAATTTTACATGGCCAGAAGGAGGACACGTAGAAGCCACCAATTGGCCCATGTGGCTCTCGCTAATTCGACTACCTCATAATTCTTTCACCCAGTCAAACAAACCCAAATTCGAGCCAATCACATCATGAAAAGTGAAATTCAATGAATAGTCCACAAAATACATATTCAAACCGAGTTAGATGCCCATTCATTGTACAAACTCCTCAATTGGTTTGACTGCAACCATTTTCCCAAAACAAATAGTTGTTTCCCAAATCAATCATAATACAGTATCAGGAGCATGCAGTGTCAGACTTGAGTGAAATGAGTTGTGTTGGATTTAAGGCAGTGATATCTACACTTTGATGTTATTTTTGAGCTAGATAACTTTAAAGGAGCACTAAAATGATCCACTGGATCACAATGCTAACCTTCATCTATCTGAGTCCTCATTCAACTCAAAGAACTTATTTATCCCTAGTATCCAACCTTCTACCTCTTTTGGTTTCTTCAAGTCCCCATTAAAAAATAGGTGGATTTGATTTATTAAATTTATCTCACAAGTATCCCATGTCATTCCTCTTGTAAGGATGATACTCATGGCAATCATGATGCCTATCCGAACTAGAACTAGAATGGCACCTGTACTCATCACCCCTCCTATCCAGAGTGTTCAAAAACCTGCCATTCCTCACTATATCAACTCTATATAACGTGTGTCTAGCAGGAGACCTACTTCAATATGCCCCATTAGTTCTATCCTCCTATCTCTAGCTGATCCAAAGTGGCCCTTGTTTCTTCAATATGACAAATTATGAAGAAGTATTGCATTCACAACTCCTTATTTCTCTTGTGCCTATATGAGTCTTTCCTTATCCACCTTGCAACTCATTATTTCTTCCTTTAGGTTTCTCAATGTGTCTTCCAAATCATAAGAGTGCCCACCATGCTGCCCATATGACTCATAGGGAGATTCCTTTTAGTCTAACATCTTGCTATCCATATTTGATATCTTTTCCTCCCAAGCATAATATGTTAGCTAAACCAAATCCTAATAAACCATTGTACCTTAGTGTAAATTTCGGAGGATACCTCCTTCAAGATCAACCAATAAATGTAATACATGTGTATACATAATCATAACAACATACAGACTCAAAACACATGGTAAAATATCGCATAAAAATCATTCTAGTTGGAGTATAGTCATCAATGCATGACCATACCAAATACACAACATGACCCAATGCATTACCATACTAATGAAAACTTGACCATGCACACTCACAAGAAAAGGCCATACACAACCATAAGCAACATGTAATGAAGCATGAATGACCAATCCATGTTGAGCATATGACAACACCCAAGAAAGCATCCACGGAAAGCACACACGCATGACCAATATGTGACCTAGCATAAACACACAATTCAAATTCAAAATGTAACAATGTGTAAGAAAATTTGCAAGCACAATACACAAGAATGACCAATATGTGACCTAACATAAACACACAATGCATATTCAACCTGTAACAATGTGTAAGAAAGTGTGCACGGACAATACAAAAGCATGAAAAACACATAATTATTCATACACCCATGAAAACACGTTGACAACAAAATCATAATTCCTCCCATGGTGACACCACTCCCATCATGGCCAACACAACACGGATGCATAAACACATACTCCATAGGTATAAGAAACACATGATAAATCAACAAAAAAGCATTACCAACACTGTGCACATCCATTCGAAGGGTTTAACCATGCTCTGATACCACTCTATAACAACCTCTTCCCACATCTACCCATGTAATTAGCTAACCGAGGTAAAAATGTGACCAGAGGCTACTATAATGAGATTAAACCTCCTAGGTGACCATAAGGAGGTGCAATCGATGGAAATACAATATACAAACCTAATACATCATCAATGATACCCCAGGAGCTAACCCAACCCTTTAGGCATCTTACCCTTGGGTCACGCTGACCTTTTAACCTCTTTAATCCATAGAGACAGGCATAGGCTTGTAAGCCAACATCAAGGACGCTATAGTCACAGGCATAACACTACATGACAGTTACAAGGGTCCCAATTACTTACAAGGGTCCCTAGTCTCTCATGCTTTACCAAAACCCACAGTCTAAAAGAAAGGTCTCTAGGCCCTAAACTGAGACATACTCTCTATACTTTACCATATATCCCAAACCAAGGATTCCTAGGCCTGAATGGAGAGAAAACCACCCCCGAATATTTACCGCAATCCAAACCGAGATTAATATTCCATAAACCAAGGGAATGTATGAACCAATTATGTATCATAACATTCATACATTTACCTCACTTAGCGTCAAATCCATCTAGCAATCTAGATAAACCAAAACATGAGAACTCCACAATGCCATGGCTATTCAGAAATGGCAAGGCTAGGCTAAAAGCATTTTCACACCTAGAAAAAACCCATGCCAAGATAGAAAAGAACCACATGAAATACCATGCATGCCATATCTAGCAAGGAAATCATATATGGAATTCAATACCTCCAAATAATCCTCTTGTGGCTACTCGATTCATGCTCCTCCTTCCTCCTCCCTTCTTGCCTTTCTTGCTCCAATTCCAAAGTGCTCCAGATACTGTAAGTGTCCAAGACTAAGAGAAAGATAGAGAGAGAGAATAATGAGAGAGCTCCAAAACTGAACTCACAAAATGTACCAATTGATCCTCAGAATATTTTTTTATAGAAGAGGTCTCTATTTTCTCCATTTTCCATTGTTTTCCTTCATTTTCCTCCTCACATGGAACCTATCACCTTTCATGTGCCTTTTCTTCTAATTTCCATTATTTTCATAAATAAATGTCTCAAATATGCCATTTTTTATTTCCAAATACTTTGGCCTTTCCTTTTGCAATTTACTTTTCCATATTAACTGAAATGAACACCCTTTAGGACTTTTTTCCGAACATTAATCTTGGAATAAGTGTCCCATAATCTGTGGTTATTATTTTTCCTTTATTAATTTTTATTACATGGAATTTTCATCATGGCTATTATAGTGAATTTCCCATCATCCTCATGGGTGGAGAAACGTTATGAGGTGGCATGGGTAGATGGGGGAAGGTAAGAGGTCCTTGGTATCGGGAGACAATGGAGCATCATTGTTGTTTGGAAAATTGACACATTTGATCAATTCGGTTCTCGATTGCCTGGAAACCTCAAATAGGGTGTGGCATAAAGAGAAGAAAGAGCTCAATGGTACCTTGAACAAGATGCATTCATCTGAGTGTCATGTTCGGGAGTGGGTCATGGTGGTTTGGTGATGCCAAAATATGTTATCCGAGAAGCTCTAGAAGTTGATGTCATGGATGGATCACTTCGAGAAGCATGTATAGTGTTCCTCCCACCCTCCTCCTAGTCTAGGTACTCCTCCGCAAAAAGCTACTTCTATTACTTCCAATGAATTAGCATGGTTACATGTATTTTAATTGTTTTATGTGTTTCCTGGAGCTCTTGTCCCCCTAAGTTGTGGACTTATACTTTTTCTTTTGTTTCTTTGTAAAATTTTGATCGTGGTAGTCAACAAAATTGGTTGTGGGGTTAGAATAAGTGCATTTTGTTACTGATGCACTTATTTTTTGATAAATGAATTGAAATTTAACATTATATATATTTATATATATATACATATATATATATATAAAATAAAATGAAAACAAAAAAGTATACCAATTTTATTTCATTTTATATCCAATTTTTATCACGTTTACATATTTTTAACAAGTTACATAAGGAACCCTTTATGTAGAGGAGTAATACAGGTATGGGAAAACTACTAAAATAATTTTATGTTATGAAAGGGTATTATCTATGAAATATATAAAGACAAGACTTGTTTTGAAGCTTGATTATAATGATAGGCTAGGCATAACAAATCATAAACCTTGCACCATTCCTTTGTAGAAATTTCAATACAAATTATGCATTTCATGGATTCTCATGATCTAACAATTATATCCCACTAGTAAATATGGAATCACTTCTACAAAAATTCTTGCAGATTTTAAAACACGGTCGCCAATTGCAATATCAAGAGGAAAGATCAATCACACATAACATAGACTTTTTTTCCGAGAAAGCATAAAAATAAAACCCCACTATCATATATTATGTATATATCATGGATCATGAAAAAATCTCATACAAAACTCTAATCCAAGATCTCTCAGTACAATATACAATTGTCTCACACTATCTTACAAAAATTGGCAAATACATGTGCCAATTTACTAGCTCGAGACAACCTACCTCCACTGCGCAATCCCTGATGGTCAAGAACCTCTAAATGATTGATTCCATCCTACCTTGACTGTGCAATAATCATAGGCACATGCAATGTGTGTGTGGTTACACGAGTGCACCCAATAATGTCACAAATCATATTCAAACTGTCCCTTTCACCTACATCTCAACTGGGTGTCCACTGGATTTGACATGCATATAGTTAATAGTAGTAAATCTTCAGTTGCATGTGAGACCACTAATTTTGAGTTAATTAAATAATTAATTCACTGATCTCTGACTAGTGTATCTTTAGTTACAACTAGCACAACTGAGTTTAACTCACTTAACTGAGTTTAACTACTTTACAACTTTCATAACTACACTTCCAACTTTGTTATAGAAAGAATCACTTTGCTACAACTCAAGTCCACTTGCATGTCCCACCAACCAACCTATGTACTTGAATTTCCAATAGCTAACTAATTTTCCACTTCAGTTAACTATTTCCAAGTGCTCATTGAGAATAAATTAATGCTTATTAACCAACTATTATTAAGGGATAATAATAATCAACATGCATCTATAAATAGACATGTGATCTATAAATAGAACTCGCACATACATCTAAAAATATAATATCATCTATAAATATAATTTTCTTACCATATTTAAATAGACATCATATATAAATATAATTTTCTCATGCATCTAAAAATAGACTTCCACCTAAAAATAGCCTGTGTGGGCTCCACCTAGTGTAGGTGCTTAATTTTCACTAAGATCAAGGTTGTTGTTTCCAAATGCCAATTTCACTGTTTCTTGTTGCAACCTTCAACACTCACTCTCAACAAGAAAGGAATGTATTTGCATGTGCAATGCAACTCCATGCATGCACCCTGCAACCTTTTTATGTGCCATGCAACTCCATGCAACACTTCTCTATTGTTTCTCGCACATGCAACACTTCTGAAACTGAATAGCCTCCAAAAAACTTAATCAATATAATTCTTCTTCCATCAAAGTCTTCTGACTTCTGCTGGTACCAACTGCACATGTCCTCTGGATCTATTGCACTGCTGACCTCTACATCCATGCACTTTGCACTTGCTATCAAATCTTATCCACGCTCGAGTATCCCACACTGTGACTTTGATTTCGTGTCCTCATGACATTTGAATGCATCAATCCAAATGATCCTGCTACTACTGTACTATGGGCTCCTTGTATCCAGGTTCAATTCATGAGATCCACACCATCTTAGTGAATCCTACCCAAAAATTTCTTCTTGGGATTACTCATGCATGTTGCCCCTCCTCTCACCTGGTGGTATAGATGAATGCACTCCCTCTGCCCATCTGGCATGAAATTTCTCTACATGAGTGGTTTCTCCCACTCCATGATCCTCATCTTATGGATACTCCACATCTCGAGGTTCACTCTTACCTACATGCAAATCCAGCTCCCTCTCAAAGGTCAATTGCATGGCTTTCTCACACTTTTCGATAGTAGGAAGCTCTATAGAAATCTAATATACATAAAGTCTATAAATATTCCTAACTCAAATCCCAACCTTCTTGGCCTTCCCTTTTGCTTTTTGTTGCAGGAGAAATTTTCCTTCACTAAAGACAACATCATAGCCTCTATCCTCTAACATTTCGTCTGATACTAATTTTTTCTTCAAACCTGTTGCATGAATTACATCTTTTAAATGAGAGATTTTACATGATGCCCTATCAAAGGTAATGGTACCAATTCTAGTTGCACTGTATCATCCATCATCGCCCAACTCAATAGGAATTTAGAGATCTTTCTCCTCCAAGTTACTAAAAAGCTTTTTATCTCTCGTCATGTGAAATGAAGCACCACTATCTAAGTAACACCGCGATCCTAAGGCACTTGACACCATGCATACGATCAATGAGAATTCAAGCTCAAATTGAGAGGCAAGAGCCTCACCAGCTGCAGCTCCAGAAGCCATCTTGTTCTTCTTCTTTTGTGGACAATTTTTGGCAATATGTCCATGTTCGTGATAGTTAAAACACTTCACTTTGGACATGCTGTGCTCCTTGGTATCTTCATCGCCCTGAGATTTAGAATGGAATTTCTTCTCCTTCCCCTTCTTTTCCTTGGTTTCCAAATCACAATCATTTTCATCATCATGCTTTGATGAAGAACCATCTCTGGTGTTCCGCCTGAACTCCTCCTGCACTAGATCCGACCATAGTCGTTCCCAATCTGGTAGTTTTTCCCATCCATTTACAGAGTCTTAAAAACTGTGCCAACTCTTAGGAAGTCCCAGGAGAGCCAAAATCACCAAATCATCATTAGCAACACTTATTCCTACACTCCCAAGCTCATCCCTACATTTTACAAACTTTGTTAAGTATACTGGAATAGTGTTGTTCTTTTCCATCTCGATCTTCTTGAGTTTATCTTTGAGCGCTGATTTCCTATGGTCGATGTTGCTTTGCAATAGATCCTTCAAAGCCATCCACATAGAATATGGTGTGGATTTCCCATGAAGGCTTGAGACAATGTGGTCTTGTACTCCTTCCAACAGAATCATCCTTACCCTTTTCACTTTCTTTTTCCATGCATCAAGTAATGCAGCATCCATCGAAGTAGGATTAGGAACATCTTTGTCAATGAATTCATTCAAGCCATTATATTGGAGCATTGCTCCCATCCTATCCTTTCAAGAAATGTAGTTTGAGCTTCCCTTGCATGCCTACTTTAGCTGCAAGACATCGAAATCCATTTCGATGTTTACTCAACTGTAGCACCAAGAAAATATTTCTGCAAATTTGAATTTTTTCCACCAACAAACTTAGCTCATACTTCAAAATTATAGTCTTATGTTCTCTAATACTATGTAGAAATTTCAGTACAAATTATGTATTGCCTATATTCTCGTGATCTAACAATTATATGCCACTGTTAAAAACATAATCACTTCTACAAAAATTCTTGTGGAATTTAAAACTCGATCGCCAATTGCAATATCAAGAAGAAAGATCAATCACACATAACATAGATTTTTTTACTGGGAAATCGTAAAGCTAAAAACCCCACTATCATATATATTGTATATATCATGGATCATGAAACAATCTCATACAAAGCTCTAATTGTAATATCCCCAAATGGGAATACACAGCAATTCTTGCTGAAATAACGCACTTCTGAGGAATATGTGCACTGAAATGAGTTTGTAGCTCCTGGATCCCTTAGATAAGTGGATCTGGGGTCTAGATCCAAAAGGAGATAAAAAAAAATCAAACTAGGTGTGGTAAGCAGATCTCCCACCACCTAGTCTAGCTAAAAAACACCCAAAGAGAGGGGCTGCATCTATGTACAACAAACTGCTATAGAAATAACATAGTTTTGAAAGCATGAGAAGGAGGCCAATAATAAAGATCAAATTTTGAATATACAGTAGAAAATAAGATCCATAATGATGCTCTTACATTATACAACAAAATATAGAAGATAAAAGAGAAGAAACTCTTCAGAAAAGAGGGCTGTAACACATGCATTTACTGAAAAATGGCTTAACAATGTTATTTTATGGAGCTGCAGCAACTGTATGTTACACTTCAAATCTAGAGTAGATCTTTGTACAAAATATTAGATCCATTTCAGATCTATACACTAGAAAGGATCTATTACAAGATCCCCTTGGGGTTTAGATCAAATCATGCAATACAAAGAGTAGATCTGAGTTTAAAGTAGCAGATCTGCAATATTATTCAGGAATTTCTGAAGATGCTTTACAATAGGAACATATCATATCTATACAGAATATGGATCAACAAGCTAATCCATGGGTCACCAAAGTGAAAGGCAAAGCCCAACACCAGAGATCTCTTCTCAAAAAGGGGATCAAAACACCCTGCAAATCTTCCTGTGAAAATAACACAATCCTGGAAGGGAAATTGTAGTGTAATATCGCTTTTGAGGAATTACAGCAATATCTCCAGTGTGGATGTTGTATAAGTGAACCAGTGCAAGAATAACACTGTAGGGCTTGGACCCTCAAGAATATGATGTATATGACTTAAATATGGAATTGCATTAGAAACAAATAACTCTAGCTATAATAAACAGATCTCCCCAACTCAAATGTAGAAAAAGGCATCATAACCCCAGTACATCATAAAATAGAAATTCCAGAGGCAGCAACAAGTTATTCTTATTATGTAAACTACAACAATAGATACAATAACATATATATGGAGCTTTCATTCATTATAAGATCATAAATGAGAGGATTGACCTCTTTTACAAACAAATTGGGACCTCTCGGCAAGGGTTTCCAGTAAAATAGCAACACAATGTACAACACTGTAGAAAATAATGTTGTACCCAGCAACCCTGTATTAAGAAATATTTGATATGCTCAAAGAATAATACACAATAAAAAAATAGGCTCAAGAACTTCCTCAATAGAACTCCTGGAGTGGAAATCACCTCCTCCTCTCCTGAAATAAGCTCAAGGGGTAGATGTAACCCTAGCTACTGCAGCTACTACAAAAGTAATGCACTCACTGAGAGTGACTGTGCAGTCAAGGTTAGAGGATGGCTTCCTCAAGATATCTGATGGGAATTGAGCTCAAGACCTCCTCCTTGAATGTCCCAATCAACCTGCAACAAAAATGAAACTAGAATTCCCGCATGAGAACCCTTGCACTAAATAGTGTTGCAACTCCGGCTAAACAGTTGAAGGTTTCAATCAGTCATAAGATTGAAACAAGATGTATGAATGAATGAATTCCCTTACTGCCATTCCTTCCTTTTTATTCCAAGTGAGCTTCTCCATCCTGGGTCCCACACATTGGTGATGTAGCTTCCTTGAGAAGCTTTCTCCTTCAAAACTGTGCTACCCTAGAGGCTTTCCCTCCCTTTTTATATCATTGGTTGACTTGGTCAACTATAGTAGCTCCTTAATTTTTCTCCTCTTCACACTCAAGGGGCTTTATTTTATCCTACTATCTCAATCCCTTTTCACACTGGGATATACTTTATTTTGTTTCTTACTTGTTACTTCAAAAATGGAGTATTTATAATGTTCCAAGTAGCTATGGCTAATTGGGAACATTATAGTCCTCCCTGCTCAAAATTTTCTTTCCCAAAAGTAACAGTAAAGAAGGATGTTGCAAGATCTTCTCCCCCTCCCAAGTGGCATCCTCATCTGGTAGATTCCTCCATCGAATCAGATATTCTTTGATGACTCTGTTTCTCAACTTCCTCTCTCTTGTGTCTAGGATTTCTTCTGGCTGCTAGATCAAATGACCCTCATCATCAATTGGAGGAAGTTCCAAGTTGGAAAATATATTCCTCTCTATGGCCTTCTTGAGGTAAGAGACATGGAAGATATTGTGGATCTTGCTCCCCTTAGGAAGCTCCAGCTCATAAGATACCTTACCGACTCATATGTTCACCCTGTATGGCCCATAGAAACATGATTTGAGCTTTTCAGCTCCCTCCACCTTAAGTGTGGAGTGTTTGTAAGGCTGAAGGTGTAGGTAGACAAGATCCCCCACCTCAAACTGTCTCTCTATCTGACCATGGTCTGCATACATCTTCTGCTGGTTCTGAGCAGTGGAAATGTTATCTTTGAGGGCCCTGAGTATGTCTTGGTTATCTTGAATCCAATCTCTTGCCCTTAGAGCTTTACTTGCCCCAAACATAACATTAGAAAATGAAAGTGCCTCATATCCATACAAGGCTCGGAATTGTGTCATGCCAATAGAGATATGGTGAGTAGTGTTGCAAAAATACTCCCCCAAGTGGAGCCACTGCAACCAAGCTTTCTGCTACCCAGCCACATAGTTTCTCAAGTAGCCTTCTAGCCACTTGTTTACTATCTTAGTCTGCCCATGAGTTTGGGGGTGATAACTGGTGCTGGGGGTCAAATCAGTTCCCACTAATCGGAAAAGTTCCTACCAAAAGCCACCCATGAAGCAGTTGTCCCAATCACTCATTATGGTCCTAGGGAGACCATGGAATTTAAATACATCTCTGAAGAAGAGTTCAGCTACCTATGAAGCAGTATAATGTGCAGATATGGAAAATAAATGATCATACTTTTTTAGTCTATCAACAACAACATAGATACAGTCCTTACCCTACACTATCTGTAAGCCAGTGATGAAGTCCATAGAGATGCTTTCCCACTTCCCATCCAAAATAGGTATTGGCTGTAACAACCCAGCAAGATAAGTGTTCTCTCCCTTATTTTTTTGGCAATTGGTACATTCCTTGACATGCCGGAGCACATCCTCCTTGAGACCCTTCCATGAGAATCTCTCCCTGATAGATCTGTAAGTTTTTGTGAAACCTTAATGCCCGAAAAGTGGGAAATCATGTGAGGCCACTAAGATCTTCTACTTGAGCTTAGAATTCTTAGCCAAGTAGATCTGATCCTTATAATAGATAACCTCATCCATCACTTTAAATCTCTCATCTGGTACCACCCCATCAAGTATCCCACATGCAAGTTCATCTTTGGAGTACTCAACTAAAATTTGAGCCTTCCAATCTGCGTCCATGCACCTCATGGACGACACTGTAGGCCTCCTAGAAAGTGCATCAGCTATTGTATTGTTCTTCCCCTTGACATATTCTATGTCAAAGTCATAGGCATGGATTTTTCTCACCCACTTCTGTTGTCTTTCCTGAAGCTGCCTCTCTTCAAGAAATAATATAAGGGTTTTGTGTTCGGTCTTCACCTTGAACTTATTCCCCACCAAATATTGCCGGAATTTGGCTAATGCATGCATGATAGCCAACATTTCTTTATCATAGATGGGGTATAGCTTCTCATGAGGGAGTAAATTTCTGTTCTCAAAGGCTATAGGATGCCCTCCTTGCATCAAGACTACCCCAATACCTTCACCTGATGCATCACATTCTAACACAAAAGTTTGAGAAAAGTAAGGTAAAACCAAAACAAGACAACTACTCATTACCTCTTTGAGCTTATCAAAAGCCCTCTGCACTCTGGGTGTCCACTGGAAATCCCCCTTCTTTATCAAGTCTGTAAGAGGTGCTGCTAGTTATGAGAACCCTTTCACAAACTTCCGGTAATATGTGCATATTCCCACAAACCCTCTGAGTTTTGTCACATTCCTAGGTTCAAGCCAATCTCTAATAGCTTGAATCTTCTCCTCATGTACCCTTACTCCATCTATCCCTATGATATGCACCAAATACAACATATCTGTGAGGCCAAATTCACATTTGGAGAGCTTGGCATATAATTTCTCCTCCTTGAGGATATGTAAGACTGTCTCAATATGCTGCAAGTGCTCCTCCCAAGTGCGGTTGTAGAATAGAATATCATCAAAGAAGACCAATAAAAACTTCTACAAATGACCCCAGAAGATATGATTCATACAATATTGGAAAGTTGCTGGAGCATTAGTCAATCCAAAGGGAATTACTAAAAACTCAAAATGCCCATAGTGACACCTGAACGCTATCTTGGGGATATCTTGCTCCCTCACCTTGATTTGTTAGTACTCGGACCTCAAAGAAATCTTGGAGAAATATTTGGATCCCCTCAGCTCATCCATGAGTTCATCAATCCTGGGTATAGGGTACCGGTTCTTCAAATTATTCTTGTTCAAGGCCCTGTAATCGATGCACATCCTCAATGTGCCATCTTTCTTGTTTAACAAAACCACCGAGGAAGCAAAAGGACTAGTACTAGGCCAGATGTGCCCTAGTGCTAGCAGCTCTTGGATAGATTTTTCAATATTATCCATATAAGCCTTGGGATATCTATAAGGAGTGGTGATCATGGCTTGTACCCCTTGTTCCAACTCAATTGTGTGTTCAAACCCTCGGTCAGGAGGTCTCCCTGGTGGGATATCTACAAATACTGTAGAATACCAGTCCAAAAGAGATTGAAAATTTGGATGCACTGTTGTGTCCTTACTCTTCGCCTCAGATACATGTAGCTCCACTACCCATGCAATGTCTCCTCTGCACAGATCTGCCTCCATCCTATGTACTGAAACAACGTGAGGAGGAATATGTGTTCATACCCTTGATATTTTTTTGCTGGCCATCCTCTTCTCTAGTCCATTCCATCTCTAGAGTTCTCCAGTTAGTGGTAACTCTCCCAAAAGTGACTAACCACTAGAATCCAAATATGACATTGATGTCTGGAATATCTACCACAAAGAAGTGGTCTGTCAAGGTATAGGTACCCATAGTAATGGTCAGCGCTGGAACATACTTGGCACATTGTAGAGTCATGGCTCCTGGGACCAAAACTGAAAATCCCTCAAACTCCTCCACGGGAATTCCTCTCTTGTGTACCAACTGTGAATCAATAAAATTTTGAGTGGCTCCATTATCTATCAATATAGAAACTCTTTGCCCCATGATGGTGCCTCTCACTCTTAAGGTAAGATATTTTGGGACCCCTCTTAACGCTGCAACAACTCCTCCTCTTGGAGAAAAGTCTTCTATGGGTTGTACAGCGCTGGCACCCTTCTTAGAGAAGGTCTTGATATGATGTGCCTCCCCTATAACACATTTCTCCTAAACAGGGAGTGTCTCCCTTGGCCTTCAATCGGTTTTTTTTTGTAAAAAGGTTCATGCCCTGGGCAAGATGTGTTGTAGATCTCTATCTTTCTCCACAGCTTCAAGGAGTGTAGTTGGTTTTGTAGACTTGACCAACCCTTGTAATGATTTAGCCAGCCCATTCAAAAACATGCATACCTTCCTGCTCATAGTGAGGCTGGAGAGCATCACTGAAAGCTATAGATACTCAGCAACATAATCCTCAAGATCTCCCTCTTGCTTGAGTTTGGTTATTTTGGCAAAGTGGGCTTCCAAATCCCTTGGATCAAATCTCTCCACTAGATTCTTGGTGAAAGCTGAGTATGAAGTGATATGATGATGCCCAAGTGTGGTTATTCCATGAAACCACCAGTCTTGAGCCTCCCCTTCTAGATGCAATGCAGCTATCTTGATAGCTTACATTTCAAAAACCTTGTGAAGCTGGCAGTATGTGTCCAACTTCTCTACCCATGCCTTTGTTGTGTGCTTAGATGTCCCATCAAATGTGGGCAAGAAGAACCCCACCATATTATGCTATAGGACTGATCCCTACATCAAGTTACCTTCCCTTTCATGAGAATCATTCCTCCTTCCATCCTTGATCTGGTAAAACTCCTGAAGGCTTAGATGCTCCTCGAACCTTTGATATTCGAGCTCATATTATTCAAAATATTATCCTCGAGAACCCTTCTTATCTCCTTTAGTTAAAAATTAAGGCATGGTGGAGCGTAGTGATGGATTTTAATGTCCCATGCCATTTGCAGTGTTGGTACTTGCCTTAGGGAAAAACCCTAAAGAGTCTTCTTCTTGCCTCATCTCCTTGAGATCCTTTGCAACATTCTGTAGGGTTTGAAGTATGAGCCTTGAGATGTATTCCTTCTCCATGCTAAAGAGGAATCTCCCCCCCATAATTTGAGCCAAGAGCAGATATCTGATACCACTGTAATATGCCTTTTCAGGAATTTCAGCAATATCTCCAGTGAGGACGCTGTATAAGTGAACCAGTGCAAGAATAACATTGTCTAGGGCTTGGAACCTCAAGAACATACTTTATATGACTTAAATATGGAATGGAATCAGAAAAAAATAACTATAGCTATAATAAACAGATCTCCCCAACTCAAATGTAGAAAAAGGCATCATAACCCTAGTACATCATAAAAAAGAAATGCCAGAGGCAACAAAAAGTTATTATTATTATGTAAACTAAATAAATATATATAATAACATATATATAGAGCTTTCATTCATTATAAGATCATAAATGAGAGGATTGACCTATTTTACAAACACATTGGGACCTCCTGGCAAGGGTTTCCGGCAAAATAGCAACACAATGTACAACACTGTAGAAAATAACGCTGTACCCAGAAACTCTGTATTAAGAAATATTTGATATTCTCAAAGAATAATACACAATAAAAAAATATGCTAAAGACCTTCCTCAATAGAACTCTTGGAGTGGAAATCACCTCCTCCTCTCCTGAAATAAGCTCAAGGGGTAGATCTAACCCCATCTATTGCAGCTACTGCAGAAATAATGCACTCACTAAGAGTGACTGCACATTCAAGGTTAGAGGATGGATTCCTCAAGATATCTGATGAGAATGAAACTCAATACCTCCTCCTTGAATCTCCCAATCAACCTACAACAACAATGAAACTAGAATTCTCGCATGAGAACCCTTGCACTAAATAGTGCTGCAACTCTGGATAAACATATGAAGGTTGCAATCAGTCATAAGATTGAAACAAGAAGTATGAATGAATGAATTCCCTTGCTGCCATTCCTTCCTTTTTATTCCAAGTGAGCTTCTCCATCCTGGGCCCCACACATTGGTGATGTAGCTTCCTTGGGAAGCTTTCTCCTTCAAAATTGCGCTGCCCTAGAGGCTTTCCATCCCTTTTTATAGAACTGGTTGACTTGGTCAACTATAGTAGCTCCTTAATTTTTCTCCTCTTCACACTACAGGGGCTTTATTTTATCCTCCTATCTCAATCCCTTTTCACACTACGATACATTTTATTGTGTTTCTTAATTCTTGCTTCAAAAATGGAGTATTTATAATGTTCCAAGTAGCTATGGCTAATTGGGAACATTACATATAGCCTGAAGCACTAAGTTGGCATGATGCCAAGATGTGAAATATCAGCTCCAAAGGTTTAAAACTCTTTTTCCCTTGGGATAGAATACTTTCCCAGTGAAAAGAGGGCCTGAAATGGCCTAGATCTGATCAGATATAGCCTCCACTTGTTGCATCTTGCAAGGAAAACCTAATCCTAAACATCATCAATGTTGTAGTTGAAATATGAGCTTGGAAAAATGCCTGATAGTGGATGAAATCAGCAAGACTCCTCCAAGAAATCCTTAATGGAAGAGGTGGGATCCCTGCATAGGAACTCCCAAGTGCTAAGCAGCACTATTCTCAGTTAAACAGTAGAGAATGGTATATGTCTAAACAAACACTATACTCAAAAATATTCACAATCAACGACCTTCTTTTGCTTCTCTCGTCTTCCTTTTATCAGGCGAAAGCCTTGTCAAACCCTAAACAACTTCAATGAATTAGCTCCTTTCACATGAGGGGCCTCCATCTACAACTGTGCTATCCATCCATGAGGTACATTGCATCTAGAAAAAACTGTAGATTTGGTCAAGGTTGACCCAGTCTCATAGCTCAAACCCATTTCACACCTGCAAGTGATTTGTTTACATGGCCCAGATTTATCCCTGTTCATATGGGCATTGATTTATTCATTCTTTTCAGGAGTTTTACATGTCCTCCTTTATTCATTTATTCATGCAATAGAAAATGAGACAAAAATGTATATTCCTCTTAGCTTAGGCTAAGTAGGAATGTTACAGTCCTCCCCTCCAAAATGTTTCTTATACTCAAGCAACTGATAGGGTGAGTGCTACAGTACTTCTCCTCCTCCATTGGTGACACCATCAAGGATCAAGTCCTCCTCATAAGCCAAGTTTTCACCAAGCCAACACAACATGAATTGTTTCTCCAAGGTCATCATAAGATGTACATAGTCCATCCCACAAGAAGTGAAAAATTCAACAGAAATAAGCATGGCTGGAGCAATGCTTTCTCTAAAACATGTAGCATGAGGTACATAGAGAAGTTCCATTCCATGTAGTACATACAAACTGCCCATCCTCCCTCCATACAGTTCCATAAATAGCACCACTATGTCATCCAAGTATGGAAGCAAAATTACATATATACAAACAGAAATTGGAGCTTGAGGAGGTGGGTCAAAATCCCACATGTAATGCCAGCGTAGTACATCTCCTGCCTACATTAGATCAAGGTGTGGTAAGTGGCCTTCCCACCACACATTTTCTGCATAAGTCATCTTAACATAACTGAAGATGTTAGATATGTTTGGTGCCTTTGGGAAGCACCCATCATGAAAAGGAATCTCCCTTTGCACAACAAGGGAGGGGCCAAGTTTAGATTTTTTATTGGCCCACCCAAAGCCATGAGATCTACATGATATCTCACTCCCTCTAGGAGTCATAGCCTGCAAAAGCATGGTAAAAGAATGTGATAAATCAAAAAATGAAGCTTTCTTTGCATGATCAGATTCTTTACCATCGTATTTCCTCATACACATGGAGTTGTGCATGGGCATTCTCCCTCTCCCAAAAGAAAGAGAAATGGCTAGAATGACTCTAGCATAGAGTCCTTTGGCTGCTCGAAATCCACATAGCTCTTGCATTCTAGAAAATGCTGATGTAGCTCTCCTCCAAGGCCTTCCCATTCAAAACATCTCATGATAGTGTTGTATATCTTCATAGAATAGGTAGGGCTAAAATAGAACTCCTTGAAGGCCCTTTGTAGCATCTTGTTATCTTGTTGGCTTGAGGGGTCTTGACCTAGGTTTGGTGTGCAAGGTTTGCGAAAAAACCCCTATACTACTAGCCCTTTTGGTAGTGGCCTGCTTGCGCACGTCAAAGTCTCACCTGAAGTAATATGGGTGGGTGGTTGAACCAGGTTTCCGCACCCTGAGAAAGGATGGGTAAAGCAAGCAGAGCTGCACTAGGTCTTGTAATCCCCGATTACCTTGTTCTGTGCAGGTTTAATTAAGTCTCTATTCGCATCTACATGCACCATATCTATAGTTATATGCTTGTTATAACATCAACACAATAGTACATAAATAGAACATAACGGATCTAGAACCAAGAATACAGTATACAAATCTTTTGCAGCTTAAAGACATAGAATGCACAATATAGCAATTATTAGTAATTCACATAAAAGTACTCATAGATTCAGTCCTCTAACAATATTCCACATTCATTCATTCATCAATTCTTACAATTCCCTTCCCAACCTGCACACACAGCAGCAGGGTCCGCACTCAGCTGAACTTGGATCTCCGCGGACACAGCCAGCAGGAGTCCATTCCCCAAAACCAAAACAGATAGCTTAAATCACAATTCGCATCAATAGCTCATCATTTCTTATCCTTTACAATACAAAATGCATCTCTATTTATAACAATCTAGCCTCGACTTTCCTATGGTCTGCAACCCATGGTTTTCAGACCCCTAATTTTCCCTTTTACCCAATACAACGCTTTTGGGGTTTTGACCCGCCCCAAAACCCCTCCGCTAGATTAAATCTAATTAAAAATATCCATAATGGACCAGTTTCATAGCATGTTAGGAAACCCTGTTCCTACAGTCCCCCATGGCAAACCTTGCACACCGAACCTGGGTCAGGACCCCTCGAGCCAATAAAACCCTATAATACTAGTGCTTTTGGTAGTGACCTGCTTGCACAGGTCAAAGTCTCACCCGAAGTAGTATGAGTGGGTGCTAGAACCAGTTTTTCGCACCCTAAGAAAGGATGGGTAAGGAAAGTAAAGCTACACTAGGTCCTGTAATCCCTGATTACTATGTTCTGTGCGGGGTTAATTAAGTCTCCATTTGCATCCACATGCACTAGATCTATATTTATATGCTTGTAATCACATCAACAAAACAATACATAAACAGAACATAACAGATCTAGATCCAAGAACACAATATATAGATCTTTCACAGCTTAAGGACAGAAAATGCACAATACAGCAATTATCAGTAATTCACATAAAAGTACTCACAGATTCAGTCCTCTAACAATCTTTTGCATTCATTCATTATGTTATCACCCTAAAAATATTTCTAAACTTTGGAAAGTTTACCTTGTTTCTAGTCATGGTCTTATAATAGGTTTTGGGTCGTCTCATCTCAATTGTGTCATTCTCATTTCCAAATAAAATTTACAAACCTTGTTTTACTCTTGGAAGATCTTATGCCACGTTTTGAAACCCATTTTTAAAGTTTTTTTTTTGAAAATTTGATGAATAAGCCACGAAAACACATTTTCGTAGCGCACTCAGTGTAAAAATTTGATTTTGTACTACGAAAACACTGGTGATTTCGTAGCGCAAAAACTCGAATTTGCAAATCATGCGCTACGAAATCGGGGATTCTCAGTTTTGTGTTTGAGCTGTCACATCTATCAAATACAGTTAAATTCCTCATCATTAGGTGTCATCCATGAGTTCTCCTTCATGCATGCAACCATTCATTGTAATTATTAGGAGTCATTTGTCATCGATTAGGGGTCAGTTGTCATTTTTCATTTCAAATTTGAAAGCAGTTGGCCATTTTCGACTTCCTTTGTCTCACGCAAGACAGTAGTGCATGCATGCTTATGTTTTGAAGAAGAAATTAGTGGTGAAAGACCTGAGTTTACTGAAAGAAATTCAAGCAAGACTATTAATTTTTCAAGCGAGGCTGTAAAGCTTTCAAGTGAGGCTGTGAAACTATATTTCAAGTGAGGCATAACTGAAACAAATTCAAGCGAGGCTGCTCATTCAAATTCAAGTTATATCAGTATTTTCAAAACTTGCAATCAAGTGAGTTTGAAATCCATTGCTGGTGGAAGAAAAATTGTTATCAAGCGAGGATGAACTCATTTACCAAGTGAGCTAGTTCATTCAACAGAAATCTTTGATTGCTAATTTGTTTTTGAAGACAGAAATAGGGTTTTCAATATTCAAAAGGAAAAGAGAATCTATGAAGATGTCAAAGAAAAACTTAGAATTGCAAATAATGAGATTGATAAGTTGAAGAAAAAGGTGAGAGTGCATGCAAAATAAAGGGAAAACTTCAAAGGATGAAAGGACTGTGGGAGATGGAGAAAAATCCAAACCCTGAATTAATTGATAGTCAAGCCCAATTCTTCATATGGACCCTACTTGCAATCAAAGAAGAAAAATTCATTAGGATGGTCAATACCAAGCTAAGGGAAAATAATAGAAGGACTAAGAGGAGAGTAGAAGACCTAGATATACAGCTAGCACAGTTTGAAGATCAGCCACAGCTAAAATAAGTGCAAACAGTAAGTGTCATCCTTTAACAAATTTTTGAGGCTATGTGGTAATATCTCATTTTTTGAGTTGTTTAATGTTGACGTTTATGGGTTATGAAAGCTGATATACACCTAGAAATATAATATTAAAGGGTTGGAAACTAAAATTTTTGGAAAAAATTTGTCAAAAGAAAAGACACAGCATTTTCGTAGCGCGCTACGAAACTGTTGTAGGTGTCATGCACAACAATTTCATAGCGCGCTACGAAACTGCTGTAGGAAGCAGTTTTACAAATTTTGAAAACTTTCAAGGGGGGAAAAGGTATGTTTATCAAATCATGATGTTTATAGAGGATTTATAAAGACTACAAGTGAAGATCCAATAGAAAAACAAAGGAAAATGAGGATTCCAAGTAAGGTTTTCAAAGGTGAAGTTCTGCGCTACGAAAACAGCAGACAGTTTCGTAGCACAGCAATGTTAATAGTTTTTGGCACTTCTTCAAAGGTTTGTTTTGGGCACAGCTAGAAGGGTGAAGTCACATGAGTTCAATAAGACATTACCACATATTTTTGAGAACAAGTTGGTCAATAGATGGTTTCAAGGAGCATAAATGAAGTTTACAGCTATATTGCAAGAAACATGTTCCTAGTTTTCAGGACAGATAAGGGACATGATCAACAGGTTTTAAAACAAGGTTAGAGACATTATCAAGGTCGAAGACATGGATTTTCAGCTATTAGTGGAAGCATTAAAGGTTTTAAAATGATTGGTGGACATGACACATATGAAAATGATCTATCCATGAGTTGGAGAAGACAATTTTGGGCGAAGATCATATTCTTGACGTCATGTTACTATAGTTTGTTTTTATAAATATCAGTTGTTATGAAGTTTAAACATATCCAAGGCATAAATTTTGAAGAAATTTTCAATAAATCTTCTTGCATAGCAGTTTCGTAGTGCGCTACGAAACTGCTGAAGCAACCTTTCACCATGAAGAGCAAAACCCTATTTTTTGGCTTTAGTAGTAAATTTCAAAAGCGGTTTCCGAGCAACGGAAAATCAATTTTTTAAAATTGAAAGATTTTTTCTTCCTAACATCCCTAAATACAAAAACCTCTCTCATTTTATTTAAATTCATTATGAAGTGGGAGATACAAGGCTTTCTTTGAAGCCCTATTTTCGGAAAATAGAGTTTTCCTGTTTTACACATGTTTTTCAAAGACAGATTCCGGACAGCAGGAGACGTATTTCCAAAAAAAAATAGAGTTTTTTATTACAGAAATAATTAAATACACAAATATCCTTCAGTTTTTCAAAATACAGCATGGATGAGAAGATAAAGGCTTTGTCCCAAGACCCAGTTTTTAGGGAAGAAACAAGAATAACTTGTTGTAGAAGCCTTTCTTGCCCTTTTTCATCACATTTTGGGGGGTAAAAATATGAATGAAGGTTTGATATTGCTATGGAGGATATATATAAAGGTAATGAAGATTATTTTTAAGGAAAGAAGTCAATATTTTGAAGAAAAAAGGGTTAAAGGGCAGCGCTACAAAAAGCGCTACGAAACTGTCTTGTTTTCGTAGCGCAGTCTATTTTCAGCTCATTTGAATAGTTTGATGGTGGTTATGGAAAGATGGAGCCTAAGGAGGAGTTTTGTAATGTGTTAATTCAAATTCAAAAATCAAAGGACCACGAAATTAAGAGTACATGATGGTCAGAATGTTCAATGAATGAAAAAGACCATATGCCTAAAAAACAGGGTTTGGTTTCCTGCTTATGTGGAGGTCAGAAAAGTGGTCATGAACAACTCAATCCCATCATCCAAATTCGACCATGTGATGATAAATTTTTCAATGATGTAATTTCAAATAGATAATGTTGTTAGGATAAGTTTTTTAAAGATAGTGATGAAAAGTTTGAGTCCTAGTTGAAATAGGACTGTCAAGTAGGATAGGTGTTTGTTTGTCATAAATTTGATGTTTTATGGTTATGCAAGGTGTCAAGAGTTAGGAATTAAAATTATATAGCAAAATATGAGCTCATCTCATGTTGTAATGGTATATTAAAGACCAAGAGGTTGAACTAGCACAGGGTTGAAGACTTTTTTGCAAAATTATTGCTTTATGCTGTGAAGGAGCTAATATATACAGAAGTAGTTTAAATTTTCTGAAGCTAAGATTCTAAGTGTACTTCATTGAGATTTATCTTCTATCATGTGTTTTACTTCCATATTTTTTATGCTTACTACTCAGAATTCATGGGAACATGCTCTGACTTCCTTTAAGTGTTAATTTATGGTGAATTGAGTTCTTTGGTCCCATCTGTGGATGGTTTTATTCAATGTTTGATGCTTATTACTTAGAATTCATGTTCATTCATGCTCTGACTTCCTTTAAGTGTTAATATTGGATAAATATATGTTAAATAATCTCCTTTCAATACCTTGATGTATCATGACTCAGAATTCATGCACACATTCTCTGATTTCCTTTGAACCTAAAGATATTGAGACTTTCTTGAATGTGTCATCCTTTCATTGAAGTATATACAAGCCTCAGTTTTATAAGAAAACCTATTTTTTTATCTTATCCCTATCACTGAATCCATAGCCCAATGGTAGCTTGTCTTCATCTTTCAACCTGCAAACATACAAAACCACAAACCATAGAGTTAGCCATCTATCTTTATACAAAATCATTAACCCTTGAGAGAGCCCTCTCAGGCTATGGAGGCTAAGCCTGAGCTAAAATATTGGTTTGAAATAGTTACACTGAGGTAGTCTGATCAACAGCCTATTAGGGTCCTATTTTGGTGATAACATTTTGTGGCATCTGTCGGGAATCTGAAGATATACATCTCCCAAAAAAATCATGAAGCTGAACTCTTGAAGGTAGCAGGAGCTCAGAATCTTTTCGAGGCTGCAAAAATACCTTGGCGACTCCACACATCAAATAAAAAATTGGAAGGTGACTCCACTGGGGAAATATCAATTGCTAGATGAAGTTTCAAGATGAGTTCCATTGCAATAATTAATGCTAGGTATGCTCCTATGAATTGGTCTCATATACCTGGATTTCCAAATCCTATGCCAAAGGTTGATTGGTTAGATGATCTTCCAATATTCAAAGATGAAAAGAAAGTCAATGCTACTCTTCATTTGGTTAGGTTCCATATGTATCTACAGATTCTTAAGGTTCAGATCCCTAAAGATTGTCTCATGAAGATGTTCATGGCCACTTTAGAAGGAAAAGCATGGTTTTGGTATGAAAGCTTGCCAAATGGTTTAAAATATTCTCTGGCTGATTTCCATGATGTATTTTTTGAAACATATAAAGAGTGTCATCCCTCTTTATTGATGATCAAAGATTGTTGTAAATACTCTGTCAGTTTTATTGAATGTTTTGAGGATTGATATGATGATGATGAATTTATGGATGAGGAAATTTTAGAAGCCCTTCATGACGATCCCTTTCATCAACAAGAAGTAAGGACAATATCTCCATTAGATGAAAATGAAACCCAGCAGGAATTTAGTGATGAAAATCATGTCATATCCTCTGAGTTTGAAAAACATTTGCAGCAGGTTTGTCAATCCTTTGATCATCAGGAGAATGAGAATCAGTTCAAACAGCAAGAGGAAATATTGGAAAATGTTTGCTACAATCCTAAGGTTGAGGAAAAGGTTAATTTTTCATGTCATTTCTTGCATCAACCTATATCAAATGATGATTACATTAATGAAGAAGTGGGTAAAAAAATTTTGTATGCTTGTATTCTAATATGAAATCATTTGAGTGCAAATCAGTAGATAAGATTTAGTTTGTGGATGAAGTTGCAAAGAACAGTGAAAAGACATTGAAGGTTTACAATGTCAAATTCAATCATGTAGTCTTCATGATCATGATCGTTCTTTTCAAAATATTTCTATGGCAGAACACAAAGAGAAGGTGTTGTTTCCTTTCTCTTTGAAGATTGAGGAAGAATGCACTATTTTTGAAAATCAGTTTGAAAAGCATTTGGATAACATATCAAAGGAATCTTGTGTCACTGAGAATCAATTGTCTGAATATATAGAATGTCATGATGATCATCGAACTAACCATGCCTTCTTTGACCCTATAGCTGAATACATGGCAAAGATTTGCACACCAGTGTTTCATTTTCATTTGCATGATGAAGATAAGATACATTATAAGTTGTTTTGGTCATCTCACTATCATGGTTATTTTGAGGTTGAATGCAGTTCAAAGCCTCAAATATCAGAAAAGACAATTGATTGGCTTCATTGGACATTTCATGTTCCTTGAGCTACAAATGGAGATTGCAACTGATAGGGTAGGTAGGAAGATGCAAATAAGGTCAAGGTTGACTGAGCATTTTTACTAGGTATAGTTTGAAGCAGATTGAGTAGAATTTCAGATTTTTTATTTTTAAAGGAATGGATTGCAGCACTGGAGCTACTAGTTCTTAGCATACCACAGAGGGCATACTATCCCTAGTGGAGCCATCGTTATCACCCTAAATTTTTTTCTAAACTTTGGAAAGTTTACCTTGTTTCTAGTCATGGTCTTATAATAGGTTTTGGGTCATCTCATCTCAATTGTGTCATTCTCATTTCCAAATAAAATTTACAAACCTTGTTTTACTCTTGGAAGATCTTATGCCACGTTTTGAAACCCATTTTTAAAGTTTTTTTTCGAAAATTTAATGAATAAGCCACGAAACCACGTTTTCGTAGTGCACTCAGTGTAAAAATTTGATTTTGTGCTACGAAAATGCTGGCGATTTCGTAGCACAAAAACCCAAATTTGCAAATCATGCGGTACAAAATTGGGGATTCTCAGTTTTTCATTTGAGCTGTCACATCTGTCAAATATAGTTAAATTCCTCATCATTAGGTGTCATCCACGAGTTCTCCTTCATGCATGCAACCATTCATTGTAATTATTAGGGGTCATTTGTCATTGATTAGGCGTCAGTTGTCATTGCTCCTTTCAAATTTGAAAACAGTTGGCCATTTTCGACCTCATTTGTCTCATGCAAGATAATAGTGCATGCATGCTTATGTTTTGAAGAAGAAATTAGTGGTGAAAGACCTGAGTTTACTGAAACAAATTCAAGTGATGCTATAAATTTTTCAAGCGAGGCTATAAAGTTTTCAAGCAAGGCTATGAAACTATATTTCAAGCGAGGCAGAACTGAAACAAATTCAAGTGAGGCCGCTCATTCAAATTTAGGTTATATCAGTATTTTCAAAACTTACTATCAAGTGAGTTTGAAATCCATTGCTGGTGGAAGAAGAATTTTTATCAATTGAGGCGGAATTGTTATCAAGTGAGGCAGAACTCATTTACCCAGTGAGCTAGTTCATTCAACAGGAAGCTCTGATTTCTAATTTGTTAATTTGCTGAAGACAGAAACAGGGTTTTCAATATTCAGAAGAAAAAGAGCAGCTATGAAGATGTAAAAGACAAACTCAGATTTGCAAATAATGAGATTGAAAAGTTGAAGAAAAAGGTGAAATTGCATGCAGAAGAAAGGGAAAACATCAAAAGGATGAAAGGAATGTGGGAGATGGAGAAAAATCCGAACCCTGAATTAATTGAAAGTCAAGCTCAATTCTTCATATGGACCCTACCCGCAATCAAAGAAGAAAAATTCATTAGAATGATCAATACCAAGCTAAGGGAAAACAATAGAAGGCTTAAGAGGAGATTAGAAGACCTGGAAATATAGCTAGCACAGTTTGAAGATCAGCCACAACTAAGTGCAAACAGTAAGTGTCATCCTTTAACAAAATTTTGAGGTTATGTGGTAATATCTCATTTTTGGAGCTGTTTAAAGTTGATGCTTATGGGTTATGAAATATGATATACACTTGGAAATATAGTATTAAAGGGTTGGAAACTAAATTTTTTGGAAACAAGCTGTGAAAAGAAAATACATAGCAGTTTCGTAGCACGCTACGAAACTGTTGTAGGTGTCACGCACAACAGTTTCGTAGCGCGTAGGATGCAGTTTTACAAATTTTGAAAACTTTCAAGGGCGGAAAAGGTATGTTTATCAAATAATGATGTTTATAGAGGATTTATAAAGACCACAAGTGAAGATCCAATAGAAAAACAAAGGAAAATGAAGATTCCAAGTAAGGTTTTCAAAGGTGAAGTTCTGCGCTACGAAAACAACAGACAGTTTCGTAGTGCAACAATGTTAATAGTTTTTGGAACTTATTAAAAGGTTTTTTTTGGGCACAACTAGAAGGGTGAGGTCACATGACTTCAATAAGAAATTACCACATTTTTTTGAGCACAACTTGGTCAGCATATGGTTTCAAGGAGCATAAATGAAGGTTACAACTATATTTCAAGAAACATGTTCCTAGTTTTCAGGACAAATAAGGGACATGATTAGCAGGTTTTACAACAAGGTTAGAGAAATCATGAAGGTCGAATACATGTATTTTCAGCTGTTATTGGAAGCATTAAAGGTTTGAAAATGATGGGTGGACATGACACATATGAAAATGATCTATCCATGAGCTGGAGAAGACAATTTTGGGCAAAGATCATATTCTTGAGGTCATGTTACTATAGTATTTTTTGATAAATATCAGTTTTTATGAAGTTTAAAAATATCCAAGGCATTAATTTTGAAGAAATTTTCAATAAATTTTCTTGCACAGTAGTTTCGTAGCGCGCTACGAAACTGCTGAAGCAACCTTTCACCATGAAGAGCAAAACCCTGTTTTCTGGATTTAGTAGTAAACGTAAAAAGCCGGTTCTGGGAAAATAAAAATTAATTTTGGAAAATTTAAAGAGGTTGTTCTTCCTAACATCTCTCAATAAGAAAACCTCTCTCATTTTCTTTAAATTCATTATGAAGTGGGAGATACAAGGCTATCTTTGAAGCCCTGAGAAAATAGAGTTTTCCTGTTTTACACATGTTTTTCAAAGACATCATTATGGACAGCAGGAGAAGTATTTCCAAAAACCAAGAGAGGTTTTTATTCAAAAAAGAATGAAATAAAAAAAAATCCTTCCATTTTTCAAAATACAGCATGGATGAGAAGATGAAGGCTCTTTCCCAAGACCTAATTTTCAGGGAAGAAATTGGAATAATTTGTTATAGCAGCTTTTCTTGCCCCTTTTTCATTACATTTTTGGGGGTAAAAATATGAATTAAGCTTTGATATTGCTATGGAGGATATATATAAAGGTAATGAAGATTTTTTTTAATGAAATAAGTCAATATTTTGAAGAAAAAGTGTTAAAGGGCAGTGCTACGAAAAGTGCTACAAAACTGTCTTGTTTTCATAGCGCAGACTATTTTCAGCTCATTTGAATAGTTTGATGATGGTTATGGAAAGCTCGAGCCCAAGGAGTAGTTTTGGAATGTGTTAATTAAACTTCAAAAATAAAAGGACCACGAAATTAAGATTACATGATGGTCAAAATGTTCAATGAATGCAAAATACCATATTCCTAAAAAACAGGGTTTGGTTTCCTACTTATGTGGAGGTCAACAAAGTGGTCATGAACAGCTCAAGCCCATCATCCAAATTCAACCATGTGATGATACATTTGTCAATGATGTAATTTCAAATATATAATGTTGTTAGGATAAGGTTTTTAAACATAGTAATGAAGAGTTTGAGTCCTAGTTGAAATATGACTGTCAAGTAAGATAGGTGTTTGTTTGTCATAAATTTGATGTTTTATGGTTATGCAAGGTGTCAAGAGTTAGGAATTAAAATTTTCTAGCAAAATATGAGTTCATATCATGTTTTAATGGTCTATTAAAGACCAAGAGGTCGAATTAGCACAGGGTTGAAGAATGTTTTGGAAAACTAATGCTCTATGTTGTGAAGGAGTTGATATATACATAAGCAGTTTAACTTTTCTGAAGCTAAGATTATAAGTGTACTTCAGTGAGCTTTATCTTCTATCATGTGTTTTACTTCCAAATTTTTGATGCTTATTACTCAAAATTCATGGGAACATGATATGACTTCCTTTAAGTGTTAATTTATGGTGAATTAATTTCTTAGGTCCTATCTGTGGATGGTTTTATTCAATGTTTGATGCTTATTACTTAGAATTCATGGTCATTCATGCTATGACTTCATTTAAGTGTTAAGCTTGGATAGATATATGTTAAATAATCTCCTTTCAATACCTTGATGTATCATGACTTAGAATTCATGCACACATGCTCTGATTTCCTTTGAACCTCAAGATATTGAGACTTTCCTGAATGTATCATCCCTTCATTGAAGTATATACAAGCCTCAGTTTTATAAGAAGAGCTATTTTGTTATCTTATCCCTATCACTGAATCCATAGCCCAAAGGTAGCTTGTCTTCATCTTTCAACCTGCAAACATACAAAACCACAAACCATAGAGTTAGCCATCTATCTTTATACAAAATCATTAACCCTTGAGAGAGCCCTCTTAGGCTGAGGAGGCTAAGCCTCAGCTAAAAGATTGGTTTGAAATAGTTACATTGAGGTATTCTAATCAGAAGCATATCAGGGTCCTATTTTGGTGATAACACATTCATCAATTCTTACAATTCCCTTCCCAACTTGTGCACACAGCAGCAGGGTTCGCACACAACTAGACTTGGATCTCCGCGCACATAGCTAGCAGGAGTCCGTTCCCCCAAAACCCAAACAGATAGCTTAAATCACAATTCACATCAATAACTCATAATTTCTTATCCTTTACAATACAAAATGCATCTCTATTTATAACAATCTATCCTCGACTTTCCTATGGTCCAAAACCCATGGTTTTCGGACCCCTAGTTTAGCCTTTGATCCATTACAATGCGTTCGAGGCTTTGAACCACCCCAAAACCCCTCCGCGAACCAGTTTTTGGCTCGAGGGATCTTGACCCAGGTTCGATGTGCAAGGTTTTCCAACAAACCCCTATACTACTGGCCCTTTCGGCAGTGGCCTGCTTGCACAGATCAAAGTCTCACCCGAAGTAGTATGGGTGGGTGTTGAAACCAAGTTTCCACACCCAAAGAAAGGATGGGTAAAGAAAGCAGAGCTGCACTAGGTCCTGTAATCCTCGATTGCCTTATTCTGCGCAGGGTTAATTAAGTCTCTATTCGCATCAACATGCACTAGATCTATAGTTATATGCTTGTTATAACATCAACATAACAGTACATAAATAGAACATAGCAGATCTAGATCCAAGAACACAGTATACAGATCTTTCGCAGCTTAAGGATATAAAACACACAATACAACAATCATCAGTAATTCACATAAAATTACTCATAGATTCAGTCCTATAAAAATCTTTTGCATTCATTCATTCATCAATTCTTACAATTCCCTTCCCAACATGTGCACACAGCAATAGGGTCTGCACACAGCTGGACTTGGATCTCCGCGCACACAGCCAACAGGAGTTCGTTCTCCAAAACCCAAACAGATAGCTTAAATCACAATTTGCATCAATAGCTCATCATTTCTTATCCTTTACAATACAAAATGCATCTGTATTTATAACAATCTAGCCTCGACTTCCCTATGGTCCGCAACCCATGGTTTTCGAACCCCTAGTTTTCCCTTTTACCCAATACAATTCTTTTGGGGCTTTGAACCACCCCAAAGCCCTTCTGCTAGATTAAATATAATTTAAAATATCCAAAATGGACCAGTTTCGTAGCATGCTAGGAGACCCTGTTCCAACACATCTCCTCCTTGAGCTTGAAGGCTCTAGGCAAGAAGATCCTATCATAATGATAGATGACTCCCTCATGGATTAGATAACCATTTCAATGTACTTGGTCATCAAGCATCATACAAGTGTAGAGATCCTTGGAGTAATCCACCAATAGCTGGGATATCCAATATAGATCTACACTCCCCAACAAGGACAATGTTGATGATGCATCAATAAGATTTCCTGTCGTGTTGCTGATCTCTTTTTTGACATCTCTTATGCCAAAGGTACAAGTAGGAAGGACATACCTCCCCTTTGCCTCCCCCAATAGTGCAGAATCAGAAATTAAGGATGGTGAGGATGATGAGAGAGAAAAATTGCCCTCTTTCTAGTTCTTCCATAAGCCTTCCAACATTGTAGCTGTGTCTCCTAATGCTCCCTTCCCTCCTGGATCTTATTTTGGAGCATCAAGTAGTGAGATATCTCCCACTAAAACTGAATCTGGTGGCCTCCCTAGTGGTTTTCCACTAGATGAAAATGTCCCTTGCAATAATCTCATGAACATGAGAGAAGGGATAGTGAGATCCTTGCTTCCATTGCGCAAATCCATCTCTATTTTCTATGTGGAAGTGTTAGGTGTGGGGTAATATTGCATGCCTCTGATCATGTGAGGTGTACCACTCTTCTTGTCCACCCATTCCATTTTCAAAGCCTCCCAATCAATGGTGACATTCCCTAATTTAATCAACCATTGAACACCAAAAATAACATTGGTATCTGGTATGTCAACTACAAATAAGTGGTCCACCAAAGTGTAGGATCCCATGGTGACTATAAGTGATGGAACATAATGCATACATTGCATTGTTCTATCTCCTAGGACTAGAACAGAAAATATCTCAAAGGTATCAGTGGGTTTGGCCCTCCGTTGCACAAGGTGAGCATCAATAAAGTTGTGGGTGGCCCCACTATCAATAAGAACATATACCCTCTGATTCATGATTGAACCATGAACTCTTAGTGTCAAGTACTTAGGTACTCCCCTAAACTATGAAAGAGTTCCTCCAATAGGAGAAAAATCTCCACTTCCATCTCCTGATGGTGATGGATCTCCCTCAACATTTTTAGCGCTGTGACCCCTCCTTGGTTCTTCAACTTCTTCTTCCTCCTCAACATCTGAGAAGACTTCTATGTAGTGTGCTTTCCCAGCAACACATATATGTCGTGGTGCCCATGATTCTTGGTAAGTGAAACATAGCCTCTTCTTCCATAGCTCCCTCCGGACTTCAATATCAAGAAGCTTCTTGACTGAGCTCTCCTTAGAAGGAGAAACTTTCTCTTCCTTCACCTTAGAAAGGTAAGATGGTTTGTTCTAGAAAGTTTCCTTTGCTTTTAGCAAGGCTTCTTGAAGGTCTCTAGCCCTCTCAATGGAATCATGCAATCTGATAGGCTTGGTAGATTTAACCAACCCATGTAAGGGTTCATCCAAGTCATCGATGAACATGTACGCCCTCCTTGCTGCAGAGATATCATGAACCATAATAGAAAATCTCATAAACTTAGAGATATAAGATTCTACATTACCTGGTTGCTTCAACTTTGCAAGGCTCATGGAAGGTGCTTCTAGATCCTTTTTGTCAAATCTCTCCACCAGTCTTCTGGTAAATTCAGAATAGGCAGTCACATTGGCATGGCCCGATGTATACAACCCATGGAACCACCAGTTATGTGCTTCACCTTCAAAGTGCAGCACTGCAATCTTGATGGCTTCCATCTTGGGGACTTTGTTCAATTGGAAATATATATCCATCTTTTCTACCCATGCATTGGTAGAACTAGTGGATGATGTTGAGCCCCAAAGATGTCCTTTTCTTTCACCACATGTCACTTCATTTCCTTTTTTACTTATCAATTACAACATTAAATGATCAATAGGATTAATTAAAGCTGCTTTAAGAATGTATATAATGACTAACTTGCTACACTTTCATGGTTTTTTTGTTGTAGTAATTTTTGACTAGACTTAGCTACAGAATGCAGCCATTCTGTAGCTAGTTGCCGATTCCGCGGCTGTCTTCATGTTTTCACAGGTTCCAGGTGTCACCTCAAAGAAAAACACATATGGGTAAATTCCAGACTTCATCCACATCGTTCCTTGCTCCCTACGAAGTCTGAGCAGAATTCTACAGGTGGTTATGCATGTGGGAAACCAAAACTAAGAGATAGACTTCTAATAGGACAAGGACTGCAAAAATGTCCTTAATCATAGTATGAGACCACCACCAGAGTTCTAGTTTGATTTTATTTGGGAAAGACATTTATTCATGTTTTATCTCAAGGGTAGTTATGTAATTTTCTTATAAGAATGACTCGGGAGACCGAGAAACAGCTAGCTAGATTTTGCTTTGTTGCTAGATCTCAGAAGACCGTAATAATTTGTTTTAAAGTATTTTCCCTTTAATGAAAGAAGCATTGCTTTATTGCAAGATATGAGAAAATCTCAAGGAGATTTTTATGCTAATCTGGTGGTAGAGGGCCCCTACTTCCCGAGAAGCTTTCGTTCATATGGTTTAGATAAGTAACTTTAGCCTTGTTTCATTCCTAGTTTAAGCAATTTTCTGAACTTTGTGTTTTTATACTCACTTGTAGTGGATGCTACAGCTAATATTATTCTTACAAATTATTCCAAAAAATTACTAACATTGAACGAGATATGACTTTAGTGTTTTATAAATTAGTTGCATTTTTCGGAACTTTATGTTTTATGTTACAATACAGCCAAAATTGTTCTTACAAACTGTTCCAAAATATCACTCATATTGAATGAGATAGGGCTAAAGAATTTTAGAGATTATTTCCATTTTATTTCAGTTGTAATAATCCAGAGGTTAATGGCATTCTAGTTTAACTTTTTTTAATGTATTTCAAGCTTGATTATTTGCATTCTAGTTCAGTTGTGGTCACTGTATTTCAAGTTTGATTGATTGCATTATTTCTGAGTTTTGCTTAATTTATTTCAAGTTTCATTAGTTAGTTGCATGATAGTTTTGTTCTATTAGACTAACGCCTTCATTATTTACAAAACTATTCTTGTTATTAATCTCTTCCAACATATCACCATACAGACATGAATTAGTGATACATTAACTGTTCTGCAAACTCTTATAATTGTACAAATAGCCTTTTTTCCAAAACTATTCCAAAAGACTTCTAACTTCCGAATAAGGCCTAGTAGTGACAATTTAATTTGCAGAATGGATTAATTTCATTATCATAGGTTAATTTAAAGTATAGTTTCTCACTATGTTGCAAACTATCTTTTCCAAATGTGTTCCAACAGATTTCTAGCCATGGATAAGATCTTCCCTATGATATTGTAGATTGTTGTTTACTTAGAATCTCACTGCATTAAACTTATCCTTTTCTCAAGCTATTCCAACATATTCCTAATGAATGAATTGGATTGAGTTTATGTTATGAGTTATTGTCAAGTTTTGCATTTTCTGAATGCCACACATAATTTAGAATAGGTTTTTCTCTGTTTTTAGTGTGACCAACAACTGTTCTTTATCAACATTTAGTTCTTTTCCTTATTAACACAAAAACACAAAACCAAAAACATCATAAAAACACTAAACACAACGTAGTGAGAAACAGATAGCTAGGCACATATAGTGCACCTCACTTCAGCAGTCTACTAGCCTTGGTTGAAAATTTATGACCTCAATTTGGGAACACTAAGTTGAGCAGACATTTTGGCGCCGTTGCCGGGGAAGTGTAACTAGATAGCTTTGTTTCTTACCTCCCAAAAACAATGATATGCATAGAGAAAGAGACTCAAGGGGTAGATTCATAAGAAGCAGAAGCTTGATTCCTAGAACACCACTTGTTTCACCAAGACCAAGAGCCAACACACCTTCAACTCAAACCCACATTCCATCCTTTACTGATCCTAGACTCTCAGAGGACTTAAGATTAGATATTCCATTAAAAAGACCTTCCACTTCATCCATTGAGTCTGTCTTAGAAGAATATTCAAGGACCCCTGCTAGAGATACAAACTTTTCCACTTCCATAGAAGAATCAACTATGGCGGAAGAAGGGGGAGGAGGAGTCTTTACTGGAGAACACACACTATTTGGAGGGGGTAGAGGTAGAGGTAGAGGAGAAGGAGGTAGAGGTGCAGAAGGAGAAGGAGGCAGAGGAAGAGGTAGAAGAGAAATGGGAAGCTCTTTTTGGTTTCCTATAGTAGATGAAGAAACCAATGCAACTATGAAAAAAATTTCACCCTCTGTCCTTCCAAACTTTTATGGACTTAAAACTGAAGATCCTGAAACCTTCCTATTTGCTCAAAAACTTAAACTATTCCCTTCAACATTGAAAGGAGCAGCATTAAAATGGTTTATGAGTTTGATCAACAGTTCTATTAGGACATGGGAAGACATGAAACAAGCATTTATAGAGAGGTATTTGGATTAATATATGCCAGTCAACCATAAGGAGGAAGTGTTTAAAATTTTACAAAAAGAGGATGAAAATTTGGAAAATTTATTGGAGAGATTTAACTATAACATCAAGAGGGCAAAAATGGAAAACTTAGACCAAGACACCTTGAAAGCTCTCTTGTTGAAGACAATTAGGGATGAGTGGTTAGATATCCTTAACATGATGGGAAAAGGGGATATATCTTAGCTCACATTACCTGAAATAGCTGAATTATGTATTAACCTTTCAAGAGGGAAATCTAAAACTGTAAAAGGACCAAGAGACCCTGCTCTTGCAAGGGCAAGTAAGTCTACTTCTGGGACAGTAAGTAGGGAAAAAATAGGACATATGCTTGATGAATTTAAATCTGATATCTTGGGGAGTCTTAGTGAACAAATAGACACCCTTAAGTTACAAAACAAGAAAAAATCTGAATCTGATGCCTTAGCAATATTTTGTCCCAAATGTAGAAAGAAACATGCCTTGAGAGAGTGCCCTTTGGATTCCAAAGACGTGGAGACTTGTGTAATTTGTTCAGAAAAACATGAGACCAAGAGTTGTCCTTCACTTCCTGGTCTTAAAGCTGTCTTTCAAGAAGAAACTCGTACAAGTTCCACAAAATCTCTCAATTTTGTCTCCAGGAGGCCTTGGCAAGGACCTCAAACACAAGGATTTCATGATCAGTTGTATAATCAACCCCCACCAAATTGGAATTCTTGGCAGCAACCTTGGCCCCAATTTCAAAATCAATCACAAACTTGGGTGCAAGGAGCACAAAATCCCTATGGAAGATACTCTCAGTATTACCAATATCCACCATCCTATCCACCATATCCACATTTCCCTCCTCAACAAAATTTTCAACAAAATCCTCAAAATACACAACATCAAAATCAACCACTTCTATTACCATTTCCTCAAAAAACAAATCAGTTGCCTACCCAACCCATACCAAACCACAACAATAAAAATCCTCAGAATACATACATGATAGAAGGCCAATAGTTTCCAACTTATTTGATCACTCCTTTAGACCTTAGTGATGTTCAACTTAGGTCTGGAAGAATACTTGAAAAGAGGAAAACTTCTGTAATAATACAAGAGAAAGAAAATTCTAAGGAAGATTCTCTACGGGTAAATAAAAGTCTTGAAGAGAACACAACTTTCCAAGACTCAAACATTGAAAAATCAAAACAAAAAGAACCAATAATTTCAACTCCTATATTAGAGTAGCCATCAACATCCACTTCTACACCTCCCTTTCCAGAAAGATGACAAATTGATAGGGGTGTAGAAAAACAAATTATGGTGCCTAATTATGATTTCCTAGATGAGCTGAGAAATGTTTGTATTAAGATCCCATTATTACAAGCCACCAAGGAAATTTGAATATTAGCAAATACAATAAAGGATTTGAGCATGAAGAAAACAAGAAAAAGAATAAGAGAGATAAAGAAAATTCAACTGGCAGGAAAAATAACAGATATCATGATGGGTAAGCTTGCTATTCCAAAGTATCTAGACTCAGGAAATCCAGTTGTTAAAATTCACATCAATGGAATTGAGATCCAAAACACACTTATTGATTTAGGAGCAACAATCAATATTATGAGTAGACAAGTCATGGATAAATTGAAACTTCATAATCTTCTTTTTACACCCACATTATTACAATTAGCAGACAGATCTGTGATCAAACCTGATGGGGTAATAGAAGAAATTCCAGTGTCCCTAGATTCTTGGGAATATCCTGTGGATTTTATGATCCTAACTCCTAAGAATAATCTAGGAGGGCATCCTATTATATTAGGAAGACCTTGGTTAGCTACAACTGATGCTTTCATTAGTTGTAGATCCAGTGATATGTACATCTCTGATGGTAGTTGAACCAAGAAATTTACCTTCTATCCCCCAGCAAGAACAATTACAGAATTAGATGATACTCAATGGATAGAGGATGAAGAAGACTTACAACCTCTCTTCACAATTTTAGAAATTAATGAAGATAGCCAGATTTTGAATACCTTAGAAAACTTTGAATCCTCTTCGGAATATAAGCATGAACAATTTCAAGAAAAATCCAACATTGAATTTTTATCATCAAGACAGATGTCTCTTTATTCCATGGATAAATTTGGCAGTTCTACAATTGAGATATTTCCAGGAAAAACCTTAAACATAAACAAGAACTTAGAGAAATCTCAACAAGAAGAGCTAGTCAAGATATTATAGATACATTCTTCTGCATATGCATGGGAGTACACTGATACGAAAGGGATAAGCCCCAAGACTTGCACTCATCACATCTACATAGAGGAAAATTGTAAACCAATCAGACACCCTCAGAGACGGATGAATCCAAATCTTAGGGAGATTGTTAAGGAAGAATTGCAGAAATTGTTAAATGCTAACTTCATCTATCCCATTTTAGATAGTCAGTGGGTTTCTCTTTTGGTAATTATGCCAAATAAAAATGGTAAATGGAGGGTATGTATTGACTACCGAGAATTAAACAAAGCTACTCTTAAAGATCATTTTCCCCTACCTTTCATAGACCAGGTATTAGATACATTAGCTAGAAAAAATTACTTTTCATTTTTAGATGGGTTTAGCGGTTATAATCAAATCCAAGTAGCACTGGAAGATCAAGACAAAACCACATTTACCTGTCCTTGGGGTACCTATGCTTATCGAGTATTCCCATTTGGATTATGCAATGCACCTGCAACATTTCAAAGGGCAGTGCTAGGAATATTTTCAGATCTAATACATGATTGTGTAGAGGTATATATGGATGATTTCACATTTTATGGAAACACATTTGAATAAGCCTTAACAAACTTGGAAATTTTTTTAAAGAGATGTAAAGAAACAAATCTTTCACTCAGTCATGAGAAGTCTTTTATGATGATTACTGAAGGAATTGTTTTAGGACATCACATTTCAGGGGATGGGATTAGAGTTGATGAGTCAAAAGTTGAAGTCATATCTAACTTATCTATTCCAAGTTGTCAAAAATATGTTAGGATTTTTCCAGGATTTATAGGATATTATCGAAGGTTTATAGAAAACTTCACTAAGATAGCATCTCCACTTTTAAAATTACTTACCAAGGATTGTGAATTCAAGTGGAATCCTGATTGCCAGTTAGCCTTTGAGACCCTGAAAACAAAAATCTCTGAAGCACCTATTTTAAGGGGACCTAACTGGAAGTTACCTTTTCATATTTCAACAGATGCCTCAGATAAAACCTTAGGAGTAGTATTGGGACAAAAAGACCTGATTCCTTATGCCATCTACTATACCAGTAAAAATTAGACTCCTTCAAAGTTAAACTATACTGTAACTGAAAAAGATTTTTTAGCTGTTGTTGATGCCATAAACAAATTCAGACACTATATAACAAGCTATGAAAATTTTGTTCACACAGATCACTCTGCAATTAGATATCTAATGAAAAAATCAATTACTAATGGCAGAGTCATAAGATGGTTATTTCTTTTATAGGAATTCAACATTACCATTATAGATAGGCCAGGAAAACAAAACAGAGTAGCTAATTTCCTATCTAGACTCCAAAACATCAAAGACAATACCCCAGTTGAAGATCAATTCCTTGATGAATATCTTTTTGCAATTTCTACTCAGACTCCTTGGTTTGCTGACATTACTAATTATTTAGTTTAAGGGAAATTTCTTTCAATAATGAAATCAAGAGACAAAAGAAAGATCATTTATGACAGTGCAAAATATTCATGGGTTGCTAATGAGTTATACAAAACAGGGCCAGATTTTATCATTAGGAGATGTGTTCAGGAAGATGAGATGCCTGAGATCCTCAAGGCATGCTATGATGAACCTTGTGGCAAACACTTTGCTGATAAAAGAGCAGCTTATAAGATCCTTTATTTAGGATATTATTGGCCATCCCTTTTTAAAGATGCTAAAGAGTATGTCAAAATATGTGACAGTTGCCAAAGGGTAGGGAAACCTTCTCCTTCAGGTGAGATGCCATTGCAGCCTCAAGTACATATTGAACCTTTTGAAAAATGGGCCTTATATTTTGTAGGACCTATTAGTCCTCCATCAAGACAAAAGAAATATATATTAGTTTGCACTGATTATGTTACCAAATGGGTAGAGGCCAAGCCATTACTTTCTGCTACTGAAGCATCTGTAGTTAATTTTCTTTTTGAGGATATTTTTACTCATTTTGGTGTCCCAAGGGAAATTGTTACAGATCAAGGAGCTCAATTTACATCAAAGATAGTGGAACAAATGATGGAGAGGTACAAAATCAGACACAGAAAATCTACTCCCTATCATCCACAAGCAAATGGTCAAGTGGAATCTACTAATAAGGTCATTGAAGGGATCCTAACAAAGACTTTTCATTTACATAGAAGAGATTGGGCAGACAGGCTTCCTGAAGCCTTGTGGGCCTATAGAACTACATGGAGAAGCACAACAGGTCATACTCCCTATGAACTTGTTTATGGAAAACAAGTTTTGTTTCCCATAGAGTTTCAGATTCAAACTTTTAAAATGGCAGTTCAGCTAGGACTTGATCTAACATAGGCACAAAAGCACAGATTGGAGCAGATTAATGAATTGGATGAGATCAGACAAGATGCAGTTCAGAAAACAAGTATAGTCCAACAGCAAAGGACTAGATGGCATGAAAAGTACATCAAAGAAAAGAAGTTCAAAGAAGGTGACTGGGCTCTCTTGTTTGATTCAAAGTTCAAAGATTTTCAAGGTAAATTCCAAACACATTGGCTTGGACCATATGAAATTGTGAAATTTTTTGACAATGGAGCAATAAAAATCAGGACAATAGATGAAGAAGAGGTCACTTTTCTTGTAAATGGTCATAGATTGAAGCCGTATCATAAGCCATTTTCAAGAGAAGAATTTGTCAAGAGATTTCAGGAAAACAGTGATGTGAAGTTAATGAAGAAGAATTTTTCTTCTTCATCAACTTAGTTGAATTTTCTGAATTCAAAAGCATCAAATAATAATAATAATAATAATAAAGTATAAACATGAAAACAAATCACTTATTAGCATGTTTATACAGAAAAGAAAGAGTGAAAATCAGAATCTTTCTGACACTTTAGCTTTTCAAATTTGTTCTTTTTCTGCAAGCAACTATTACAAAATCATAAGTGCAAACCCATATTTCACTTATGATTCATTTCATTCCATTCATCCATACTCCATTTCACTCCATTCATCCATACTCCACTTCATTCCATACTTCATTCATTTCATTCCATGGTCCACATCATTTCCATCTGAGATTTTTAAAATTTTGATTTTTTTTCTGCAATTGAATAATACAAATCATAAGTTGCTGGTCACTTTCCATACTTCACTCCATTTCATAATCGTGATTCATTTCATTCCATTATTCACTTCACTCATACTCCATTACACCATATTTTATTATCCATTTTTAACTCATTTCATACAACATTCCATTCATGCTTCAAACCATTCCATTCCATGTTTCAAGGCTTCTACAGGTACATTTTGCAATCAGTCAAATATTCTGCAGCGAGAGATCCTGAAGGCACTATCAAGTAATCACTTGATTTAGCAGCAAATTGATACTACATATCCAAGACAACAAGTAAAATCAAAGGAGTTATTAGGACTAAATATCAATGATTTTCAAAGGAGGACAAGGCATATCAAAACCACAAAAAAAATCAAAGGAAACGCAAAGGTAAAAGTTATGAAATTATTATGGTGACAAATCATGAAATTTTTAGCATAGTTAAGTCATGTATGATTCAAAAAGTTATTTTAATTAGTCGTGTCGATCATGCCTATCAAACCTATCATAAAAACTTTGGACAAAATCCCTTTCACTCTGCCATCCCAAATCATCATTTAAAACTTAACGGTTAAGTACTGAAGTGACCTAATCAGTCACGTCACTAGCCCGAAGCATTTAGTGATGATTTTGAAATTTACACGAGAATTTTTCCGCGGTCTTTTCTTCTGTGATAGCTCTCAACTCATTAATCCCTGTGAATCATCCTCACCGCATTATACTCATTTCATAACCACTCCATATCATTTCTTTCCGTAGCCAATTCTTAGCCATTTTGGTCTGTAAAACAGAGGAAACATCTTTGGAGTAAAAACATCTCTTTAACAACCATTTTCACCATGAGCAGAGGAGCAGTAATTTCAATGTTGAGAAAGGAAGCTATGGGTCTCATATTAAGATCCCATCAATGATCCCTCAAGCCCATCATCCAAATTCAACCATGTGATGATACATTTGTCAATGATGTAATTTCAAATAGATAATGTTGTTAGGATAAGTTTGTTAAAGATAGTAATGAAGAGTTTGAGTCCTAGTTGAAATATGACTGTTAAGTAAGATAGGTGTTTGTTTGTCATAAATTTGATGTTTTATGGTTATGCAAGGTGTCAAGAGTTAGGAATTCAAATTTTCGAGCAAAATATGAGTTCATCTCATGTTGTAATGGTCTATTAAAGACCAAGAGGTCAAATTAGCATAGGGTTGAAGAATGTTTTGGCAAACTACTGCTCTATGTTGTGAAGGAGTTGATATATACATAAGCAGTTTAACTTTTCTGAAGCTGAGATTCTAAGTGTACTTCATTGAGCTTTATCTTCTATCATGTGTTTTACTTCCAAATTTTTTATGCTTATTACTCAAAATTCATGGGAACATGATATGACTTACTTTAAGTGTTAATTTATGGTGAATTGAGTTCTTAGATCCTATCTGTGGATGGTTTTATTCAATGTTTGATGCTTATTACTTAGAATTCATGGTCATTCATGCTATGACTTTCTTTAAGTGTTAAGCTTGGATAAATGTATGTTAAATACTCTCTTTTCAATACCTTGATGTATCATGACTTAGAATTCATGCACACATGCTCTGATTTCCTTTGACCCTCAAGATATTGAGACTTTTCTGAATGTGTCATCCCTTCATTGAAGTATATACAAGCCTTAGTTTTAAAAGAAGAGCTATTTTGTTGTCTTATCCCTATCACTGACTCCATAGCCCAAAGGTAGCTTTTCTTCATCTTTCAACCTGCAAACATACAAAACCACAAACCATAGAGTTAGCCATCTATCTTTATACAAAATCATTAACACTTGAGAGAGCCCTCTCAGGCTGAGGAGGCTAAGCCTCAGCTAAAAGATTGGTTTGAAATAGTTACATTGAGGTAATCTGATAAGAAGAATATCAGGGTCCTATTTTGGTGATAACAGATTCATCAATTCTTACAATTCCCTTCCCAACTTGCGCACACAGCAGCAGGGACCGCACACAGCTAGACTTGGATCTCCGTGCACATAGCTAGCAGGAGTCCGTTCCCCCAAAACCAAAACAGATAGCTTAAATCACAATTCACATCAATAGCTCATAATTTCTTATCCTTTACAATACAAAATGCATCTCTATTTATAACAATCTATCCTCAAATTTCCTATGGTCCAAAACCCATAGTTTTCGGACCCCTGGTTTACCCTTTGATCCATTACAATGCGTTCGAGGCTTTGAACCACCCCAAAACCCCTCCGCGAACCATTTTTTGGCTCGAGGGGTCTTGACCCAGGTTTGATGTGCAAGGTTTTCCAACAAACCCCTATACTACTGGCCCTTTCGGCAGTGACCTGCTTGCATAGATCAAAGTCTCACCCGAAGTAGTATGGGAGGGTGTCGGAACCAAGTTTCCGCACCCAAAGAAAGGATGGGTAAAGCAAGAAGAGCTGCACTAGGTCCTGTAATCCCCGATTACCTTATTCTGCGTAAGGTTAATTAAGTCTCTATTCGGATCCACGTGCACTAGATCTAAAGTTATATGCTTGTTATAACATCAACACAACAGTACATAAATAGAACATAGCAGATCTAGATCCAAGAACACAGTATACAGATCTTTCACAGCTTAAGGATATAAAACACACAATACAACAATTATCAGTAATTCACATAAAATTACTCATAGATTCAGTCCTCTAACAATCTTCTGCATTCATTCATTCATCAATTCTTACAATTCCCTTCCCAACCTGTGCACACAGCAGCAGGGTCTGCACACAGCTGGACTTGGATCTCCGCGCACACAACCAACAGGAGTTCGTTCTCCAAAACCCAAATAAATAGCTTAAATCACAATTTTCATCAATAGCTCATCATTTCTTATCCTTTACAATACAAAATGCATCTCTATTTATAACAATCTAGCCTCGACTTTCCTATGGTCCGCAACCCATAGTTTTCGAACCCCTAGTTTTCCCTTTTACCCAATACAATGCTTTTGGGGCTTTGACCCACCCCAAAACCCTTCTGCTAGATTAAATATAAATTAAAATATCCAAAATGGACTAGTTTCGTAGCATGTTAGGAGACCCTGTTCCAACACATCTCCTCCTTGAGCTTGAAGGCTCTAGGCAAGAAGATCCTATCATAATGATAGATGACTCCCTCATGGATTAGATAACCCTTTCCATGTACTTGGTCATCAAGCATCATACAAGTGTAGAGATCCTTGGAGTAATCCACCAATAGCTGGGATCTCCAATATAGATCTACACTCCCCAACAAGGAAAACGTTGATGATGCATCAATAAGATTTAATGTCCTGTTGCTGATATATTTTTTGACATCTCTTATGCCAAAGGTACAAGTAGGAAGGACATACCTCCCCTTTGCCTCCCCCAAGAGCGCAGAATCAGAAATTAAGGATGGTGAGGATGATGAGAGAGAAAAATTTCCCTCTTTCTGGTTCTTGCATAAGCCTTCCAACACTGTAGCTGTGTCCCCTAATGCTCCCTTCCCTCCTGGATATTATTTTGGAGCATCAAGTAGTGAGATATCTCCCACCAAAACTAAATCTGGTGGCCTCCCTAGTGGTTTGCCACTAGATGAAAATGTCCCTTGCAATAATCTCATGAACATGAGAGAAGGGATAGTGAGATCCTTGCTTCCATTACGCAAATCCATCTCTGTTTTCTCTGTGGAAGTGTTAGGTGTGGGGTAATAATGCATGCCTCTGATCATGTGTGGTGTACCACTCTTCTTGTCCACCCATTCCATTTTCAAAGCCTCCTAATCAATGGTGACATTCCCTAATTTAATCAACCATTGAACACCCAAAATAACATTGGTATCTGGTATGTCAACTACAAATAAGTGGTCCACCAAAGTGTAGGATCCCATGGTGACTATAAGTGATGGAACATAATGCATGCATTGCATTGTTCTATCTCCTAGGACTAGAACAGAAAATCCCTCAAAGGTATCAGTGGGTTTGGCCCTCCGTTGCACAAGGTGAGCATCAATAAAGTTGTGGGTGGCCCCACTATCAATAAGAACAGATACCCTATGATTCATGATTGAACCATGAACTCTTAGTGTCAAGTACTTAGGTACTCCCCTCAAACATGAAAGATTTCCTCCAATAGGAGAAAAATCTCCACTTCCATCTCCTGATGGTGATGGATCTCCCTCAACATTTTCAGCGCTGTGACCCCTCCTTGGTTCTTCAACTTCTTCTTCCTCCTCAACGTCTGAGAAGACTTCTATGTAGTGTGCTTTCCCAGCAACACATCTATGTCCCGGTGCCCATGATTCTTGGCAAGTGAAACATAGCCTCTTCTTCCATAGCTCCCTCCAGACTTCAATATCAAGAGGCTTCTTGACTGAGCTCTCCTTAGACGGAGCAAATTTCTCTTCCTTCACCTTAGAAAGGTAAGAGGGCTTGTTCTGGAAAGTTTCCTTTGCTTTTAGCAAGGCTTCTTGAAGGTCTCTAGCCCTCTCAATGGAATCTTGCAATCTGATAGGCTTGGTAGATTTAACCAACCCATGCAAGGGTTCATCCAAGCCATCGATGAACATGTACACCCTCCTTGCTATAGATATATCAGGAACCATAATAGAAAATCTCAGAAACTTAGAGATATAAGATTCTGCATTACCTGACTGCTTCAACTTTGCAAGGCTCATGAAAGGTGCTTCTGGATCCTTTCTGTCAAACCTCTCCTCCAGTATTCTGGCAAATTCAGAATAGGCAGTCACATTGGCATGACCCGCTGTAGACAACCCATGGAACCACCAATTGTGTGCTTCACCTTCAAAGTGCAGTGCTGCAATCTTGATGGCTTCCATCTCGGGGACTTTGTTCAATTGGAAATATATATCCATCTTTTCTACCCATGCATTGGTAGAACTAGTGGATGATGTTGAGCCCCAAAGATGTCCTTTTCTTTCACCACATGTCACTTCATTTCCTTTTTTCCTTATCAATTACAGGATTAAATGATCAATAGGATTAATTAAAGCTACTTTAAGAATGTATATAATTACTAACTTGCTACACTTTAATGGTTTTGTTGTTGTAGTAATTTTTTACTAGAATTAGCTACAGAATGAAGCCATTCTATAGCTAGTTTCCGATTCCGCGACTGTCTTCATGTTTTCACAGGTTCCAGGTGTCACCTCAAAGAAAAACACATATGGGTAAATTTCATACTTCATCCACATCGTTCCTTGCTCCCTACGAAGTCTAAGCAAAATTCTACAGGTGGTTATGCACGTGGGAAACCAAAACTAAGAGATAGACTTCTAATAGGACAAGGACTGGACAGATGTCCTTAATCATAGTACGAGACCACCACCAGAGTTCTAGTTTGATTTTATTTGGGAAATACATTTATTCTTGTTTTATCTCAAGGACAGTTATGTAATTTTCTTATAAGAATGACTCAGGAGACCGAGAAACAGCTAGCTAGATTTTGTTTTGTTGCTAGATCTCAGAAGACCGTAATACTCTGTTTTAAAGTATTTTCCCTTTAATGAAAGAAGCATCGCTTTATTGCAATATATGAGGAAATATCAAGGAGATTTGTATGCTAATCCGGTGGTAGAGGGCCCTTACTGCCCGAGAAGCTTTTGTTCATATGGTTTAGATAAGTAACTTTAGACTTGTTTCATTCCTAGTTTAAGCAATTTTTTGAACTTTGTGTTTTTATACTCACTTATAGTGGATGCTACAGCTAGTCTTATTCTTACAAATTATTCCAAAACATTACTAACATTGAACGAGATATTACTGTAGTATTTTAGAAATTAGTTGCATTTTTTGGAACTTTATATTTTATGTTACAATACAGCAAGACTTGTTCGTACAAACTGTTCCAAAATATCACTCATATTGAATGAGATAGGGCTAAATAATTTTAGAGATTAGTTCCATTTTAGTTCAGTTGTAATACACTGGAGGTTAATGGCATTCTAGTTTAACTTTTTTTAATGTATTTCAAGCTTGATTAATTGCATTCTAGTTCAGTTGTGGTCACTGTATTTCAAGTTTGATTGATTGCATTATTTCTCAGTTTTTCTTAATGTTTTTCAAGTTTCATTAGTTAGTTGCATGATAGTTTTGTTCTATTAGACTAACGCCTTCATTATTTACAAAACTATTCTTGTTATTAATCTCTTCCAACATATCACCATACGGACAAGAATTAGTGATACCTTGATTGTTCTGCAAACTCTTATAATTGTACAAATAGCCTTTTTTCCAAAACTATTCCAAAATACTTCTAACTTCCGAATAAGGCCTAGTAGTGAAAATTTAAGTTGTAGAATGGATTAATTTCAGAATCATAGGTTAATCTAAAGTAGAGTTCCTCAGTGTGTTGCAGACTATATTTTCCAAATGTGTTCCAACAGATTTCTAGCCATGGATAAGATCTTCCCTGTGATATTGTAGATTTTTGTCTAGCTAAAAAACAGCCAAAGAGAGGGGCTGCAGCTATGTACAACAAACTGATATAGAAATAACACAGTTTTGAAAGCATGAGTAGGAGGCAAATAATAAAGATCAAATTTTGAATATATAGTAGCAAATCAGATCCATAATGATTCTCTTACATTATACAACAGAATATAGAAGACAAAAGAGAAGAAACTCTTCAGAAAAGAGGGCTGCAACACATGTATTTACTACAAAATGGATTAACAAATTTATTTTATGGAGCTGCAACAGATGTATGTTAGACTTCAGACCTAGATCAGATCTGTGTACAAAAGATCAGACCCATTTCAGATCTGTACACTAGAAAGGCTCTATTACAAGATCCCCTTGGGGTTTTGATCAAATCATGTAATACAAAGAGTAGATCTGAGTTTAAAGTAGCAGATCTACAATATTATTCAATAATTTCTGAAGATGCTCTACAATAGGAGCAGATTAGATCTATAAAGAACATGGATCAGCAAGCTAATCCATGGATCACCAAAGTGAAAAGCAAAGCCCAGCACCAGAGATCTCTTCTCAAAAAGGGGATCAAAACACCCTGCAAATCTTCCTCTAAAAATAACGCAATCCTGGAAGGGAAACTACGTTGTAGCTTGAAGCAATGAGTTGGCTTGATGCCAATATGTGAAATATCAGCTCCAAAGGTTTAGAACTCTATTGCCCTTGGGATAGAAGACTTTCCCAATGAAAAGAGGGCCTGAAATGTCCTAGATCTGAGTAGATCTATCCTCCACTTGCTGCAACTTGCAAGGAAAACCTAATCCTAAACAGGATCAACGTTGTAGTTGAAATATGAGCTTTTCCAAATGCCTGATAGTGGATGAAATCAGCAAGACTCATCCAACAAATCCTCAATAGAAGAGGTGGGATCCCTACATAGGAACTCCCAAGTGCTAAGCAACACTATTCTCAGCTAAACAACAGAGAATGGTATATGTCTAAAAAAACACTATACTCAGAAATATGCACAATCAACAACCTTCTTTTGCTGCTCTCCTCTTCCTTTTATAAGTTGAAAGCCTCGTCAAACCCTAAACCACTTCAATGAATTAGCTCCTTTCACATGAGAGGCCTCCATCTAGAACTGCACTATCCATCCATGAGGTATATTACATCTAGACAACGCTGTAGATTTTGTCAAGGTTGACCCAGTCTCATAGCTCGAACCCCTTTCACACCTACAAGTGATTAGATTACATGGCCCAGATTTATCCCTGTTCATATGGGCATTCATTTATTCATTCTTTTTAGAAGTTTTACATGTCCTCCTTTAGTCATTTATTCATGCAACAGAAAATGAGACAAAAATGTATATTCCTCTTAGCTTAGGCTAAGTAGGAATATTACACTAATCCAATATCTCTCATTACAATATACAATCATCTCACACTGTCTTACAAAGATTGAAAAATACTTGCGCCAATTTACTGCCTCGAGACAACCTACCTCCACTGCGCAATCCCTCGTGATCAAGAATCTGTGAATGATTTATTCTAGCCTACCTTAACAGTGCAATGCTCATAGGCACATCCAATGTGTGTTTGGTTGCATGAGTGCACCCACTAATGTCACAACTTATAGTCAAACTATCCCTTTCAGGTACATCCTAGCGGGGTTTCCACTGGATCTGACATGCATGTAGTTAATAGTAGTAAATATTCAGTTGCATGTGAGACAAGTAATTGTGAATTAATTAAATAATTAATTCATTGGTCTCTAACTAGTGTATCTTTAGTTACAACTAGCGCAACTGAGTTAAACTAATTTACAACTTTCATAACTACACTTTCAACTCTGTTACAAGTAAAATCACTCTGTTACAACTCAACTCCGCTTGCATGTCCCACCAACTAACCTTTAAACTAGAATTTCCTATAGTTAACTAATTTTCCACTTCATTTAACTATTTCAAAGAGCTCATTGAGAATATATTAATGTTTATTGTCCAACTATTATTAAGGGATAATAATAGTCGGCATGCATCTATAAATAGACATGCGATTTATAAATAGAACTTGCACATACATCTAAAAATAGAACATCATTTGTAAATAGAATTTTCTCACGATATATAAATAGACATCATCTATAAATAGAATTTTCTCATGCATCTAAAAATAGACTTCCACCTAAAAATAGCTTGTGTGGGCCCCACCGAGTGTAGGTGATTAATTTTTACTAGGATCAAGGATGTTGATTCTATATGTGAATTTCTTTCTTTTTGCAACCTTCAACATCCTTGGAATCCATACACTACTACTAGATATTGGGGTATTGTACTTATAAATTTTCATACCTACCTACATTGGAATATGCTTTTACATTTATTCTTATATGTGTCACCTCATTAAAAATATGTTTATCTTTAATTTTATCCATGCCACCACAATATACTTGGAAAATGACATGGATACCATATCATCACACAAGTCTCCACATAAATTTTATGTACACTTAACATTACATAGATTACACTTGGAAAGTATATTAAGGGTTGTCTTTAATGATAATTTTTTAAAATCTTTCTTATTTAATTTTTCAATAAAATTTGTTTAAAAGTATGTAAGAATTCATTGAAATCACAAGTTTTATGGGTAAAATGCTCACAATTTAAGTGCACTAGGTGTTTTTGAGGTTGTTGATATGGAGTCAAAATAACTAGTTTAAATAACACAAATCAAGAAGGGCAATTCTCAAAAATCTAAAAGTTAACATTAAACACAACTCCATTATATTATAATTATTTTTTCATTTCCATAGTATATGTGGGGGAATCACTGAGACTTATTTTATGTATTATTGAGTTAGTACACCACTCACACATGTTTGAATATTATTTTGCTCCATTTTCTCCCTCTTCATTTCACACATGTTCCTCCCTAGCTACTTCTAGATGAGGATCTCTTGGTTATTTGGCTAAGTGTGCATGCATGCATGAAGGTTAACACTCATTTATATTGGGTGCACTTTCTCTCTCCTCCTTTTAAAATAATTCAAATTTAATTAGTGGGGTATTTATGTTTTGATCATTTTTTACCCTTACCGTTACATGTCTAGAGAAAAGGTTTTTTAGCTTATAAAGGGTCATGAAGTTTGACCTTACTCTTAAGGAAATTAATTCAAAGTTAGTTATCAGTTATTATTACCACTTGTATTTAGCAAGTTATTTTATTTAACCCATGGTATTCTACCCATAAGCATGAAAAAAATATTTAAAAGTTAGTTATGAATCATGATTACCACTTGTATTGAGCACATTGTTTTATTTAACCCATTGTATTGTATTGATGGTTTAGAATACATGCTTTCCTATAAAAGGAACTTCTATGTGAATTAAGTGCCTTCATAGTTGAGCGAGTGTTAGTTCAATTGGTGGAGTGTTGTCCTTAAAACACCTTTTCTATTTGAGAGGTTAATAGGTTCAATTCTTTGTAGAGAGGTTCAATTCTCTTCACACTGGTCGCGTGAGGATTGCTACAAATATTCAATGGAAGTAGTCACACTGGTTAGTGAACCGAGCAGAAAAAAATTTCATTCCTAGCACATGTTGGGGGCATCTAGTTCTTTTACTTGAGGTCATTAGTAGAAGTGGGATTGGTTTTGATGATTTATTTAATGTACTAATCACACACTTTTTTATATTATTACCCTTGATAAGGATCACTTGTTGGAAAACCACTATGGACCTATAATTATATTGTTTCTAGGTTGCAAAACCACTATGGACCTAGAATTATATTGTTTTTAGGTTGCAAAACCACTATGGACCTAGAATTCTATAGTTTAAAAACCCAATATTGCCTTTGGCTTTCTACATGAAAGAAGATTATGTGGTTTAAAGATAAATCTTGGAGAAATATTGGAGAAAATGATTGCATTGGAGATAAAGGTTTATAAATTTATAAAGCTTCTCTTACGTTATGGTTATCCTGTTATGATTTTTAAGTCAAAATTTTTTCTTTATGTTCCAATTTTGTTGTGAAATCCTAGAAATTTTGATAATTTAATGAAGGGAGAAAGTAATGTGGAATATGGAGAAACTAAATGGATCTAGATTCATGAAATAAATAGATCAAAAAATTATGTTTTAGATTAAAAATAGATTTGATCCCTGTAGACATTGGTAAATCTAGATTTATACTTGTTGCGCTCTCATTGGTTCGTCTCCTTCCAGGATATCCGTGTTTGATTTGGATGGGGCTAATTTTCTATGGATGTTTCTCATGGGTTTGGGTTGGTGCTCCGGATGCAAGTGCCATTATTTTAGGTCTTGTATATTGGGTTTTGGGGCTGGTGATTTCTTCATCTGGGTTTCTAGCTTCATGCATTTTCACCTATTTCTTGGGGTGGTTGTCCCTGGGGTGGTTGTTGCCGTGCCTTGGATGGTTTTCTCTATTCTAGGGCTTTATGTGGATCTTTTATGGGTTTCATAGGCCTTCTAGCCTAGTTTATATTGGCTTATTTTAGTGATTATTGTTCAGATGTATGTACCCACAGTGTTTTGGGTTTACATTTTTTGAGTGATTATTTGTATTCTGATCCATGACGTTTTTACTCTAGACCATATGCTATATGCATGTTTATGTAACATCATTTTATCTAATAGAAAGTTTTTTTTTTTTCTTCTTAAAAAAAAATCTACATCTATACTAATTATAAATATTATTGTTTACAATACACCAATTTTTTTCTGAATTATTTAATAACTACCTTTTATTATTATATTATTTTCTTCATAAATTTATTTGATGAAGAGTACCAATTTTTTTTTTAAAATACTAATGTTTTAATAATTGTTTTCTTTTAGCCATTGACAATGGCGAGGCTGGAAGTGGCTGAGAGAAAGGAGGATATTGAACCAAAACTAAAGGAATTTCAGATTTCCGAATCCGAATTCAGTCCTGTAATGATGTTTAGTATATTGTTAGGAAATAAAGAAATCAATTTTGGCGACCAAGTATATGTGGGTGACCTTGAAGGTAGCCTTGTGCATATTTCTCACCAGCCTTATGATGAACCCTTGGAAGAGACTAAATTAGTAGCATTGGTAAGTTGGTTTATTTTAGTCAATATCTTTGCAATTATTCAATAATTAATTGAAATTCATTATTTATATTTTATCAAATTGAATTTCATATATTATTAAGACATATTCAGGTTATCACAGATCTGGATAAGATGTATCTTCACTGGTAACATATAATACTTATCTTTCTGGATTTATTTCGTATACACTAAATACTTTTATTTCATATCCATTAAATAATTTCGAATGGTTTTTTTTTTCCTGCAAAGTACGGATTAATGGTTTTTGTTTATAAATTAATGGTTACCTTGCACTTGCACTTGCATTGTAGCTTAATTACGTATTTCATTGAACCCACGTATAAAATCACCATGGAAGGTATGTACCATTTGTTATTTTCTTTGATATTTACATTCGCCATGGAAGCCTGGTAATGTAGTTAACATGGATAAATATTTTATGTTTGGTTGTGATGAAGCATTAGGAAAAGTAAAGGAGGTGATTTTTCCATATGAAGCTCCTAAATGGGGTGCAAGAAAGATAGTTTTCACCTTGTTCGAGCTTGAAAACCCTATACCTATGGTGGTGCCCGAATCGCGAGGCGGATTTTGCACCAGAAATTTCGCTGAAACAAATCAACTTGTAAAGCTGCTTGCTGCCGCTTGCTGCCTTGTAAACACTTGCAAGATACAATGGATATATTTTTCTTCTTTAGAGGATTATCATTTTCAAAATGTTCACATTTAAACAATGATATTCAATTGAAAATTCACTACCATTACCATTAGATATAAAAATTTACCTTAACATAAACACTTACATGATACAATTGATATATTTTTCTTGTTTAGAGGATTATCACTTGGAAAATGTTCACCATTTAAACTATGTTAAAATAAAGATAACTAACACTTACACCTACTTTGTGATTTTGTTGTTACATTCAAAATTTTTGGTTACAATAAAATCTTGTTACACCTTATATATACCACTCTATTTTTCCTTTTAGTTAAAAAAAATTCAATTGGTTTTGTAAAGGTGTGTGCAAGGTTTCTCATAAATTTCATTATTTTTACTAATTATCAAATGAAAGGATACCTTGTATGTATCAATATTCTTACTCTTATGTAAAATATGACTTTTTTTTGATAACCCAATAGCATTGTTATCAAAGAAAATATGAGTTTTCTTCTTATCCACAATGTTTGGCAAGCCATTGTTGTTGCTACAACATATCTTGCATCAACATATGATAAATTGAGAATAGATTGCCCCTTTGATGCCCATTATCTCTACATCATCCAAAAACTAAACATGTGCCAATATTATATCCACTTAGTCTAAAATCACTATCTATATATGCACATAGTTTAAATTCTAACATGATGTATACTACAAGATAGCATAATTATTTGTTCCAAAAACATATGTTCAGATCCTTTTTCAATCTACCCAATGGGTAATCTTTACTCCATTACTCAACAAATTAAACTTATAACACACATTATAAGTCTTATATTATAACATATTATACGCCTTGTTCAAGTCAAATGCATTAGACTTCCAACTAATTTCTTATCAAAGTTTGGATAGATATTTGAAGCTTTATCCTTCTTATTCACTAGTTGCAATTAGTGTTAATGTTGGCTTACAATTTTCCATCCTAAACATTTTCAACATATCATTGAAAAATGAAAATAACATCTTCTAAATACCAAGAAAATATCTCATTAGTCCTAAGTTAGTATATCAAACTCACTTTTAAAATGATCTCATCTTTGGTAATAAATACTCAACATATAAACAAACTATCAAAATTTTACCTTCCTTGCTTACCTTTGTATACATAATTGGCTCACTTGGACTTCTCTTGAATCCTTTGTTATTCAAACAAGCATCAACTCTACCATGCCATGCTCAAGGTACTTGTTTCAATCCATATAATTCCTTTTTAAATGGTAAACTTTATCTTATTGTCTATCAATTTCATATAGTTGAAGTTCTTTCACACAAACATCTTTTTCCCAAAAAAACCATTTAAAAATGTGCACTTAACATTTATCTCATACATTTCTCAGTTTTTTTTGGTTAGCTTGTTACTACTATGTAAATTGTAGCTACAGTGTGTTACTACTACTTTGTCAATTGTAACTACACCTCCAAAAGTTTCATTATAACCAGTACCAAGTTCATAGACCCATGAAATACATGTATTGATTTATGTTTTTAGATTTCAAATTTAACATTTACTTAGTTTTATAAATACATTGAAAACCTATATTTTTTTCCCTTTACACACATCTATATGGTCCCAATTATTGTTTCCTTCTAATTAGTCAAAATTTTTGAAGGATCCTATGAAATTATTTCAAAATTTGAAAGCAAATCTATTTCATCATTCTTAAACACATTAATTATAGCTGATCCTCTTGTGTCTCTTCCACCATAACGTGATGATTCACCATGCTCTCTAGTTCTTGCATTCTAAACAGTAATGGGTTCACTCTAGGTGATTTCATTTTTGAAGTGTTTCCACTAGGTGTATATAGAATCAACTCTCCACCTTGTACCTCCTAATCATGTGGATCATCATATCCATGAAATAATATAGCCCTATTAACCACATATTTTTTGAAATGGAAATATTATATGGAACTCCAAGGGGGTTTCTAATTTAATTTTCTCTTAATTAAATTGGAAGAAAATATTGTAATTCCATCTCATGACAACTTGTATTAGTTAATTGAGTGAGTAAGACTTAGTTAGCTTAGTAAATTCAAGTTGATCGTGTAAGAGGAGGCATGGAGAGTTTCCGCATGATTTTAGGGGGTCCATTTATTTGTGAGTTGTAATTATTTAACTCAATTAATTGAGGTAAAATAATTTTAACTAGCTCTAAATGAGTGATGAGATAGGTCAATTGAATTAAATCTAATTTAGTCCACAAGTAGTGGTCAATGAGTTAACTGCAAATTTTCTATAAATAGTTGTTGCAAGTGAGTTCTAAGGAAGGTCTAGTTGAGGTTGGGGTTAAAGGGAAGATAAGTATGAGTTGTGATGCAGCCAAAGGCTGCAAAACCCACATCTACACATATAAAATATGTTTTCAACTTAAAATCCCAAATAGATTTCAGCATGATGTAACCTTAGTGTGGAATTTCTTCCTTTTACCAAACCTATGGTTAGAACCATATAATAAAACTCACTTATGGAAATTTCGAATCAATATCCGACTTTGGATTAAAACCCAAAATAAATCTTTGGGCCAACACATACATTAATGTATGTGCCCAACGCTTTACCAAACCACCATATATGATCACCAATCTGAATGTCAGAAACATTAATATATATATATTTGGCCCCACAACTAACATTTCATTTCATACCAAAGGTTTGACTTTGGGTAAAACCCAATGCACCATTATAATAATAACATCTCAACCATTTTTAAATTCCATCCTTTGATTTAAAACCCAAATGTATCAACATAATATTTTATTTGGGTCTCACAGCATTGACGCTTAACTTTCGTTAACCTCTGAATAGATCCGATGGATGTCGCATCACGAATTCCAATCGGATGATTATCGCACAGCAAAAATTCATATCCTTTAATACTCCAATCTCACATGAAATGGGTGGTATTGAATTACCATCCATGCAACGTGTCACACGTGGATTACTATCACATTCATTTAAAGGTTTACCACTTACCACTCCCAACTTACGCAAAAACCACTTCACGGTTCCACTTGCCTCACGGTTCCAAAAGGCATAATCCTGGAATCAACACAATTTTTATGTTTATAAAAGGGATTAAGTACTCATGCATTGAATTTTGTGCGAAGCCTCAATCATTAACCATTCTGATTTAAACCACAGAGATAAGGGATTTTCCTCTCGGTGTGGTTTCTGAATCATACAATTCCACCATACTCTAGCTACGTGTTCAACTCTCGTTTTTAGTGAACTTCGATTCCAAGGCCATACTCACACCAATTCTCGAAATAACGTGGTTCCAAGGTACAAAATCCTGTTTGACTTATTCCCGATTCCACATTCAATCTTGAAAGGATCTGGATTATAAATTATATAACAAGCTTCTATTTCAATGGATCTCCTTATCGCAGCTGAATTGTGACTAGCTTCTAAACCCCATAAACACAACAGTTTAAGAATAAATAAATCTCACATAGAAATCCAAATATTTATAACCTTTGCAATTCTAATCACCTCAACATTCATTCATCTGAGATATTTCGATTGGGGATTTGACTCTACAATACCTTAATTAACCATCCACATATTTTCAAGGTATAGCAGAACAAAACAAAATATACTGCAATCAAATCTTCATTAATTGTGAATTATACAAATACAATCAAACCTTTCTTACAATCGAGATTTTGGCTTGATATGCCCTTACATGGCCTTTCTCCTCTTTTCTATCAAAGCCCGTAGGCTTTAAAATAAAATTCCTTCTATCATCTATCTCACTCTCATTCCTGTCTGTCCCCCTCTAATGCTTCAAAATCTCACAATTTATAAAATAAAGGGTTCATGAACCAATTTAGTTCAAATCCAAAAATCTCTCACTATCTCCTAAATTATCTATTCTTCTCCTCTCTTTATTCAATAGAATCCTAGATTAGATTTTGTTTAAATCCCTCAAATCCTCACCATTCTTAGGATTCCTTACCCATCCCTAAGATTTTACAACTCACGAGATATTCTCCATAAATCAATTTACAACTTAAATTTCCTCAAACTCAACTAAACTTTAGGAAAATAAATAAAATGATTAAGGGAACCCACTCCCTTTAGTAAATGAGAAATAAGACTCATGGGTCTTATAAGTTTTGAAGAATGCCCCTGCATCAGACTCCCTAGGTTGAAAAAATTCATGGACTCCTGTTCATGATTCACCCAACTGCTTCTGCTTTAAAATTCATCAAAGTTCATCTTCCAATTTGTTGTCTTTCCTCTTTCAATTGCAGGTGCATTTGCTGCCTTCTCTCTTTCTCCTGGATGCCAAACTCTGTATTGTGAATGTCCTTTTTCTCTGTTGTCATAACTATATCTTCTACATAATGTTTGGATGATGATATCCTGCATAAACAACTTCTCAAACAATTTAAATTCCTGCTCCCTGGTCTGTTGTTGTCTTGCCATTATCTCAATAAAATTGAGTTCCAACTTTATGTATTTTTTCCTATCCTGTATATTCTTCCATCTTCCATTGACTTGTTGATTTTGAAAAATTCTTATGCTTATCATCTTTGTAATTTCCACCATCTACTTATCCAACCATTGAAGTGGCATATTTCCAATCTCAAAAGAAGATTGTTTCTTGTTTAATACATGAAAATATAATCTTTCAACCTCATATTTTCCATTAGCTGCAAATAATTCAGTTATTGAACTTGGTTCAAATACCCGCATATTCATATAAAATAAGACTGAATTTTCCATCCAAATTTTTAATTGCAAGCTCAAGATAAAATCTTGAAATTCAAACCTTCTTTGGATTAAAAACAAAATATGATTGTGGACTATACTTTCACATCTTCTGCAACCTTATTTCTCTTCTTCAATGATTTGTTTAAGAGTTATACCAACTCTTATTCTTTTATCCTGAACTTTTAAATCAACTAGCTTCTTACTATCATCTTCTTGTTTCCATAAGGAAAACTGACTTTTTCTTTTTTCAGAATTTACACATTTCTTCATGTTTGCATAAACAAACATATCTCCAAGGGTAGTTTTTACTTCATTCTAGAAAGCACATTCAAAAATTAATTAATTCAAAATCATGAAATGCATTACATTTTCCATCAATTCTACTCCATAATTTCCCTAATTTGTCATCCTCTTGATGTGCATATGACATATCAAAATTGTCATATCTTCCTCCATATTTCCTTGTCTTGAAAAAGTCTGCTTTGTTCTCACTTTTCTCTGAATGCTGCCTAATTTCAAAATTTTGTTCTCTGCTCTTTTCTTTAGCCTTCCTTCATTTCACACTTCTCTTCTCCCTTACAAATCTGTAAGTTACTAAATTGTCTTTTCCATGCATCTTCCTTTTCAATCAAAATCTGCCAATATATAACTCTCCTTGTTTCTTGACATGAAACAAAATTATATGTAATAGATTTTTACTTCCATGATAAAGTTCCTTTTACAATGAAAATCACTGTCAATATCATAAATATGAAATTCCATTGAAACCATTTGCTGCTCACTGTAAATGCATCATTCATGGAATAATCCTTGCCTCCATCCTCTGAGATTGCCTGTCTCTCACCAGTTTGTTGATTACATTTACCTTTATTCTTTTTGCAAGTTGTACAAGTAACATTGTCTTCAAATTTCTGTTGTGCATCAACCTTTGCCAACTAATCCTTATGTTCTTGGCTGTCTTCTTTTCTCTCCTCTTTATAGCCTTTTCTGGACTAGCTATACCTCCTTGGACTGAATTCTCTTTATAAATCCCTATTCTACCATCTTCCACAGTATAATCTTTAGTAAGATAGTTTTCCATTAATGCTCCATTATGTTCTTCCAAGACAATTTCTTGTCCATTAACTATCAATACATGTCCATAATTTTTGAATAAAAATGAAAGAGATAATCACATTACCTCAAATGGTTGCACTGTACACATACTTTTGGTTGTTCCTGTCACAAGGCTATATTCATACCTCTCTTTGGCTTCTTCTTTTGCAATCTGCAATTTCCTTTTATCTCCAGACTGTTTCTCCTTCCTTTGCCAAATCTCACTAGATTCATCACCTCCAGCTTCCATGGTAGTTTTCAACATTTGTACATCTGTAGTGTCTTTGAACACAAGTTCATTCAAGAACTGTTCCATTACAGTCACCTCTTCTAACATCTTCATTTCTTTAGCAACCTGCATGAACATATCTTGTAAATACTGTTCATCACCTTCATACATATAAAAATCATCAGTTTCAAAAATAATAGGCTCCTCTTTCTAGGCTCCTCAAGTCCTCCCTATTGCCACTTACCTCACCAATCCTCTCTCTGAACTTGGTCTTTTAGTAAGCATTGGTTCTCTGTTTCTGGAACCTCTTCAGCATTCTTCTTCTGCTCTTCCTAGGCTTATATCCTCCACTCACCTTCTCTTGAGAACACTTTAGCTATTCTCCCTGTCCAAATTTTAGCTGGAATACTTAGCTTCACTGCCACTAACACAACTCTTCTCTTTGTTTATAGAGCCTTCTACTATGTGTTGCTACTATCATATTATTTCTTATAGAAAAAATCAAAATGGAACCAACATCAAAATATGGCTCATACCTAAGAGATATCCAAATGATTGATCTCTTTGAGCTTCCACTAGCTTGGACAATACACATGCTGCTTTACTTTTCACTGTGTGCACTTCAATTCTTTTGTCAACAAAATTTCCCTTCTTGCTGAGTACATCCATATTCATTTTATTTCCTTACAAAATTTATGTTGTAATTTCTTCATTCATTTATTTGTCATGGCTACTTGGCTGAAACTTCTGTTGTTTCTTTCATCACATACACATATCATTAAAATTCTGCATAGCTTTTACCTGATCCTTTCTTCCTCAAGTCTTTTTCACAATATGCCTTTGATGAAATTCTGAAGTTCTCATTGTCTGCAATATTTTATAATTCCTTTTTGCATACAATATCTTGTGTTATGTGCTTCCTTTGTATCAGATTCATCACAATGCAAATGATATACATGCTGAGAATAAAATACAATCTTTGTCAATCAACTCCACATAGAATTAGTCTAGCTCTGATACCACAACTGATGCAGCCAAAGGCTGCAAAACCCACATCTACATATATAAAATGTGTTTTCAACTTAAAACCAAAACTAGATCTCAGCATGAGGTAACCTTAATGCAGAAGCTCTTCCTTTTACCAAACCTATGGTTAGGACCATATAATAAAACCCACTTATGGAAAATTCGAATCAATATTCAACTTTGGATTAAAACCCAAAATAAATCTTCGGGCCAACACATACATTAATGTATGTGCCCAGTGCTTTACCAAACCACCATATATGGTCACGAATCCAAATCTCAGAAACATTAATATATATTTTCGGCCCCACAACTAACATTTCATTTCATACCAAAGGTTTGACTTTGGGTAAAACCCAATGCACCATTATAATAATAACATTCAGACCATGTTTAACATTCCATCCTTTGATTTAAAACCCAAATGTATCAACATAATATTTTATTTGGGTCTCACAACGTTGACGCTTACCTTTCTTTAACCTCCGAATAGATCCGACAGATGTCGCATCATGACTTCCAATCGGATGACTATCGCACAACAAAATTTCACGACCTTTAATACTCCAATATCACACGAAATGGGCGATATTGAATTAGCGTCCATGCAACGTGTCACATTCTGACTGCTATCACGTTCATTTAAAGGTTTATCACTTACCACTCCCAACTTACGCGAAAACCATCTGTTGTTTTTTGGAAACCACTTCACGGTTCCACTTTCCTCACAGTTCCAAAATGCATAATCCTGGAATCAACACAATTTTTCTTTTTATAAAAGAGATTAATTACTAATGCATTGAATTTTTCGTGAAGCCTCAATCATTAACCATTCTGATTTAAACCACAGAGATAGTGGATTTTCCTCTCTGTGTGGTTTCTGAATCATACAATTCCACCATACTCTAGCTACGCGTTCAACTCTCGTTTTCAGTAAAATTTGATTCCAAGGCTATACTGACACCAATTCTAGAAAGAACATGGTTCCAAGGTACAAAATTTTGTTTGTCTTATTCCCGATACCACATTCGATCCTGAAAGGATCTGGATTATAGATTATATAACAAGCTTCTATTTCGATGGATCTCCTTATCACAGATGAATTGTGACCAGCTTCTAAACCCCATAAACACAGTAATTTAAGAATAAATAAATCCCACACAGAAACCCAAATATTTATAACATTTGCAATTATAATCACCTCAACATTCATTCATGTGAGATCTTTTTATTGGGGATTTGACTCTACAGTACCTTAATTAACCATCCATAGATTTTCTAGGTATAGCAGAACAAAACAAAAAATACTACAATCAAATCTTCATTAATTGTGAATTATACAAATACAATCAAACCTTTCTTACAATCGGGATTTTAGCTTGATATTCCCTTACATTGCCTTTCTCCTCTTTTCTATCAAAGCCCATAGGCTTTAAAATAAAATTCCTTCCATCATCTATCTCACTCTCATTCCTCTCTGCCCCCCTCTAATGCTTCAAAATCTCACAATTTATAAAAGAAAGGATTCATGAACCAATTTAGTTCAAATCCAAAAATCTCTCACTATCTCCTAAATTATCTATTCAGCTCCTCTCTTTATTCAATAGAATCCTAGATTAGATTTTGTTTAAATCCCTCAAATCCTTACTATTCTTAAGATTCCTTACTCATCCCTAAGATTTTACAACTCACGAGATATTATCCATAAATAAATTTACAACTTAAATTTCCTCAAACTCAACTAAAATTTAGGAAAATAAATAAAATGATTAAGGGAACCCACTCCCTTTAGTAAATGAGAAATAAGACTCATGGGTCTTATATTTTTTGAGGAATGCCCCTCCATCAAGTTGTATAATTAGAAAATTGTATAGGTCATGCATGAGGTCATTAGGTTTCCATGGAAGGATTTCCCAATCAATTCTTGGGAATTTCCTAATTAATAGCGCCACAATTCCTCAAGGAATACTTAAGGAAGGCTCGTGAGATAAGGGCTCACAATTGGTTAAGTATTGGACCAATTTTTTCTAGATGAGAATAAGAGAGTGAGTAGAGTGCACATGTTTCTTAGGAGGAGAAATATCATTTTATTTTTTCATGATATTGACTTTATGCAATATACAAATAATGGTGTTTTGAGAAGTTCCTTTCTGAGATACATATTGCGGTGTAATTGATTGATTTCTTTCTCTTGCTTGTTGTGTGATTGTGTGATAGATTTTGGTTTGTGCATATTGTAGATTGATTCAGTATTTTGTTTTAGTAAATTACAAGATGAGTTGAATCTATTTAGATATTTCTAAATTGTATTAAAGAGAGAATCACTATAGAAAAGAAGAATGAGATTTTGTTTTGAATAGGTATATCGAATTTTCATATTTGTTCTTTAGGACTAGCAACAAATCAATATGTCTTTGGCTTGATACTCGAATATGCACTCCAGGGTAATTATAATTACATAACATGGAAGGATAGGATGAAGGCACTGCTCGAGTACAATGGACTGAAGACATTCATAGAATATCATATTCCTTAGCCCGCAGCACCACATGCTCAAATTCTTGATGCAAGGAAGAAGAATGTAGCAAAGGTGAGAAGGATAGTTTTAGAAGGAGTTTGAGATAATATTGTCTTGAATCTCCATGGAAAGGTGACTCCATGTGGAAGGCCTTGACGTTTCACACACTGAATTAATAATTAAATAAAGTTTACTGTAATATAAAATTATACAACAACATAATTTTCGCTTCAACATTTTGATTGAAATTGTAAAATTAAAATAGTTTATTTTTTTTAATTTTATTTATATATTTGAAAATGTATTTTAAATATGAAAAAAATATATTTTAAATAACAAGGAATCATAATATTATTTAAAATATATTAAATTAACAGTTAAATCAAATTTAATGTAATAGAAAAATATATAATAACATAAATAGTAGTATCAATAGAAATGGAATCTTGAGAGCCATGACATAATTTTTTTTTATTTGGAAGATTGTTATTTGGAAAATGTTCACATTTAAACAAATATATTTAATGGGAAATTCACTATCATTAAATATAAAAATTTACCATAACATAAACACTTGCATGATACAATGGATATATTTTTCCTCTTTAGAGGATTATCATTTTCAAAATGTTCACATTTAAACAATGATATTCAATAGAAAATTCACTACCATTACCATTAGATATAAAAATTTACCTTAACATAAACACTTGCATGATACAATGGATATATTTTTTTTGTTTAGAGGATTATCATTTGGAAAATTTTCACCATTTAAACTATGATATTCAATGGAAAATATTTATATTTTCCAAATTGAGTAAAGAATATTTAAAAATAGAAATATAATAAAAAATAGTTTTTCTAGAAATACTTGTTTTGTTGTTAAAATAAAGATAACTAACACTTAGAGCTACTTTGTGATTTTGTTGTTACATTCAAAATTTGTGGTTACAATAAAATCTTGTTACACCATATATGTACCACTCTATTTTCCTTTTAGTTTAAAAATATTCAATTCGTTTTGTAAAGGTGTGTGCAAGGTTCCTTATAAATTTCATTATTTTTACTAATTATCAAATGAAAGGATACCTTGTATGTATTAATATGCTTACTCTTCTTATGTAAAATATGACATTTTTTATCACCCAATAACATTGCTATCAAAAACATTTACCTTAAAATAAACACTTGCATGATACAATGGATATATTTTTCTTGTTTAGAGGATTATCATTTGGAAAATGTTCACCATTTAAACTATGATATTCAATGGAAAATATTTATATTTTCCAAATTGAGTAAAGAATATTTAAAAATAGAAATATAATAACAAATAGTTTTTCTAGAAATACTTGTTTTATTGTTAAAATAAAGATAACTAACACTTAGAGCTACTTTGTGACTTTGTTGTTACATTCAAAATTTTTGGTTACAATACAATCCTGTTACACCATATATATACCACTCTATTTTTCCTTTTAGTTTAAAAAAATTCAATTGGTTTTGTAAAGGTGTGTGCAAGGTTCCTTATAAATTTCATTATTTTTACTAATTATCAAACGAAAGGATACCTTGTATGTATCAATATGCTTACTCTTCTTATGTAAAATATGACCTTTTTGATAACCCAATAGCATTGTCATCAAAGAAAATATGAGTTGGTTGTTTTTCTTCTTATCCAAAATGTTTGGCAAGCCATTGTTGTTGCTACAACATATCTTACATCAACATATGATAAAGTGATAATAGATTGCCTCTTTGATGCCCGTTATACTCTACATCATCCAAAACTAAACATGTACCAATATTATATCCACTTAGTCTAAAATCACTATCTATATATGCACATAGTTTAAATTCTAACATGATGTATACTACAAGATAGCATAATTAGTTGTTCCAAAAACATATGTTCAGATCCTTTTTCAATCTACCCAATGGGTACTCTTTACTCCATTATTCAAGAAATTAAAATTATAACATATATTATAAGTCTTATATTATAACATATTATACGCCTTGTTCAAGTCAAATGCATTAGACTTCCAATTAATTTATTATAAAATTTTGGATGGATATTTGAAGCTTTGTCCTTCTTATTCACTAGTTGCAATTAGTGTTAATGTTGGCTTACAATTTTCCATCCTAAACATTTTCAACATATCATTGAAAAATGAAAATAACACCTTATAAATACCAAGAAAATATTTCATTAGTCCTAAGTTAGTATATCAAACTCGGTTTTAAAATGATCTCATCTTTGGTAATAAATATTCAACATATAAACAAACTATCAAAATTTTACCTTCCTTGCTTACCTTTGTATACATATTTGGCTCACTTGGACTTCTCTTGAATCCTTTGTTATTCAAATAATCATCAACTCTACTATGCCATGCTCAAGGTGCTTGTTTCAATCCATATAATTCCTTTTTAAATGGTAAAATTTAACTTATTGTCTATCAATTTCATATAGTTGAAGTTCTTTCACACAAACATATTTTTCCCCAAAAACCATTTAAAAATGTGCACTTAACATTGATCTCATTCATTTCTGGGTTTATTTTTCGTTAGCTTGTTACTACTATGTAAATTGTAGCTACAGTGTGTTACTACTACTTTGTCAATTGTAACTACACCTCCAAAAGTTTCATTATAACCAATACCAAGTTCATAAACCCATGAAATACATGTATTGCTTTATGTTTTTAGATTTCAACTTTAACATTTACTTAGTTTTATAAATACATTGAAAACCTATATTTTTTTCCCTTTACACACATCTACATGGTCCCAATAATTGTTTCCTTCTAATTAGTCAAAAATTTTGAAGGATCCTATGAAATTATTTCAAAATTTGAAAGTAAATCTATTTCATCATTCTTAAACACATTAATTATAGCTTATCATCTTGTGTCTCTTCCACCATAACGTGATGATTCACCATGCTCTCTAGTTCTTGGATTCTAAATAGTAATGGGTTCACTATAGGTGATTTCATTTTTGAAGTGTTTGCACTAGGTGTATATAGAATCAACTCTCCACCTTGTACCTCCTAATCATCTGGATCATCGTATCTATGAAATAATGTAGCCCTAGTTACCACATATTTTTTGAAATGGAAATATTATATGGAACTCCGAGGGGGTTTCTAATTTAATTTTCTCTTAATTAAATTGGAAGAACATATTGTAATTCCATCTCATGACAACTTGTATTAGTTAATTGAGTGAGGAAGACTTAGTTAACTTAGTAAATTCAAGTTGACTGTGTAAGAGGAGGCATGGAGAGTTTCCCCATGATTTTAGGGGATGCATTTTTTTGTGAGTTGTAATTATTTAACTCAATTAATTGAGGTAAAATCACTTTAACTAGCTCTAAATGAGTGATGAGATAGGTCGATTGAATTAAATCTAATTTAGTCCACAAGTAGTGGTCAATGAGTTAACTCAAAATTTTCTACAAATAGTTGTTGCAAGTGAGTTCTAAGGAAGGCCGAGTTGATATTGGGGTTAAAGGGAAGATAAGTATGAGTTGTATAATTAGAAAATTGTATAGGTCATGCATAAGGTCATTAGGTTTCAATGGAAGGATTTCCCAATCAATTCTTTGGAATTTCCTAATTAATAGGGCCACAATTCCTCAAGGAATACTTAAGGAAGGCTCATGAGACAAGGGCTCACAATTGGTTAAGTATTGGAACAAATTTTCCTAGCTTAGAATAAGAGAGTTAGTAGAGTGCACAGGTTTCTTAGAAGGAGAAATATGATTTTATCTTTTCATGATATTGAATTTATGAAATATAAAAATAATGTTGTTTTGATAAGTTCCTTTTTGAGATACATCTTGAGGTGTAATCAATTGATTTATTTCTCTTGCTTGTTGTATGATTGTGTGATCGAATTTGGTTTCTGCATATTGTAGATTGATTCAATATTTTGTTTTAGTAAATTACAAGAGGAGTTGAATCTATTTAGATATTTCTAAATGGTATTAAAGAGAGAATCAGAATAGAAAAGAGGAATGAGATTTTGCTTTGAATAGGCATATCGAATTTTCATATTTGTTCTTTAGGACTAGCAACAAATCAATATGTCTTTGGCTTGATATTCAAATATGCACTCAAGGGAAATTAGAATTACATAACATGGAAGGATAGGATGAAGGCACTACTCGAGTACAATGGACTGAAGACATTCATAGAATATGATAATCCTTAGCCTAGAGCACCACATGCTCAACGTCTTGATGCAAGGAAGAAGAGTGTAGAAAAGGCAAGAAGGATAGTTTTAGAAGGAGTTTGAGATAATATTGTCTCAAATCTCCATGGAAAGGTGACTCCATATGCGATGTGGAAGGCCTTGACAGATCTATTTTAGAATAGTATCAGATAGAGGAAGTTCATCCTCAAAGACAAGATGAGAAATATCAATAGGGAGAATGGTGACACAATCCAAAAATACTTGATGAGGTTCACTCAATGTCGAGATAAGCTTGGAAGTGTTAGTGTGACATTTTTCAATGATTATTTGGTGAGCCTATAACTTCTAGGATTTCCCAAGAGATGGCATAGCTACCAAGACTCTGTGAATGGGAGGGATAAGGTACAAGAGTGGGATCGATTGTGGTCTCACTTGGTACAAGAAGAGATTCGGTGGAGCACTAGAGATGGATCCTCATCAAATATTGATGATGAGGATAATTATTCCTTGGCTAGAAAGATGAAGAAATGGAAAGGGAAGGTGTATAATTCTAAATTGGAGTCCGGAAAGGCACGAAATAAGTGATACTTGTCAAAGGTGAAATTTTTTCACTCTCATGAGCATGGAAACTATTTGACAAATTGTCCACAGAAGAATGCCAACAAGAAGGCCTCAGGAAGAGCAATAGTTGAAGAACTTGATTCACAGTTCGAGTTTGATTTCACTCTCATCACATGAATGGTCTCATGAGTGAGGGGTTGTATTTGGTACTTGGATATTAGAGGTTCGTTCCATATGACCGAAAACAAATAATTCTTTAGCAGCTTGGAGGAGAAGGATCTCGAGATGCACATCGAGATGGGTGATGACAGGAGGTATATCTCTACCAGTGTGGGTAAAATTACCTTTCATAGATAGTTAGGCAAATAAGAATTTGGTTTTTGATATTATGTTTGAAGATCATGGCTACGATGTTATTGTGTGTGAAGGAAGTACGTTCCTTCGTCATAAAGCCATGGGATAGGTGAAAAATATTGGGGTTTTTAGTAAAGAGCCTCTACAAATGCGATGTAGAAAAATATGTTGCATTGAGTGCACACGCAGAGAAGGTGGATTGTCTAGAAATCGATGAGTTATGGCACAGGAGATTGGGCCATCTACACCATGGAGCTTTGTAGATCATGCAGCAGATTTCTACAGTACTTTCAAAGGATATTCATAGAGATACATGAAGAGGGTGTAAATTGGGGAAGTATACCAAATACACCTTTCAAGATAAGGAAATACAAGAAAAGGAAATCCTTGAGAGAGTTCAGTAATATGTGTGTGGACCATTCTCGACAACTTCCACAACAAAACACATGTATTGTGTGATTTTTTTTATGATTTTTCAAGAAAGTGTTGTACATTATTCATGCTAAAGAAAGGTCATATGTTACCCAAGTTTTGTCAGTTCAAGGCATTGGTCGAGAAGGATAGAGGGAATAATGTAAAAGCTCTAAGGAGCGACAATGTAGGATAAGATATCTTTAACGAATTCAAGAACTTATGTTCAAGCTCTAAGGTGATTTCATTTCCGAAGTGCTTCCACTAGGTGTATATCGAATCAACTCTCCACCTTTTACTTCCTAATCATCTCGATCATCATCTCCATGAAATAGTCTAGTCCCATTTACCACAGATTTGTTGAAATTTCAGCATTATATGGCACCCCAATGGGGCTTCTAATTTAATTTTCTCTTAATTAAATTGGAAGTAAATATTGTAATTCCATCACATGAAAATTTGTATTAGTTAATTTGAGTGATGAAAACTTAATTAGCATAGTAAATTCAAGTTGAGGTTCTAAGAGGAGGCATACATAGTCCCCATGATTTTAGGGGGTCCAGTTATTTGTGATTTTTAATTATTTAACTCAATTAATTGAGGTGAAATTAGTTTAACTAGATCTAAATGAGAGATGAGCTAGTGATAGGTGAAGTGAATTGAATCTAATTTAGTTAAAAAATAGTGGTTAACTGAATTTTTTCTGTAAATAGTTGTTGCAGGTGAGTTCTAAGGAAGCCCCAATTAAGATTGGGGTTAAAGAGAAGATAACTATGAGTTGTATTATTAGAAAATTGTACACATCATGCATGAGGTCATAAAGTTTCCATGGAAGGATTTTCCAATCAATTCCTCAGAATTTCCTAATTAATAAGGCCACAATTCCTCAAGGAATGCGTAAGGAAGGCTTGTGAGACAGGGGCTAAGAATTGGTTAAGTATTGGACCGATTTTTCCTAGATGAGAGTGAGATTGTTAGGAGAGTGCAAAGGTTTCTCACAACGAGAAATATCATTGTATTATCTCATGATCTTTACTTTATGAAATATACAAATAACAATGTTTTAAGGATTTTTTTTCTGAGATACATCTTGTGTTGTGCAATCGATTGTTTTCTTTCTCTTGCTTGTTGTGTCATTGTGCGATTCGATTTGGTTTTGGTTTTTGAAAATTGTATATTGAAGAGCTTACCGGATTATCCACAGTATTAAGGAACATTTGTCGACGTTTCAAATCCCAATGGAGATCCATCTTCATGTCATTTGAATGAAGGATTGAAAGAAAAGTTTTAGGCCATTAATAGGAAAGAAGAATATAAAAAGATCTTACGAGAGTTATTATTTTTATTTATTATATATATATATATATATATATATAGATAGATATATTAATTTTATAAACTATTTAATATTTTTAATTAATTAAATTATTTTATTTATAATTTAATAAAAAAAATTATGAGGAGTTTCTGCAATGCATTATATTAGATATCATTTTTAGGATTCAACTGCGTTAATTTAGTCATTCATCTATGACCATTTCCATGAGAGGTAGTCGTAACTGACTAATTTGGTTTTGGTTTTCGAAAATTTTATATTGAAGAGCTTACCGAATTATCCATAGTATTAAGGAACATTTGTCGACGTTTCAAATCCCAATGGGGATCCATCTTCATGACATTTGAATGAAGGATTGAAAGAAAAGTTGTAGGCCATTAATAGTGAAGAAGAATATAAAAAGAGCCTACGAGAGTTATTATATATATATATATATATATATATATATATATATATATATATATATATATAGATATATAAATTTTATAAACTATTTAATATTTTTAATTAATTAAATAATTTTATTTCTAATTTAATAAAAAAATTATGAGGGGTTTCCGCAGTGCATTATATTAGATATCATTTTTCAGATTCAACTATGCTAATTTAGTCATTCATCTATGACCATTTCCATGAGAGGTAAATTTCTAAGTCCTGGTTACCGGGTGCAGGCCCCAGAAGTGATGATTGACACTATGTGATTCATTTCACTAGTTTCAATCCCACTTCTTCACCCCTGTGAGCATCACCTGATGAAATGAGTGCTAAGTGAACTATTCAAAAAATCATGAGAAATTAGTTAGTTACGACTACCTCTCATCGAAATGGTCATAGATGAATGACTAAATTAACGGAGTTGAATCCAAAAAATGATATCTAAAAAGAAAAAAATAATTTATAATAATTACTCTGAATAAAATAAAATAAAATAATTTTAATTTATTTAAATATTATGTTTAATAATAGTAATTTTATTTGATAATATCCCTTTATTAGAACTTATAAAAATCATTAATATATATAATCTAAGAATATAATTTAATATTGAATTTTAATATAATTACTAATCAATATTATTTATATTTATGTTGTTATAATCAATTGATAATTAATAAAATAAACTATCTATTTACTAATTAATATAAAATTTATTTAATAAATAAATATTAATCAAGTAAATAATTTTTTATTTTTTATTTTATTATGCTTTATAGTTACTAATTTAATTAATTTTGTTAATTTGATTTATTTAATTATTATTAATTTTGTTAAGATTTATATTAGGGTTAAATTTTAATATATTTATTTATTAATAAATAAAAGCTCATAATATAAATAATCTAACTAACTAAAAACGCTAAAAAAAAATTAAGAGATAGTTATGAATTATCTATAATTGTTATAATTAATAAGATAAGAAACCTTGATTAATTAATATAATAAAATTAATACAAATAAAATAATTATTTACTAATTAATATTAATATCTATTTAAAGAAATAAATAAATATTAATAAAGTAAATAATTATTTATTTATTTTTATTTTTATTAAATTTTATAATAATAACCATTTGATTAATTATGTTTATTTAATTTAATAATTTTTATTGAATTTAATTTTTGTTAGGATCTACATTAGGGTATTTTTTAATTTTAATATTTAAAACTATAGATACTAGTAATAATTACTAATTAATTAATTTTTATTTTTTTGAGAAAAATAAAAATTAATTAATGAGGGTAATTATTAAAAGAAAATACTTTAATTATTAAAGCGACTTTAGAATCAAAAGAGGAGAAAAAAATCTAAAAACATATACTTGAAAACCTATACCTGAGAGGATGGTGCTTTGGAGGAACAAATTTGTTGAAGAAGAGGTCGCCAACTATCATTGATTTCACATCCCCCATCTCTATTAAGGTTATAAGGATGTTTTATAATCAGAAGGGCCTCTCTCACATTCCTTCTTTGATAGTGCTCCTCTCTCGCAATGATCCTTGATTCAGTATTTTGTTTTAGTACATTACAAGACTAGTTGAATCTATTTAGATATTTCTACATGGTATCAAAGAAAGAACCACTATAGAAGAGAAGAATGAGAGTTTCTTTTGAAGAGGTATATTGAATTTGCAGATTTGTTCTTGAGGACTAGAAACTGATCAAGATGTATTTCAATGGCCTGAGATTCAAATATGCACTCAAGGGAAATTTGAATTACATAGCATGAAAGGATAGGATGAAAGCAACGCTCGAGTACAATGGACTGAAAGAATTCATAGACATTGCTATTCCTTAGCCCGCAACAGTAGATGTTGAACTTCTTGATGCATGGAAGAAGAATGTAGCAAAGTTGAGAAGGATGTTTTTAGAAGGAGTTTGAGATCATATTTTCTCGAATCTCCATGGAAAGGAAACTACATATGTCATGTGGAAGGCCTTGAAATATATGTTTCATAATAGTAGCGACCACAAGAAACTCATGCTCAAAGACAAGCTGAGAAAGATCAATATGGAGAAGGGTGACACAGTCCAAAAATACTTGACGTAGTTCACTCAATGTCGAGATGAGCTTGGAACTATTAGTGTGACATTTTTTTTATCATGATTTTGTGAGCCTATAACTTCTAGGCCTTCCCAAGAGCTGGCACAGCTACGAGGACACTTTGAATGGGAGGAATAAGCTACGACAGTGGGATCGATTGTGGCCTAACTTGGAATGAGAAGAGATTCGATGGAGCCCCATAGATGGAGCCTCATCAAATACTGATGATGACAAGAATTGTGCCTTGGCTAAAAAGATGAAGAAACAAAAAGGGAAGACATCCCATTCCAAATCGAAGTCCAGCAAGGTAGGAAAGAAGCGATACTTTTCAAAGGTGAAATGTTTTTAGTGTCATGAGCATGGACACTATGTGAAATATTGTCCATAAAATAATACCAATAAGAAGGCATCAAGAGGAGAAATAGGTGAAGCACTTGCTTCAAAGTTCGAGTTGGATTTCACTCTTATTGTATGCATGGTCTCATGAGTGATGGGTTGTATTTGGTACTTGGATATTAGTGGTTCATTCCATATGACCGAAAACAAAGACCTCTTTAGTATCTTGGAGGATAATGATCTCTATATGCACATAAATATGCATGATGATGGGAGGTATAGCGCTACTAGTGTCAGTACAGTTACCTTTCAGAGATATATAGGAAACCCCATACATTAAAATATGCCATGTATGTTCCTCTTTTAAATAATAATTTGGTTTTTGTTGTTATGTTGGAAGATCGTGACTATGATGTGACCACTAATGAAGGAAAGATGTTCCTTCGTCACAAAGCTACATGATAGGTGAAAAATATTGGGGTTTTAGTAAAGAACCTCGAAAAATTTGATGTAGAAAACTACGTTGCATTTAGTGCGCAAGAAAATAAGGTCGAGAGTTGATACATTGATGAGTTATGGCACAGGAGATTGGGCCATCTCCACCATGGATCTTTGAAGATCATGCAACATATTTATACTAGACTTTCAAAGGGTATTCAAAGACATACATGCAAAGGTTGTACATTGGGGAAGTATACCAAATCAACCTTTCAAGATAAGGAAAGGCCAGAAAAGGCAATCATTGAAAGAGTTCATTGAGATGTATGTGGATCATTTTGGATAGCTTCCACAACAAAACATAGGTATTTTGTGACTTTTTAAATGACTTTTCAAGAATGTGTTGGATTTTATTCATGTAGAAGAAAGATTGTATGTTCTCTAAGTTTTGCAAGCTCAAGGCATTTGTTGTGATAGATACATGGAAGAATGTGAAAGCTCTAAGGAGAAAAAATTGTACAGTGATCTGGATTTATGCTGGAACATAATGAAATACAAAAATACACATAAGCACAAAGATGGAGTAGAAATAGAAGTTCATTTCATTAATGAAAATAACTTAAATATGCTTACAAGCACAATGGAAATAAAATAGCTAGGGCGCTAGTGGCTTATCTCTGAGAAGAGATGTGGAGGCTACAAGCCTTGTAGTTGTGTTACAATGAGCCTGAAGGGCCTATTTGTTCTTGAGAAACAATGCAAAATGATAAACATCAAAAAACCTAATGTTAGGAGATGAAGTGACAAAAGTATGGGCCCCATTTGGGTAAATTTGTACATCAACTTCTTAGGGACACAACTTTGGCATACGATCTTCGTTTAACGTGCACAATACCTCGTTAGAAAGATATATCCAAGGAATAAAACTTTTGATGTGAAAAAAAATCAAAGGAACTTTCATGTTTCTCCCAATTTTCCCAAAAAACATCGTTTAGGGCCTCAAAACTGCTCCGGAAGTTAAGGACCTGAAAAACTACTAAAAGTAGTAAACTATGCTACAATTAAGGAAACTGAAAAACTGAAAGAAACAATGGTGGGGCCCCAAGCGGAATAGGTGGGTGGATGGAAATATCCACTTGGATCATTCCTCCTCCCCTAGGAAGAAATGGTCATCGTTGCGTTGAGTTCCTCCATGAGATTAGGAAACTTCTATTGAACTTGGTCCCTAGTGAAACACTTGCCTTGGTGCAAGAGTTGGCCAACTTTGACAACCCAATATAGTTGGATATTTTTCTAGCGAGTGATATTTATTTTCATGTCCATGATACGATCCATGGTGGCATGTTTCATGCAGTCTGGGTTTAACTCCGTTGGTGTGAGTTGTTCTGCCATGTCGAAGGTGTCTAGTAGAGGTGGGAAGTAGGGCCGAAGGAGGTCCACATTGAACACTTGGTGTAGACGAAGGAATGGTGGAATACTAAGCTCGAAGGAATTGGCCTCTACAGCCTTGGTGATGGTGTATGGCCCATATCAGAGTGGGTGAAGCCTGTGGTGTGGTCCAGCGAGTTGCCCCTTCTGAAAATGTAGCGACGCTTTGTCGCCCACCTGGAAGTTGTGTGGCACCCGATGTTGATCATGTTGTCACTTGTACTTACCATTAGCTCTCTGCAATATGTCATGAACCTATTGGAAGATGTGTCGAAGGCACTCATTGAATTTGTTTTCCTTGTCAGCTTTAGACTCGACATGAGCCGAATCATCCTGAGTAACCACAAATGGCATGGCTACGTCAATGGGACATAGTGGCTGGAATCCCAATCCCACCTGCAAGGGGCTCTGGCCGATGGAGTTGTGGATAGGCTGGTGATAAATATGTTGTACATAGGGAAGGCTCTCCTCCCATGTGTGTGGATTCTTTGAATTGTACATGCATAGAATGTCTACAATCATCCTATTGACAACCTCTGTCTTGCCATTAGTTTGGAGATGGAAATTTGTGGACTTGGTGAGTTTGGTGTCCAGCATTGACCATAGGTTGGACCAGAATGTGTTGAGGAACATGTTTTCCAGATCTAATATGATATAATGTGGGATCTGAAAGTGCACCCACACTCATTGAAAGAAGAGTTTAGCAGTGGCTTATGTTGTGATATTCATGTTGCATGCCATCATAATGGCCATCTTCAAGAATTTTTTGATGACCACGAAAACATAGTCATTTCCATGCTTTGTAGAAGGAATTCCCGACATGTAATCCATGGAGATGTATTCCCAAGGTTTACTAGGGGTAGGTAGCAAAGTATAGAAGCCTTGCCTCTTGATGGTCGGTTTGGAAATAGCCCAAGAAATGCAATATCTGATGTACTTCCTGACATCTTGTCAAAGGTTCGAATAATAGAAATACTTCTGCAGTACTCCATTGTTTTCTCGACCCCAAAATTTCTAGTGACTCGAATATAGTGCACTTCCAAAATAATCTTGACATGCTCTCTTGAAGGAACACAAATGTGTCCCACGTGACATAGTAGTGCATCCTGAAGGTGAAAATTTTTAACTTGCGTACCCTCAAAGAGTGTCTTGTATGCATGGACAAATTGCAGATCACTCTAGTAGATAAGCAACCAATCAAAAAATTGGTGCCTGCAAGAGCTAAGAATGGTGGTTAGTGCCACGTTCGGTGGTCGGCTGAGGTAGTATGTAAAATTAATGGTGTTGGGCTTCTTGTACTTGATGTTCAAATGAAACTATTGCAGATATGTGGACCACTTTTTATGGCGATTGTTCTGCAACTTCCCTTGCGTCTGTATGAGCTGCAGGGGTCAGAGGTCTATGTCGATGACTATTTTCATCCCCAAAATGTAATACTCCCATTACCTACAAGCTTGCACAATGGAATGAATTTATTTATCATAGGTGGGAAACTTGGGGATTGTGTCAGACATTGTCACTGTGATATGCCACTAGATGCCCTTGTTGAGTAAGAACTTCCCAAATAGCATAGTCAGAGGCATCTGTCTCGATCTCAAATGGTTGTTGCAATTTTGGTAATGTGAGCACTGGGGCAGAGAAAAGGTGATGTTTCAATTCTACGAACGCCTTCTCTTGATATTCCAACCAAAATAATTTTGATCTCACTCCTCCCTTGGTGACTTGACTCAAGGGCCAAGTGATATTAGAGAATCCCAACATGAACCTATGGTAGAAATTAGAAATACCTAGAAAGTTGAGAAGCTCTATTAGAGTGGTTGGGGCTGGCCAATCCTGAATGACTTGGATATTGGTTAGATCTACATACATCCCACACTCATCAATAATGTACCCATATACAGAACCCGCGTCATGAAAAAAGTGTACTTCTCCAAATTGGCACACAACTTGTGTTGCCGCAATGTTTGGAGGACCTGCCGGACGTGGCGGAGGTGCTCTTCCCAAGTCTGGCGAACATGAGGATGTCATCCAAGTACAATACTACAAATGAGTTGGTGAATGGACGCAAGATGTCTTGCATCAGCCTCATGAAGGTTGCAGGAGCATTCATCAACCTGAAAGGCATGACCATCCATTCGAAAAGGCCCTCCTTAGCTCTAAAGGTAGTCTTCCATACATCGGAGGGTTCGATTGGTACCTGTGATACCCAAAATTCAAGTCGATGTTGTTGAAATATTTCACCCCTTTGAGTTGGTCTAGAAGTTCATCAATTCGTGGGATCAGGTACCTATTCTGGACAATGATCTTGTTGAACTCCCAATATTTAATACATAGTCTCCAAGTCCCATCCTTCTTCTGCATCAACAAAAGCAGGCTACCATAGTGCGATGAACTTGGCCGTATGTGACCTTTCTGTAGAAGCTCCTGAATATGGCTCTTGATTTCAACGTTCTCTAGAATAGAGCACCTATAGGTCAGTCCATTAGGCAGTGACACACCTAGGGTCAGATCTATGGGGTGCTTGACCTAAAAATGCAGAAGCACCCCTGTGGGTGAGGTGAAGATTTCCCTACACTCCTCCATGACCTTGTTTATTTATTTTTTTCATGAGGATTTTCCTTGTCTGGAGATCGTGGCCATAGTATTATTCTTTTCTTGAGGGTGGATCATGGGGGAAAAACAATTCCCGGTTTTGGAAATGAGCTTACTGCATTGTTTTTCGGTAACCAAAGAGATAGCGATAGACGGTGGTACCTCTAGTATTCTATACAACTTATTTCCCAAAGTAACAATAACAGTGTGATGACAAGAATGATACACAACATGTCACTTCCAAAAGTATGGTTGGCCTAATAATACATCAAAAACATCAAGAGGAGAAATTTCACATAATACCTCATTTGTGAAGGGCTTGATGCTGTAGGAAACGTGGCACTGTTGGCTCATAGGGAGATCTTGTCCTTGGTGAAGCCACCCGATGGTGTATTTTTGTGGGTTGGTTTTGGTTGGGAAGCCTGAACTCTTCACAACCTCTTCTCAAATGAGGTTCTTTTGTCTCCCACTGTTGAAAATGAACTGTAGTAGGGAACCCTTTACCCACATCTCAGAGTGGAAGATACACTCATCCTTCTCTAGATATTTTGGTCCCTAATTATGGACCTTCATGGTGGCAATGGTGGCATTGGGATCTGCATCGATAATCTTGTTCCTTTTTTCATTCCCCTTGTCGGGTTCTAATTCAGATTCAAAGCATGCATCTGATTTAGAATCCTTCATCTCAGCCATCAGTGAATGCTCAGCTTGACACTCACTTCTGTTGTGAGTGGAGCTCTTATGGAACTGACATCACTTTACCATGTCCTTCTTTGTCTTCACGGTCTTGTTATTTTCTTGTGGCTTTTGCAGGTTCCCTTGGGCTGCCAGGCCTTGTCTTTGTCCTTTATTCTGAGGTTTGGGGGCATCTTTTCCTTTCTTTTAATTCACAGATCCAAAGTCTCGCTTCATCTGTTTGAATTTCTGATCAATATTTGTAGCAAACCTGTATGTCGTACCAAGTGAGGAGCTGTCGAGGAACTCCATTTACTCCTAAATGTATCTATGAAGACAATTGTGGTACTTCAACATCAAATGTTTCTTCGAATCTTTGATACTCAACTTTACGCGCAAGGTATGGAACATATTCATTAACTCATGCACATCTTGATCCCTTTGTTGACATAGCATAGTACATTATATGTACTTGTACTCATAGCTCCCCACAGGATAATATTTTTCCTTGATGGCATCTGAGAAAGAATTCCAACTGGGTACAACCAAGAACAGAGAGGGTCTCGCCTCATAATTTTTCTCATAGTAGGTTTCCCACCAGTCCTTGACATGGGAGCGACTTTGAGGAGTGCAAAAATAATCTTCTCCTGGTCGGAAAATTCATGAACTGAGAAATATCCTTCTAATAGATTCAACCATATATCTACGACATTTACATCTATTTGGCCATCAAATATGGGAATGTCAACGTTTACTTGTACCTTAAAAGGAATGGCTGGTGGATGTAGATGCGTGTTTTGTGCGCAGTTATTGAAGGATATGGACAAAGGTATCCATCATCACGTTCCTTTGTTTCATGAGGTCCTCCTCGAGCAATATTTCGATAAGATATCATGCTCCCTCATCTTTATTTACTTCCCCCATGGGCGACCATTAGGATTTGCGAGGTTGATCTTGAAAAGGTTCAACCAAATCAAGCCCTAACTCTTTATACCCTGACCTCGTTGGGGACATGCAAAGGTGGATCAAGAAATAACAGACATATCTGATCCCACTGATCTAGATTTATGCAAGAATACAATGAAATACATAAATGCAGAAATTCCAAAAAAATATAACTTCATTTTATTAATACAAATAACTGAATTATGCTTACAGACAGAATGGAAATAAACAAGCTAGGGTGTTGGTAGCTTATCTCTGAGAATTGATGTGGCAGCTACAGGCCTCTGAAATGTGTTACAATGATGCTCAAGGACATATTTATTATTGAGAAATAATGGAAAAACCTAAACATTAAAAAACCTAACCCTAGGAGATGAAGTGCCAAAATTGTGGGCCTCGTTTGGTTAAATTCGTACATCAACTTCACGGGGATGCAACTTTGGCATACGATCTCTCTTTGACGTGCACAATACATCGTTAGAAATATCTATCCGAGGACTAAAACTTTTGATGTGAGAAACTTAGAAGGACATTCTATGTTGCTCTCGGTTTTCCCAAAAATCATTGTTTAAGGCCTCAAAACGACTCTGGAAGTCCAGGACCTGAAAAAATGCTAAAAATAGTAAATTGTGCTACAATTAAGGAAACTAAAAAACTAAAAGTAGCAATGGTGGGGCCCTAAGTGGAATAGGCAGGTGGCCACCAATATCCACATGGATCATGGAAAAAATATATCTCTAACGAATTCAAAAACTTATGTTCCTCAGAAGGAATTCGAAGAGAATCGATAGCACCTCATAACCCACAATCAAAATGGGTTGCAGAAAGAAAGAATAGAATGATTGTGGGAGAAACATGAGCTATGTTGCATGATTAGGCAGAAGAATTCAATACAATAGTATTTGTGTAGAACATGAGTACTCATCATATACTTGGCATGAGTACACTACATGAGGATTTTTTAGGTAAGAATCCAAATGTGTCATATTTTAAATTTTTTGGTTCATTTGTTTATTTCCATGCAAAAAAAGATGCCAAGAAGAAGCTAGAGCTAACATCATAGTTGGGGATATTTTTGGGGTACATTGGTACACCCCACAACAACATGTGTACTTTCTAGCACACAGGATGACAATGGTTAGAAGAGATGTGAAATTTGATGAAGAAAAATCCATGCGAATTTCCCTTGAGAGGGAGCTTCAGTTGCATGTAGTTGAGGATCTCTTGGTTATGAAAGAAGAACCTCAGGATGTGGAGTAGCCACAAGCAAAGGGACAGAGAGTGGTAGAAACCACTCATGAAAAGACATCCACTACATATGGAAGGAAGTGTGTCCAGGTATGTCGCTAGAGGGTTCTCTTGGGTGGAGGGAATTGACTATGATGAGTTTGTTGCACCATTTGCAAGGTACTCATCTCTCAGATCCATCATTTCATTCTCTGCACAGATGGGATGGAAGTTACATTAGATGGATGTAAAGATATCCTTCATCAATGCAGTATGGGCTATGGTACAAACAGACATATGAAGTGAAGCTTCTAGGCTCCATCGACGCATATTGGGTAGGGTAGCCATCCAACAGGAAGAGCACATTAGGAGGCATCTTTAGCATAAGACCAAAAGTAGTTTCCTCGTACAATAGGAAACAAAGATCATTTGCACTCAACTTAATAGAGGCATAGTACATGATGGCCAATCGTGATATGCTCATTCTAATCCAGCGTATGCGTATCATCTATTTATGTATCTGTGATAAGGTTATCTGAATTTGTTTTTCATATTATGAGTTATGAATGCCAACCTAATTTCATTTAGTTATGTATGCGTGATAAGGTTATCTCAATTTTTTTTTCATATTATGAGTTATGAATATCAACCTAATACATTAAATGATTTGTTTTAACAATTTGATTGAAATTGTAAAATTAAAATAGTTTGGTTATTTTTTTTTAAATATATATCTAAAAAAAAAATTAAATAAGAAAAAAAAATTATTTTAAATAATAAAGAATTATAATATTATTAAAAATATATTAAATTAATAATTCAATCAAATTTATTATAATACAAAAATATTATAGTAAATAGATAAATGAAATAGATAAATGTTTTTTCTAATTAATCATATCATTAGGATTTGGTTAATTTTAATGATGTTATTAATCTCAAAAGAATCCTAATGATGACATGAATTAGACATTTATTATGAAATTGTAAAATTAAAATAGATTAGTTATTTTTTATTTTAATTATATATTTAAAAATATATTTTAAATTAAAAAATTTCATATTTTAAATAACAAAGAGTTGTAATATTATTAAAAATATATTAAATTAATAATTAAATCAAATTTACTGTAATATAAAAATATACAATAAAATAAACATTAGCATGATATAATGGATATCAATAGAAATGGAATATTGACAATAGTGCCATCAAATTTTTTTATTTGGAAGATTATTATTTGCAAAATGTTAGCATTATATTCAATGGGAAATTCACTATCATTAAATATAAAAAATTACCACAAGATAAACACTTGCATGATACAATGGATATATTTTTCTTGTTTAGAGGATTATCATTTGGAAAATGTCCACATCTAAACAATGATATTCAATGGAAAACTCACTACCATTTCCATTACATATAAAAATTTACCTTAACATAAAAAATACCATGATAAATAAATAAAATCTAGCCTGCCATGACATAAAAAATAAAAAAAATTCTTTATAGGATTATCATTTTGAAAATGTCAACATTATAAGGATGATATTCAATTGAAAATAATTTCATTAGGAGCTCTCTCCATCATACAGAGGAGGGAACGAAAAATTTATTATATAACAGAATTATGCAAGAAGAGTCAAGTACTTTTTATTTAATTGTATTGTATATGATAGATTTATAAGTAGTTTAAAACTGAATTTTATCTATAACTTTCTTTACAAACTCAAGATTTTTCTTCAGTTTAATGTTCAATATCAACTTATTCCCTAGTCTCATGTGTGGCCTTCTTCCACATTTAAACTTAATTTCTAAGATGAGTTCTTTTTCAACTAGCTTTTGCTCTGTCTCTCACTCAACCATTTTTTTCCAAATTATGCAGGTAGGGATAAAGTGGGAGAGGCAACATCCTCTCTTTTTCACACTCTATCACTCCTTGTATAATCCTTAGGTTATTCTGGAAGGAAGGGAGGAATTAGTTATTTTTTTTAATGGCCTCTTGTTTGCAGAGATGCGGTACAGTATTATAGGTTTCGGAGTTGTTTAATTTTCTTTTGGATCCCCTTATTTCTACCCCTTTTCTGTTTTACAGTTTCAGTTTCAAACCCTCCCCAAAATAGGAAATGTTCCCTAGTCCTCCCAACAATTTTTTTCAAATGAATTTTAATTAACACCTTAATCAGGATTTTATGATATATGAAATGGGTATAACAATTTGGTCTTACTCTAAACTTTCAAATAGAAAATAGACAGTGTTTATTCTTAACTCACTCCTATATGAGCTAGGAATCAGAATCCTAAATGGGATAGATTCACCTCATTATAGCATCCTTGACATTTGAATTAAGATTGGGTAATCTACACTAGAGAATGGCACTCATCCTTCAACCACTACCTATAACTCAAACTCATATCCTTAAATTCAGTGTTCAAGAAAAATGGCACATCAATTCCAGCCAAAACATGACTCTTGAAGGCTTTCTCTCCTTCTGGAGATAGGCCCTTGACTTCAAAAATTGACTCCTAAGTGAGAGGAAATTAAATTCCCTCAAAATTAACCTATTAAACATAGAATACCTCCACAAAACCTCTCACAAATCCATGGTGATAAGATCTATAATGAGAGAAAACCATGCACTTTAGGTTAGCCTCTATGTAATTTTCCACTTCTTCCCATAGTTCTCACCACCAAATAATATAACTAGAATCCATATTGCTATTCGATCATGGATTTATGGGAAAAATTAACAACTTGTCCTCTTTTGACATTAACAACTCAATTATGCATTTTATCTTTGGTCATTAACAGTTAAATTGTGTATTTGAATGTTGTTACCATATGGAGAAAATTATTTCCTTGATGGAAACAAGTACAATATATAACTAATCTAACAAATAATCTCAAAAAATATTCAGCATGCAATAATTACCATTTAATTCAATATTGCCTCTTGGTAGCGGAGCCTAGAAACTTATCAGGTTACCTCATCGACCAATTAACACTCTCTTGATAAATTATTGTTCATGTGGTCACACGTGGTTTATGAGCACATTATTTGTAAATAATACCAAAAAAAAAAAAATTCCCTTTTGGTGCTAATTCTCCTGTGGTTATTGTAATGTTCCTAAATTAGCTTCAGCTAATTGGAACATTAATTTTTCCTTATTTCTTTTGTATTCCATGATTAATGAATAAATTGTGAAGGAGGACATGTAAAACTAATGAAAACTAAGAATAAATCAATGCCTATGTGAACAGAGACATATCTAGGCTATTTAAATTATATCTTGCAGGTGCGAAAGGGTCTAAATCAAAAGAGGGGATCCTATTTGACCAAGTCAAACAGTGCAGTCTAGATACATTGAACCTCTTTGAGGGACAACGCAGTTCTAGAAGGAGGTTGTAATGTGAAAGGGGCTAAGTGATTCAAGGTGGTTTAGGGTTTGGCAAGACTCCTATCTTATAAAAGGAAGAGGAGGGCAGTAAGGAAAGGGTTGTTGAAGACATTATTTCTGAAGGTCTGTCTGCTTAGACATCCCTTGTTGGGAATTCCTGTTCAGGAATCCCACCTCCTTCCTTGAGCAGCTCTTGGAGGATAATAGTGCTAAAATTCTCCACTATCAAGCTTGGGCCAAGCTTCACCTTACATTACGGCGCTGCTCATGTTGAGGGTTGAGTTGTCTTGTGAGTTGGAGCAAGTGAAGATCTAGATTTTCTCAGATCTAGATGATAGCAATGGCTCTTCTCAGTGAGTGTGTCATTTAACCTCCTGGAAGAGTTCATTTGCTGAGTATAATTCAGATCTACATCTTGGCATCAGGCCATATCATATTCAGAATCTACAACGTTGTTTCTCTCCCTAATATAGCATTATTTGCAGATCTACAGCTGTAGGGTGTTCTGCTTGCGTTTTGGAGAAGAGATCTGCGGTGTTGGGATTCTTCCTTCACTGTGGTGATCCATAGATTGGCCAACCAATCTATGTTATGTTTCAGATCTGATCTGCTATGTACCTTTATTATTCAGAATTTCTAAATCATTCTGTAGATCTGGAGTTTTAGATCTCAGATCTACTTCCAGTGCTTCATGTTTTGAGAAAAACCCCAAGGGGAATGTATGGATCAGCTCTTCTTGTACATGGATCTGTATTGGATCTATATTTTTATGTATAGATCTGATATAGATCTGAAGAATCAATAAAATTCTGCTTCAGCCCTAAAAATAACGTTGTCACTGTTATGTAGTCTTTTTGCATGGTTGTAGCACCTCTTTCTTAAGGATTTCTTCTGTATTCTTTCATTCTTCTTCTGTAAATTGTATGAGTTATTACCCTGATATTATTTGTCAATATTAATACCTTATTCTATTCATAACCTTCAGAAAATCATGCTCACATGCTTCAGTAAATTTATGCATAATTCTAGTCTTGGGAAATCAGGGTTTTCTAGCCTAGTTACGAAAGGAGGAACTGTTTAACTTAGTAAAAATTATTATTTTTTTGCTAAAAGTAAACATCTGAGTCCCTCATAACCCTATATATCATATCCAGCTACTTTCCCATATTATTGTTTTTCATATCTCTAAATACAAACCTTTTAGGGCCTAAATCCTCACTTTTCCCCACGTTTTGCCTTGTAAAACGCTGTATAACTTTTCTACTATATATTTTACTGAATTTTAAGTGTTTTTTCACCTGTATGAGGTACATTTACGTAGCTCCACATTGGTAATAACTCATATTATTCCCAATCTGTAGTTGTTCCTGAAAAAGGGATATTACAATGGTATCAGAGCAAGATCTTTGGCTCAGCCTGTGGCTTCAAGCCAAAGTTTAGAATCCTTGAAGGAGGAATATTTAAAGCTCTATATATAGAGTCTACAGATGTCTAGGTAGCCTCTGGATCTCATCCTTTTTTTCAAAGGTGACATATCCAGTAAATGCCCCTGCAGTCAATCTCTGGAATAGAATTTTGATATTACTGAAAAGGGAAATTTTCAGTGGTATTCCAGCAAGGAGAAAGGTCAGAATGATTAATAATATGGGTTTATTCTAATCAACTTTCAGATCTAAGAATAACCTCTCCAAGGAGTTTGAACAAGAAGAAGAAAGAAGAAGCAGTGAAACTCCTAAAGAGTTTCAGGGCATAAAGATCTTCCAATCAGATCTACAAGATCTATACATGAGGAACATTCTGAATCCTCATCTCATGGATATGTGAACTTAGCCATATCACCAAATCTTCAACATTCTGTCTGTGATTTCTTCATGAAGAGGAAGAAAGGAGGTGTGCCTAAGAAGGAGACTCTTAGAGAGTATTTGGAGGAGTATGATGCTTAGTCCAAGGAGCTCAAAGATAACTTGAACTTCCAAGGATTCTGCAAGATAAAGGAGGGTAAAGCCACAAAGGAGGAGCAGCATGGAAGGGGTAGATTTTATCTATCTATCTTTGATGGATCACCTAAATGTCCAGTCAGGGTTTGGGTGAAGGAGCTAGATGACTTTGTGCAACAACATCAAGTTTTAGAGATTGAAGCCATCAAACCAGTAGCGCTGCATTTTGAAGGTAAAGCATATGCTTTGTGGTTGTTTGAGTATTTTTCCTTGAAGAATTCAAATACACCTATTTATGCAAGGTTTATTGAAAGATTGACAGAAAGGTTTGAAGAAGCTCCTAGTGTATCATCTTGTGTTGATATTGTCAAGCCACATCAGATGAATCTTTTGCATGAGTTGGAAGGGTCTATGAATCCAAATCCATTTCTAAATACTATGGGAGAAGGTGTAAGTTTGTTTTATGCCTTGCCAAGGGCAAGATCTCCATTGAGTGAAGGGTCTTCTCAAGAGGAAAGCATGAAGGTTTCTCCTTCAATAGTTGACCAAGATCTAATGTCTCTCATTGATGATGGGACAATTTCAGTTATTGAAGAGGAGGGGAAGGCAGGAGATGATAATGCAGTCAAAACAAAGGCACCTCAAGCACCTCATGAATAAGAAGTTGGAGCACTTGCTCCAAGGGAAGAAACTCTTGCACTCTTGCAAGGAGTTCCACAAGATCTCACACATAGAGCTCTTGGTACAACACATGAGCAGCATGTACCATCATTTTCAAATGATGAGATCTTAGATATAGAAGGAAGGAAAGAGGAGGAAGGGAATCACAAGATGGAGAACATGAACCTTTCTCTACTTTAGAGCTTGGAAGAACAAAGAAGGCAAGAGGACTTATGCATTGAAGGTAGGGACAAATCTATCTACCTACATCCACATTCTACTATATGCCTTGGCACCTCTTTGCAAGGAGGTACTTTACCAGAACCACCTCTTGATAGGAGGAAATATAAAGTGTTCTCTCAACTATGGATAGCATATACATACTTGGCTAAGGAGGGAGCCTTGGGAGAATCTAGCACAGCGCAGAGAATCTCTCATGAATTCAGGAGAGAGATGAGCAGTTTCTTGAAAGGAGCATTGCTAACTCCCACTCAGAAATTTGCGCTGAGAAAGGAGAAATCAGAGATCTATGATGCCATGAGCATGAGGGCACATGGAAACTCCATATCTTTGGGGTATCCCATGATCTCTTCATTCACAAAAGAGATTTCTAAAGATAGAAAGGGGATCCTAACCCTCTTATATACATAGGCCAAAAGGTGGAGGTTTTGGAAAACAAGGACTTTCCTAGGGGAAGTTTATTTCCATATGCTCCAATCTTGTCTTGTGCAAGAATAGCTGAAAATGGGGTAGCAAAGGGAATATTATGATGCTCCAACATGTGATTTTGATATCAAGGATGTCAAATATGGGAGCCATGAGAAGACAAGGGCTACATTTCAGACCTCTACAATGTTGTCATTCTTGGAGAGCTTGGATCCTTGTTGGGATTCCCAACTCATGATGGAATACTCCAAGGACCTTTTCACATGGGGGGTTCTTGAAGGGGAAGTAAAGGATGAGAGGATCAAGGTGGTGGATGGAGTTATCTATTTCCATAACCTTATTCTTTTGGTTAGTGACTCCAAGCTCAAGGAGGGACTACTTGATGCCATCTATGAAATCCTGCTTTCCAAACCCATTGGTTTTGTAAAAGCATATCATACTCTCTTGGGTGGTTTCATATGGGAAGGTTTCAAGGAAGAGGTGCACTTTCACATGAATATGTGCATGGATTACTTGGTAGAGGAGGAGGGGCATAGCGCTTGGAAAGATCCATCATTCACATCTCCTTATCCATTGAGTGTGAGAGGGAACTCATCCATGAGTTGCCCCACTAATGTAAAAAAAGTATATAGAAAGGCTTTTTCTTTTGAGCATTATCATGTATCTCCTATATGCTTATATTTTTCTAAAACTCATTTGAAAAATATAGCTCCAAAAAGGGGCACTATTTATTATGGGTTTCATGGGCTACTCAAGGCCATGAACCATGTTGATGCAGGTCATTCCTTGAAGGGTCTTGGAAAGCTATTCCATTCTTCATGGTGTGATTCTTTTACACCAATTATGATGCATTTCCTCCAAGCATTCAGAAGAAATGATGCAACAAACAAGTGTTCGCGAAGGCAGTTGCCACATCCTATTCTATGGCAGTTAAGGATAAAACTGTGTTGGTTGCACATGAGGGAACATCTCCCTTCTCATTTATCATAAATGGAAACTAGCATGATTATAATCATGATCACACAAGCTGAAGATGTCCTTATCTTTGTTGGGGGCATAGTTGGAGGAGAGGCACACTTGTTGAATGTGCCCTTGGGGAAAGGATTTCCCCATTATTTTTTCATTGCATGCTTCAATGGGAGCATGAAATTTTGTATGGCCACTATGATAGATCAGTTGTCTCTTTGTAAAGTGAGCCATATGTTTATTGGTAACATTCCTCTCAGATGTATTGGGGAGGAGTTCTTTTATGGATTGCCAAGTAGGGAGGTGATCCACTTCATTTGGATGATAGCATGGAGAAGGGGGTCTTTCATGGATCATGAAAATCCCCATGATTGTCATCACTTCTATCTTGAGAAGGCCATGGATTAGCAAGAAGTTTTCCACAACAACCTTCCATTTCTTCATGATGAGAGCCCTTGGGTTTATTCACCAAAGGCCAACTTGCATATTGAGGGAGGACCGTTGGAAGAAAAAGCTATTGCAGAAGATTCAGAGCAATGGTGGAGACTAACAGATGGGGAGGCCACAAGAGAAGAAGGGGAAGTTTTGCAACACCCTTGCAGTTGCTTGAGGACAAGAAACATTCGGGAGGGGGAGACTGTAATGTTCCTAAATCAGCTTCAGCTAATTGGAACATTAACTTTGCCTTATTTATTTTGTATTTCATGATTAACGAATAAATTGTGAAGGAGGACATGTAAAACTCATGAAAACTAAGAATAAATCAATGCCTATGTGAACAGAGACATATCTGGGCTATTTAAATTATATCTTGCAGGTGTGAAAGGGTCTAAATCACAAGAGGGAATCCTATTTGACCAAGTCCAATAGCGCAATCTAGATGCATTGAACCTCTTTGAGGGACAATGCAGCTCTATAAGGAGGTTGTAATGTGAAAAGGGCTAAGTGATTCAAGGTGGTTTAGGGTTTGGCAAGACTCCTATCTTCTAAAGGAAGAGGAGGGCAGCAAGGAAAGGGTTGTTGAATACATTATTTCTGAAGGTCTGTCAGCTTAGACATCCCTTGTTGAGGATTCCTGTTCAGGAATCCCACCTCCTCCCTTGAGTAGCTCTTGGAGGAGAATAGTGCTAAAATTCTCCACTATCAGGCTTGGGCCAAGTTTCACCTTACATTAAAGTGTTTCTCATGTTGAGGGTTGAGTTGTCTTGTGAGTTTCAGCAAGTGGAGATCTAGATCTGCTTAGATCTAGATGATAGCAATGGCTCTTCTTAGTGAGTGTGTCATTTAACCTCTTGGAAGAGTTCATTTGCTGAGTATACTTCAGATATACATCTTGGAATCATGCCATATCATCTTAAGAAGCTACAGTACTATTTCTCTCCCTAATACAACGTTATTTACATATCTACAACTGTAGGGTGTTCTGCTTGCATTTTCGAGAAGAGATCTCCGATGTTGGGATTCTTCGTTCACTATGGTGATCCATAGATTGGCCAACCAATATATGTTATGTTTCAGATATGATCTGCTATGTACTTGTACTATTCATAATTTCTGAATCATTCTGCAGATCTGAAGTTTTAGATCTTAGATCTACTTCCGGTGCTTCATTTTTTGAGCAAAACCCCAAGGGGAATGTATAGATCAGATTTTCTTATACATGGATCTGTATTAGATATATATTTTTATTTACAGATCTAATATATATCTGAAGAATCAATAAACTACTACTTCAGCCCTAAAAATAATGTTGTCACTGTTATGCAGTCTTTTTACATGGTTGTAGCACCTCTTTCTTGAGGATTTCTTCTGTATTATTTCATTCTTCTTCTGTAAAGTGTATGATTTATGCCCCTGATATTATTTTTCAATATTCATACCTTATTATAGTAATACCCTTTAGAATATCATGCTCACATGCTTCAGTAAATTTCTGCATAATTCTAGTCTTGGGAAATCAGGGTTTTCTAGCCTAGTTAGGAAAGGAGGAACTGTTTAACTTGGAAAAAAATATTTTTTTTTGCTGAAATTCGACATGGGAATCCCTCATAACCATATATATCATATAAAACCACTTTCCAATCTTATTTTATTGCATATCTCTGAATACACACGTTTTAGGGCCTAAATCATCACTTTTCCCAACCTTTTTCCTTGTAAAACGCTGTATAAATTTGTTGCTGTATATTTTACTGAAGTTTAAGTGTTTTTAAACTTGCATTAGTGTTAAATTTGGAAAAATAGGTCCAAAATCCATGTTGTGATGCTCAGATTAAGTGGCTAATATTTTTGTTGGATTCCTCTTTCGGAGAGGTGTAAAATCCATATAAAATATATCTTAATCCGATGAGCAGAACATTTATTTTCAATTTATTATTTATAATAAATTATATGTGCAGGTCGGCCTTAAGGCTTTACACCCCCAGCAGATGTGTCACACACACCCCAATGATGGATATAAATACAGGCAAAGTTGGAGAGCATTTCACAAAAACTCAACACACATCTTCTTCTCTCATCTTATTTAGTACGAGCTCCTTGGAGGAAATTTCCAGCCCACACATGTGAAGAAGAAGGATGAATTTCTATACGGCCAAGAGGAAGGATGAATTTCTGCAGCTAGGGTTTTGCAGGAAGTTTGACCAGCGTTGACTTTGGTCAACGCATGATCCGAAAGGGCTGAAAATTGTTGGAGAGTTCGATTTTAAGAGGTCGTACACATTGGCATAGAAATTGAGGTCAAAGGGTTGACCAAACTATTGCTGCATTGACTTTTAGCTTGTTTCCCTGCGTTGACTTTTCTGAACAACGTTGACTTTTCTGGAGTTGACTTGGGTTGACTCGATTGATGATTGGAGGATTGTTGTGACACATTCTGGGTTGGCTGATCAAGGAGACTTTGCTGGTTGAAGCATCCTGTTGACCGCCGTAACGCACCATCACATTTTTTCTGTTTCTGGTTTGTCTTCTATAAGATTCACTTATATGTTCTATCAGCATTTTACTTAACTATTTGTGTGATTGCTGTAAGAAAAGTAAAGTTGCTTCAAGCATAGAACATCTACAAAAATTTACATGGAATCGGAGCTGAGGTGAAGAGAAGCCCTATGTTTAGCAATCACCATCGGAGGAAATGGGTTCCACAAGTTTTGAATTCAAGGAGAATGACAAGCTGACTGGAAGGGATGACTTCCATGCCTAGAAGATAATATTAGATCTCAAATTGGAATACCATGATCTCTTGGATCATGTACTGGGTAAGATTCAAGAACCTCCATCCAATTCCACCGCTGCTGCTAAAGACAAGTATAAGAAGGGGGAGATCTAAGCAAAGCTGATGATCAGGGAATCCATACATAAGAGTCTAGTTGCCTATATATCTGAGCTAGGCACATCCAAGGTGATGTATGACAAATTGATCTTGATGTTCAAAGTAAACAATGTGAACCAAGTGCTATTCCTCAAGAATAAATTGAAGAATATGAAGAAGGGCCGGGATGAGTCTGTTCAAACTTACTTTCTGAAATTGACCGAAACAAGGAACAATCTGATGGCTATTGGGGAGACAATAGCTGATCGTGAGATGGTTCTCACCGCACTTGGAGGACTCCCGTATGAATGGCAAGTATTCACCACTACCATTCTCAATAATAATACCATTCCTAACTTTGACGAGCTTCTGTCTAGATGTATGCAAGGAGAAACAAGAATGAAGGAATTCGATAATGATAGAAATGCTGCTTATGGTGCTCATTCTCGAAAGAAGAACTCTGGTGGTCCTAATGACAGAGGAAGAACAAGGACTCAAGAAAAGAAGGGTAAGTGTTTCACTTGTCATAGGCCTGGTCACTATGCTAGAGAATGTCCCTTCAAGAAGGATTCTCCCGATAGTGATGATAACAACAACAACCGGAGGAATGGGAATCGAAAAAATGACAGATCTAAAGGAAAGAGGAAGGCTCCCTCTGGTGGAAACAATCAACCTTCTAAAAGGTCTAGAAACTCAAGGTATGAGGAGTCTAATGCTGTTGATAAAAGAAATGAGTATATTCTTGTATCTGCTCTCTCTGCTACATCTCCGCCCGACACTATGGATGTCTGGTTGATAGATAGTGGTGCCTCAAGACACATCAATGGTTTCAAGGAAGCACTCTCTGACATGGTTGAGAGGGATACCAATCTAGAAATTATCCTTGGAGATAATGCCACGTATCCCGTGAAAGGGACAGGGACTGTGACCCTCCACTTGTCTCAAGGACAAGTCCTACGTTTGCAAGATGTACTCTATGTACCAAAATTGAAGAAGAACCTTGTGTCTGTATCAGCCATGGAAGACAAAGGGTTCAATGTAACATTCTCCGATGGAAAGGTGCTCATGTGGAAGAAGAGCTTCAAGGAAGCTATCTTGATTGGTTTTAGAGTTGGTACACTCTACCAGGTTGGAGGGAGTCCACTAGGAGCAATGACATGTGATACTATCCGACAAACCGAACTATGGCACCGAAGGTTTGGACACCTTCATTACAAGGCCCTTCCCGAAGCAAGGAAGGTGGTGACAGGGATGCCTGACTTTGGAAATAATCATGAAGGTGTATGTAAGGGCTGTGCCGAAGGAAAGCATACAAGGGGACCTTTCCCCTCAAGTGTCACAAAGACATCTGATATTCTGCAACTGGTCCATTCTGATCTATCTGGTATGTTGCCCGTGACATCCCTGGGAGGATGTTCCTACTACATGACATTCACTGATGAATTCTCTCGCAAAACCTGGATATACTTCTTGAAGAAGAAGGATGAGGCTTTCATGTGGTTCCGTACCTTCAAAGCCTTGGTGGAAAATATGACCGGAAAGAAGATCAAGATTTTGAGGACTGACAATGGCACTAAATATGAGTCAAATGAGTTCAAAGACTTTTGCAGAGAAGCTAGCATCAAGAGGGAGACTACTACTGCATATACTCCTGAGCAGAATGGTGTTGCTGAATGCAAGAATAGGACTATTGTGGAAGCTACCCATGCCATGCTATGTGACCAGGGTCTACCGAAGTTTCTGTGGGGAGAAGCTGCAAATACTGCTGTGTACATTCAAAACCGATGCCCTCATTCCGCTCTAGACTTGAAAACTCCCAAAGAGGTTTTCACTGGTAAGAAACCTGATGTCTCACATTTTAGAATTTTTGGATGTCCTGTTTATTTTCATGTGCCGAAAGAAAAGAGAAGTAAGCTGGATGCTTCTGGGAAGAAAGGAATGTTTGTGGGCTACAGTGATACTTCTAAGGCCTATAGAGTGTATGTACCTAGTCAAAGGGAAGTAGAGATATTCCATGATGTCACTTTTGATGAAGATGCTTCCCTGAAGAAAACAATAGATCTTCCAAGATCTGAAGAAAATCATGAAGAAAGGCCTGGAAATCAAGAAGAACCGCAGGATGAGACAATGCCTGATATTGAAGGACCTATTGATCCAGCTCCTTCACTGGGAAAGAGACCATCATGGCTCAGAGATACCCTCGAAGTTGCTGAGGGACATGCTGCCCCAAGGGGGACATTTCGTGAAAGCAAGAAGCCGTGTAGATACCAAGGGTATCTAGCTGCCATGAGTACTATTGTACAATCTGAACCTGGATCTTTTGAGGAAGCCGTAAAGCATCAAGTCTGGAAGGATGTTATGCATGAAGAATATGAGTCCATAATGAAGAATGATGTCTGGGATGTGGTCCCGAGACCGAAGGACAAATCAGTTGTCACCGCGAAATGGCTCTACAAGATCAAACATGGATCTAATGGGAGTGCTGAAAAGTTCAAGGCAATATTTGTTGCCCGTGGCTTCTCTCAAAAGGAAGGAATAGACTATGATCACATATTTGCACCTGTGGCACGATATACCACCATTCGATCAATCATAGCCCTTGCTGCTATGCAAGATGGAGTCTTCATCAGATGGATGTCACGACTGCTTTTCTACATGGTGCAATAAAGGAAGAGGTGTATGTAGAACAACCTCTGGGATTTGAAGTTCAGGATCGAGACACTCATGTCTGCAAGTTGAAGAAAGCCCTTTATGGGTTAAATCAAGCACCCAGAGCTTGGTACGAGAGGATGGATAGTTACTTGATGAAGCTGGGCTTCACTCGAAGTAATGCTGATCCGAACCTTTACTTCAAGGTTGTGTAGGGGAAGCCTCTCATTCTAGTGCTATATGTGGATGACCTCTTCCTGACAGGTGCTGACCCTCTCATTCATCAATGTAAGAGGGAGCTCGCTGCTAAGTTTGAGATGAAGGACCTAGGACTGATGCACTACTTCCTAGGCCTGGAGGTCTGGCAGAGACCTGGAGATATTTTCCTTTCTCAAGGAAAATACATTATGAAACTTCTAGAGAGATTTGGTATGGTGGACTGCAAGTCCGTGTCTACACCGATGGAACTCAACTTCAATAAGTTGAGTGGCAGCGCTGCTGGGCCTATCTTGGCCAATCCTACTGAGTATTGTCAACTCATAGGAGCTTTGATGTTCTTAGTGAACACCCGACTAGATATATGTTTTGCAGTGAAAACTTTGAGTCAACAGATGGTTGAGCCTCATCATTTTCACTGGGTTGGTGCCAAGAATCTTCTGAGATATCTTTGGGGCACGATAAACCATGGGCTGAGATACACTACCGGGAGTGTGACACTCCGTGGATATACTGATGCTGATTGGGCTGGCAGTGTGGTGGATCGTAAGAGCACATCAAGATGTTGCTTCAATCTTGGTTCTATTTCGATCTCATGGATGAGCAGGAAGCAGAAGTCGGTGGCTTTGAGCACCGCTGAGGCCGAATACATTGCTGCAAGTATGGCCTGTTGTGAAGCAGTTTGGTTGCGAAAGCTCTTTACTGAGCTGTTTGGACATGTGCTAGATACCACTGTGATACTCTGTGATAACCAGAGTGGGATTCGTATGACTGAGAATCCTGTGTTCCACGACCGATCCAAGCATATTGATATCAGGTACCACTTTATCCGGGATATGGTACAGCGAGGCGCCGTAAGGCTCGATCATATAGAAACTGATGAGCAGGTCGCGGATATTCTCACTAAGCCCCTGGGGAAGGTCAAGTTCCTAACCTTCCGTGAGAATCTTGGTGTCGTGGAAAGACCCTATGATGTGGGTCCTGTTGGACGATGAGCTCTGGGAGCTCTGGGGGGCTTTGGGGATAGCTTCTCAAAGCTATAAGCACTCATAATGCTTCTGCCCCACCCTTGTGATTGTTGAGCTGGTTCGCCACTCATTTATCTGTGCCCCGTATGCATCCTACCCATTGAGTTCAGGGCTCATGGGAAGTACCTCTCATTTGGCCAAAGAGGTGTGGAAAAGCTAGAGACTATTAGCAAAGACTGATGGACGCATCAGAGATTGCCGTACTCTCTATCTAGGATGGCACGGTCCAACCACTTGATCTAGGATCAAGTTTAGTGAGGTCTGGGACCTCTACCTGACTTCGGGTCAGATGAACCAACTTTGGGTTGGTTGGATACTCTTCATGAGTTTGATAGAGGTTTTGAACCTCTGGACTGATTATGTCAGTCGGGGGATGATGTCTTTGTGACTGACCCACTTCTATTCTGAAATAAAGAGGCTAGCAAAGCAAGTTACGGCGGGATGACGCACGATGTTTGATTGCACTGATGGATGGAGTTCTCCCTAGTTGAGAGGGAGTGTTAAATTTGGACAACTAGGTCCAAACTCCATGTTGTGATGAAGTGGCTAATATTTTTGTTGGATTCCTCTTTCGGAGAGGTGTAAAATCCATATAAAATATATCTTAATCCGATGAGCAGAACATTTATTTTGAATTTATTATTTATAATAAATTATATGTGCAGGTCGGCCTTAAGGTTTCACACCCCCAGCGGATGTGTCACACACCCCAATGATGGATATAAATACAGGCAAAGTTGGAGAGCATTTCACCACAACTCAACACACATCTTCTTCTCTCATCTGATTTAGTACGAGCTCCTTGGAGGACATTTCCAGCCCACACGTGTGAAGAAGAAGGACGAATTTCTGTACGGCCAAGAGGAAGGACGAATTTCTGTAGCTAGGGTTTTGCAGGAAGTTTGACCAGCGTTGACTTTGGTCAACGCATGGTCCGAAAGGGCTGAAAATTGTTGGAGAGTTTGATTTTAAGAGGCCGTACACATTGGCATAGAAATGAAGGTCAAAGGGTTGACCAAACTGTTGCTGCGTTGACTTTTAGTTTGCTGCCCTGCGTTGACTTTTCTGGACAGCGTTGACTTTTCTGGAGTTGACTTGGGTTGACTCGGTTGCTGATTGGAGGATTTTTGTGACACATTCTGGGTTGGCTGATCAAGGAGACTTTGCTGGTTGAAGCATCCTGTTGACTGCCGTAACGCACCATCACATTTTTTCTGTTTCTGGTTTGTCTTCTATAAGATCCACTTATATGTTCTATCAGCATTTTATTTAACTATTTGTGTGATTGCTGTAAGAAAAGTAAAGTTGCTTCAAGCATAGAACATCTACAAAAATTTACATTTAGGTACATGGATATAGCTCCACATTGGTAATAACTCATATTATTCCCAATCTGTAGCTGTTCCTGAAAAAGGGATATTACAATTAGAGTTTTAACTCACCATTTTTACACATATGCTATATGTGATATTAAAAAATTAAAACAAAATTGATATTATATCTGTTAATGTTTCAACTTTTTTTATTACAAATCAAAGCTCGCACTAAAGTTGTCAATGCTTTAAAAATTATTGACTCACTTATAACTATTTATTTTGGCTGATTTATAACCAGTTTTTTTACTAAGTTATATGTTGGAACACCTAATCCTACATGGGTAGGTGTGGAATATGAAAAGTCACAATGGATTCCAAGTGACCTTGGAATGTGAAACCAAGAGTCACACCATTGTACTATAAATGTACATCATGTATAATGGAAAAATAAGAAAGCCTCACGCTTATCTTTCATTGTGTGTTGTTTCTCTTGTGTGTGCATTCTTCTTCCTCATACACCATGTGTGTGCTTCAACATGGTGTTTAACATGGTATCAGAGCGGGCGATTGTTGGCCCCACTCCAAATTGACTGAGCCATTTGTGTTTATGGCCTGTGCATATCTGCAAAACTCTTGGCATTTTTGCAGCACTCAAAGTTTCTGCAGCAGTGTTTTTGCCGCCATTCATAGGTGTTTTGAAGAGACTTTCTGCAGCATTCAGAAATCTGCTTTAAAGAAGAAGAAGCATTCAGAAATTGCAGCATTCCAGAATTGATTTTGAAGAAGGCAGCACTGCCCATCTGAAGGTTTTCATTTTATTTTTCTCTGCAATTTCTGCTCATTAAAATCTGCATCATTTTGAAAGAGCTGCTGAATAGTGTTTTAAATTGGGTTTCTAAAGAAGAAGTTTTTGGAGAATAATTCTGAGTTTTGCTGAAGAGTTCATCATCCCTGCATTTTCTGCTGCTGGAATACTGTTCAAAATGAAGTTTTGAAAATTTTTTTTTGGTTTTCATGTAAAATTTCTAAGTTCTATTGACAATCTCTGGAAAATTCTGCAATTCTGGATTTCTCTGCTGCTGGAAAAATTCTACTGTTGCCCTCATTTCTGCACTTTGTCCATTCTGCTATATATTTGAAAGGAAGAAAATTCTGTTGCTAGAAGAAAATGTAGATTCTCTGTTCTTCTCTGCTGTTTTGATCTAAAATAAAATTTAAAAAAAAAAATCAATTCCATGGCCTTTCGGCCCCCTTACCCAACTGTGATTTCCTAATCCCTGCACTCTGCTCTACACCTACCTGCTTAACACCTATTCTTCCTACGCCCTCTGCACAACTCTTCATCTATAGATCTTCATCTATATTAATCTGCACATATACCTGCGCCCCCTCTATAATTTTAAACTGACTACAACAGCGCGCATCCTCACTCCCTATCTACCCATTCGGCCTCCCTTCACACAGAGATTCCCACACCCTTCGCCTTCCTAACAGCACAAATCTAATTAACCAAACCTGCGCTCATAACCCATACCACCATTTAATTCCATTTGATACCTGCTTATCGCTCCCCACGCTTTACACTATCCTCACATCGACCCTACGCTCACTCCTTTCACTCTGCAACAGCGCCTCCCCCCTCGTAAATCCCTCTCCCACTGCCAACTGTAAACTCCATTACAAACTCCATTACAATAATTACAATATCGATTCAAGCCTCTCGGTACCTCCATTATAATCTGCAGAACTCCCTCACTCCGCACGGCTCCCTTGCTGCACCTACCTACGCCGTTCCATGCTCCTACCCTCTACCTCTGCCCACGGGCTTCAATGCTCCGGCCCCTCACGCTCAAATCTTCTCCCATTTCTGCGTTATACACCCTGCCGCCTACGCCCCTGCACATACTCTCCCCTCCGCATCCTCATAGCTCTCCTACCTCCGCCCTCTCCACGGCCCGACCCCTCGGCTATCTCTCAACGCTCTTCCTTCCCCACCTGCCACTCCTCCACGCGGCCTCCCTCCTCCACGGGCCTCTCACTCCGGTCTCACGCTATACTTGGCCCTTATCCTTCGATTTGGCCTTTTCATATTTTGATTTTATTATATTTCCCTCATTAACTTTTTAATTTGGCCTTTCCTCATTAATATAATACCTCCCCTCCCATTTCATTACAATTCCCTTCCTTCCTTTTTAAATTTATTTAATATAATACCCTTTCCTCCCCTCCTTTTAAATTAACTTTTCATTTCCATTTTTATTTATTTCCATTAATTTATTTTTAATTAATTAAAAAAAAAAAAAAAAAACAGCAGAGAGAGAGGAAAGAGAGAAAGAGCAGAAAGAGAAAGGAGAAGCTTTGAATAGCAGAAAATGGAAAATGAAATATGAAGCACATGGACTATATATAGAAAAAATTTGAAGATTTGAGATTGTGATTTGTGACATTGATTTGAAGAGTGATTTTTTGAGGAATTTCACATTTGAAGACAAGTTTTCCATCATTGAAAACAGTTATTTGAAGAAGAGAATTCAGCTGCATAGTGTTTTTAGCTGCACATATTTTGCAGAAATATTGTATTGAACTGACATTGATTTTCATCTTCATTCAGTACTTGAGTTGTTGAAAAATTGTTGATTGCCCTCCATCATTTGAGGAGCAGATTTTGTGCTTTCAAAATTCTTTGGAGTCATTTGTATTTGTTGTTGAATCACATTGTAAATGGGTGCATTTTCAGTTGAAGCCGACACCCTTTCATTTTTAGCCTAAATTGTTGAAAATGGCTAAAATCAATGAGGTATTAGTGTTGTTGAATGACCTCATTCATTCAAATGTTCATGATATGATAAAAATGAGCAAGGATGCTCTATGTAACATTCAAATTTGTTTGCTAGATGCACAAGAAAAGATTGAGTTTTTGCTGTTGGAAACTCAGCTTCAGCAAGACGAACTTCAACAAAAGAGTCACCATTCTGAACCTATTTCTGTTCAGAAGATTGAGAAGGACTCCCATCAGAAGAAAGAAGATAAAGTTGCATTTGATCCACATTCACCTCCTTGTACTAGAGCAGACGTACATGCAGATGCAGCATCTCAGCCTGCACTTCTCAAGCCCATCATCAGACCTTGGGAAGAGCTTGTCCACAACAAGCACCGAACTGGTCTTGGATATGACAAGGATGTGTCCTTTCATATTCCAGACTACACAAAGCCCATCAAATTTCAAAGTGTCGGATTCCTATATGATAGTTCACCTGCAGCTGTTCCAGATCATGTTCCACTTCCACAACAGATTGAGAAATGCCAACACTGTGATCAAGTTGGCCATATGAAAGATCATTGTTTTGATCTTCATCCATGCAAGCACTGTGGTCGACACACTCATTCTTTAGACATATGCTTCAGACACAAGCCTCCTGCAAGAACCAAGATTCATCTTGGATGGATCGCTTCTTGGCAATGGGCATCAACAGCCAAGAAGATGTTTACGACACATGTTAGAACTTGTTCACGGATATTGAGCAAACTTACATTTGAGTTTTCGCCATCATCTCACCTTGTCCTTGACAGGGGGGAAAATGGTGGTCATGTACAAGCTTTGACGTCAGATCAAGCGAGCCTGAGCCACAATCTCTCATTCCATGTTCAGAGTTGTAGCCAGTAGTTCAAGCGAGCCTGAGCCACAATTCGTCATTCCGGATTCAGAGATGTAGCCAGAGACACGGATGCCCATGAGCATGCCTTTGGTTGGTGGATAACCTAAAACCATCATTTTCAGTTGGTGGATAACCTAAAACCATCATTTTCGGTTGGTGGATAACCTAAAACCATCATCTTTGGTTGGTGGACATCCTAAAACCACCACAGGTCATAGACCTCCCTTCTTTTAGGTCGAAGGTCTCCCTTTTTTATGAGGGACAATTCCTCTAGCAGAAGCCTTCAGCTTCTTGCCAGTTTTGGAAGAGTTCCAGGAATTGCAACAAGTTTTTCGTTCCGGTGTTTGTGGTCATCCTAAAACCACCTCTTTTTTCCAACATTTCAGAGAGTTGATTCAGCCCAAGTGCTGCCATGCATACTTTGCAGATTGTATTACAACTCTTTTCTTGGACTCACACATACCCCTTCAGATTAAGGGGGGATGTTGGAACACCTAATCCTACATGGGTAGGTGTGGAATATGAAAAGTCACAATGGAGTCCAAGTGACCTTGGAATGTGAAACCAAGAGTCACACCATTGTACTATAAATGTACATCATGTATAATGGAAAAATAAGAAAGCCTCACGCTTATCTTTCATTGTGTGTTGTTTCTCTTGTGTGTGCATTCTTCTTCCTCATACACCATGTGTGTGCTTCAACATGGTGTTTAACATTATAGAAGGGACTTGGTAAACTTGTGAAATTCAACATAACAATATATGTTAGAAACCATGATTAGATTTTTAGAGATTACTTCTGAGGATGTTTTCATTCTTATGTTTGTAATGAGATTGATAAATCTAAATTACAATTAAGTTCTAAAAATCAACATGCTTTGCTTTCTACTAGAAACAAAACCGTTCTCTATCTTATGAAGAAATATTAACTAATTTATCTGTTAGTCTCTAAAAATTCTTATTCTCTAACACTATTGTGCATCAAGATAAAATCGAATTCTAGAAAAGGGAATTTATACATTTTTATGTTTTTGAAATGAAATGTTATGGCAATGAAACTTGTAAAGAAATCACTATATCTCTTGAATAGAAATCACTCATGCTCTTGAAATAAACCACTCATGAATTTGTAAAACTTCTCTAAAATAACTAGAAGTAAAACTATGAATCATGTGAAATTTGAAAATTTGAAAGGAAATATTCTTGAATCTACATGAAATGATAAAAGAAGACATATGGAAGCATCTACATCAAATAAAAAAATGAAATTATGGAAGTAACTACAAGAAATGAGAAATTGGAATTCTTGAAACAACTAATGAAAATGACAAATTAGAATTCTGAAAATAACATCAAATAATAAAATGAAAACATGAAAACAACTACATTAAAAACATAAAAAGCGGGCCCTCCACAAACACGTGGTCTGAAAGCTTCACACCTTCATTAAAAAGGATGTAAAATAGAGTTTCAACAATTCATTGTATTCTTTAGAAAATTAACCTCTCCTCTTTGTTTCAATGGAGTGTTTATATAGGGGTTGCAAAGTAACTTCATGGAGATTCATATGGCTAAATATGAGAACTGATTGGACACCTATTTTCCATGAATTTGATGAAGCAAACTCTATTCCAACCTTTGTTTCCTTGACTTGGTGTTTATTGACACATGGGAGCAATGTTTCCTCACGGAACTCCAAAATAAGGCTCGAAAGAACTTGAAATAACTCCAAAATGGTAAACAATGAATGAAAAAATATCTAAGACAACTTAACTAGGTCCGTGTTAAACAAAACCCATTCTTTTTTTTGCGATATTCGCTTGTGTTTTCTTAGAAGAAAACACATTTGAAGTTGAATGGTCAAAACTGCTACAATTTTCCCTTGATCTTTTCCTCGAGGTCCACATGTGTGAGCTGTGTGGAATCTTACCAACAAAAATGCATATTAGAGCTTCTATAAACAATTTCCATGTGTGATATTTCATTCTAGAGTGGTGCTACTACCTCAACCATGGAGAGAGGTCTGGAAACTGTAAAAAGTTCAACTCTCAAGCTGTCATTAGTAAAACAATGCATAATTCTCTTTAATTCATTAAAAATAATATAATAATAATAATAAACCATATAAAGATATATGTGGGAATTTGGTGCGTTTATGAAGAAATATGGTTAAAAATGATGACAATGGGTGAATGGACTTATGTGAAAATGGATGGTTTCATCAAAAAAATTATGACAAATTGGAGGCTCAATGGTTAACTTAAATTTTTTCCCCTACAAAATTAGGTTGATCTGGATTTATGAAGGAACACAATAAAATATAGAAATAAATATAAACATAGAGATGTGCTAGAAAATATACTTCATTTCCTTAATATCAAATAAATAAAATATTCTTATAGAAAAAATGGAAATAAACTAGCTCTGGTGATGGTACTTTATCTCTGAGAATAGATGTGGTGGCTACATGCCTATGAACTGTGTTACAATGAGGCTAAAGGTAATTTTTATTATTGAGAAACATGGGAAAACCATAAACAACCAACACCCTAACCCGAGGAGATGGAATGCCAAGAGTTTGTGGGCCCTGTTGGGGTTAGTTGGGTAGACAACTTCCCGAGGTCGTAACTTGGTCATATTATCTTCGTTTGGCACATATGATATATCGTCAGAAATATTTCTCCGATAACTACACGATCTGCTGCAAGAATTTTCCTACATGCTTTGGACCTCAAAAAAATTCTGTTTAGGGGTTCAAAATTACTCCAAAAGTTTAGGATCCGAAAACTACTAAGAATAGTAAATGTTGCTCTAAACAAGGAAACTCATGAAACTGAACAGAGCTCTAGGTGTAATATATGGGTGGCCACCAATATCCACCTAAATCATTCCTCCCCCTTTAGGAATCAATGGTCCCCAATGCTTGCAGAGCCTCCATGGGGTGAGGAAATCTATGTTGAATCTAGTCCCTAGTGAACCACTTGCCCTAGTGAAGGAGTTGGCCTGCTGTGACAACTAGATATAGATGGATCCTCTGTTAGCGGGTGTCCTTGATGTGTGTGTCTATGATCTAATTAGTTGTGGATTGTTCCACCAAGTTTGGGTTTAAGTATGTTTGTGTGAGTTATTCTGCAATGTCATATGTGTCCAACAATGGTGGAAAGTAAGGCTGAAGGTAGTCCACATTGAATATTGGTTGCATAACAAGGAATAATGGAATATTGAGCTTGAAGGAACTTTCCCCTACATTCTTGGTGATGTTATATGACACTAGGTGCAAAACAAGGAATAATGGAATACTAAGCTCGAAGGAATTTTCCCCTACAGTCTTGGTGATGTTATATGACCCATATCAAAGCAGGAAAATCTTGTGGTTGGGCCCAACGAGGCACTCCTTCTACAAATATAACCAAACTTTGTCACCCACCTCAAACTTGTGTGGCACCCAATTTTTATCATGTCATTGCTTGTACTTAGCATTGGCTTTGTCCAATATGTCATGGACCTATTGCAAGTAGATGTGTTGAATGAGCTCAATGCAGTTTTTCGCCTTGTCAGCTTCGGACTGGACATGAGTCAAATCTTCCGAAGTAGAGACAGATGGTATGGACTCATCAATGGGACATAGTGACTATAATCCAAAGCCCACCTGAAAGGGGATGTGATGACTTGAGTTGTGGAGAGCCTAATTATAGCTGTGTTGGACATAGGTGAAACATTCATCCCATGTGCATGGATGCTTTGAGCGGTACATACGCAAAATTTCTACGATCATTGTGTTGACAACCTCTGTTTGGCCATCAGTTTGGGGGTGGAGTGTTCTGTACTTAGTAAAATTTATCTCTAGGATCGACCAAAGACTTGACCAAAATGTACTAAGGAACCTGTTATCTCGATTTGACAAGTGTACCCACGCTCACTCTAAGAAGAGTTTAATAGTGGCTTCTACTGTGATATTCTTCTTGCAGGCCACCATAATGGCCATCTTAGAGAAAATGTCGATGACCACAAAAACCATTTCATTTCCATGCTTGGTAGAAGGAAGGGTCGACATGTAATCCATGGAGATGGATTCCCATGGCCAACTAGGGGTAGGGAGCAAAGTATATAGGCCTTACTTTTTGATGGTCAATTTGGAAATGTCACAGGCACTTCAGGATCTCATGTACTTCCCCACATCATGTTGAAGGTCCTTCCAATATAAATACTTCTGTAGTAATACCACTATTTTCTCGACCCTTATGTTTCCATCGACTAGACTGTAGTGCACTTCCCAAATAATATTGGCATGCTCGATTGAAGGAACATAAAGGTGTCTGAGGTAGAATAAGAATGCATCATGGAGCTGAAAATTTGGAACTTTCTTACCCTCAATGAGTGTATGGTATGTGTTGTTGAATTCGCGATCACTTTTGTAGAGATGTGGACAATCCAAATTCCCGTGACCAGAATAGTCGATCACAGTGGTGAGCGCCACGATAGGAGGTTGGTTGTGGCACTCTGCAATATTATTGGTGTTTTCCTTCTTGTACTTGATGTTTAAATGGAACTATTGCAGGTATGTGGACCATTTTTTATGGAGATAATTCTAGAACTTCCCTTGTGTCTATATGAACTACAGGGGTTGGTGATATGTGTGTATGACTATTTCATTCCCCAAAATATAATGCTTCCATTGTCAAAAGGCATGCACAATGGAATGCATCTCTTTTCAATAGGTTGGATACTTTCAGATTGTTTCTGAAAGTGTCTCACTGTGATATTCCGCTCGATGCCCCTGCTCTGTAAGTATTGCCTCAAAATCATAGTTAGAAGCATATGTCTCAATCTCAAATGGTTGCAGCAAGTCACCTAATGTGACCATTGGTGCAAAGCAGAGGTGATGCTTCAACTCCACGAATTCCTTCTCTTGAGATTCGAACCAAAATAATTTTTCTTTCACTCCTCCCTTGGTGACTTGACTCAAAGGTCAAGTGATACGAGAGAACCCAAACATGAACCTATGGTAGAAATTAGCAAGACCCAAAAAGCTACAAAGTTATGTTAGAGTAGTTGAGGCTAGCCAATACCTAATGACTTGGATCTTCGCTAGGTCCACATGCACCCTTCGATCATCAATAATGTATCCCATATATTGAACCTTGGTCATGCCAAAAGTGCATTTCTCCAAATTGGCACACAACATGTGTTTCCGTGATGTTTAGAGGACTTGTCGAATGTGGTGGAGGTGCTCTTCCCAACTCTAGTTGAAGATCAGGATTTCAATCAAACACACCACCATGAATGAGCTAGTAATTTTTCGCAAGATGTCGTCCATGAGCCTAATGAAGGTTGTGGGAGCATTCGTTAACCCGAAACACATGAACAACAATTCAAAAAGGCCCTCCTTCGCTTTGAAGGAATTATTCCACACATGTGAGGGTTCATTTGGTGCCTGGTGATACCCGAATATCAAGTCAATATTGTTGAAATATTTTTCCCCCTTGAGTTCATCCAGAAGGTCATCAGTGTGTGGGATGAGATATCTATTTCGAACAGTGATATTGTTGAGCACCTCATATTCAATATTGAGTCTTCAAGTACCAATAAATTGAAAATATTGTGAGCTTATTTTTTTTATTAATTTAAGTTTTTTTAGGCTTCAATACAAGTGGAATAAATTTGAAATAATCCCTTTAGCACTTGCTAAAATTAAACAAATATTTATTATTAAAACCATAAATTTTAGAATTTTTAACTAGTAAAACAAACCAAGTAGCTCAGTGATGAATATGACTTTATAGAGATATTATAAGTATTCATTATAATTGAAACTATATAATTGACTTGAAAAACCATTTACTTCAATCATTTAACCAGTCTAACCTACAACAAATGAACCATGAATAGTAAGTGTATAAATAAGAAATCCAAGAATGGGAGATGCAAGTGAACAAGAAATGGAAAGAATATAAAGAAATCGTACAACAAGGATTTCTATCTCTTGTGATGTCCAATCCCAAGGATAATCAAAGTCCTATGAATGAATCCAAACCTTGTCAGCTAAAAATGAAAGAAAACTTCATTATTAGAATCAATTCAAGTACACCCCTGTTTGAAGTGAAATTAAAATTGCTAAATAACAAGTTGTATTCAAGAGAAGACTAAAAGCTCCATGCCCATAAAGGCTAATTTTAATTCGTACATATAAAAATTGATGGGGAAGCATCCTCTTTGAAAGGAGGCAACTTTCCCCTCCAAAATCACTCAAAAATGGATATGGTTCCCAAGAGTAGGAATCTTCACAAAGTACTCACTTCTGACTTTCCTTATAGTAATAAACACATTCCCAGATTTTCTCAATCAATGGACCTCCAAAATTTGTTCAATAATTTAATAATATCAATTTCATTTATTAATCCATCGTGTAGCATATTGGGGCATGGATCAAATCTGTACATTCTTCACAATTTACTCAAAATTATCTCAATATTCTATAAAATAAATAATATAAGGTATATAACAATTAAGGGAAATTTGAATTCCCAAGGACCCATTAAGACTATGAATTAACCATAAAATTTGCAAGTAAGTAGCTTCAAAAATTTTATTAAATGTCGAGTAATGATTAAATCAGCCTTAAAATATATACAATTTAGAGGCCCCTCAACTATCAAAGTGAATACAACAACTTGTGAAACACATGCTAACCATTGATTGATGAAGAAACAAGGCGAGGTGACAACTACTTGTGGCAAAGGCCAATAGGAATAGTGGAGACCAACTCTTAAGGATGGTGAGAGCTACAAAGATATGCAATAGAGACCAAAGGACAAAAAAAAGGTGAGCTACCTAGAAAGCATTATAAATAAATTAATGAGTGTTCTCCTCCATGTTAATCCACATTTCATGTCCCAAGCCTAGAGTAAATGTCCATGCTATGTTTGTTCACCAAATTTTATTACACTTTGAATGTGAGATGCATGGAAATATGAGTCAAATTATCACCCAAATTGGGTTGTAAATGCTCTATGGTGTGTTGGCATGGGTGAAAATAGTGTGATGAGTGAGGAAGAACTTGGATATGGGATCCCTATTGTAATGTCTAATAGTATTCCAACAGTTTTTATTTTTACCAAAATATTTACACAAGGTTAGTTTATAACAAAAATTAAACCCTTTTAACAAGTGACTATATTCCCATTAAATATTTATATGAATTTCTGTGTGATATATGGAAACAAAAATAATCGCGGAACTCAAATTCTTATCAAATGTCACTTATCTTTTTGTTTTGAAAATATATCAGGAGAAAATACCCTCTATAGGTTTTAACCTTGTACAGAAATTACGTCTAAATAAATTCTATAAAACTTAAAATAATCAATGGTGAGAAGATAAAACATAAAATAGATATCCACAGAAAAATGAGGCTACAAGATTAAATGTTAAAATACATATATACACCTTGTGAAGCATTAATAAACACTAATTCATTAACCCTCGATTATAACATAATCGATTCTACAAGATTAAATGTTAAAATACATATATACACCTTGTGAAGCATTAATAAACACTAATTCATTAACCCTCGATTATAACATAATCTTAGTTCCCTTGACGGGATCTACAAAATATATGAAAGAAGTCTTAATGATCAACTACTAATAAATAAGAGATTATTATATTGGTTTTTATTTTAATTAAATATTTCTATCTCTTAGTTGAAATTATTACAATTCATATTGTATTGAGATCTTTATTTCTCATTAATCGCATCATTGGTTTTTGGTTGAGGTTTCTAACCAACTAATGTTATTTATTATCTTGAAAAATATTAAGAATATGACCTATGAATATAAATAAGATAAATGAAAAATATTTGAATGTGAGAAAAATTCAAATATATTGTATAAGAGGTAATTTTTATTAAAATAAATTAACAAATTTTAGAAATGGATTATGTTAGAAAATATTTACTACAATTATTTACCAAATATGTAATAATATAAAATTTTATATTTTATAAATTAATGTTAAAAAAAATTAAGAAATTAAGAAATCGTATGATTAAATTACAATTATAATATTTAATAAATATTTTACTAATAACTACTATCTCATTCATACTCATATATATATATATATATATATATATATATATATATATATATATATATATATATATATATATATATATATATATATATATATATATATATAAACAAACATATCATAATATTTTATATTAGATATTATTTTTTGTGATTCAACTGCATTAATCAAGTCATTCATCTATGACCATTTCCATGAGAGGTAGTCCTAACTCACTAATTTCTCATGATTTTTGAATAGTCCACTTAACACTCATTGCATCGGATGATGCTCACAAGGGTGAAGAAGTAGGATTGAGACTAGTGAAATGAATCACATAGTGTCTATCATCACTTCCGGGGCTTGAACCCAATAACTAGGACTTCCCGGGAGCTCACCCATCTCAAAACTTCTCTGGCTCAAGCACACTTAACTGTGGAGTTTTCCCCACAATCAAACCCACTTAGCTGGCTACCCCATTTGCAAAACCTTAGCAAGTATTGTGCATCATGACCATTCAATTAGAGCTCCCTTTACTCGTTTTATTTTAAGTATGAGGGGTTTCCACAGTGCATTATATTAGATATCATTTTTTGGGATTCAACTGCATTAATTAAGTCATTCATCTATGACCATTTCCATGAGAGGTAGTCGTAACTAACTAATTTCTCATGATGTTTTAATAGTCCACTTAGCATTCATTGCATTGGGTGATGCTCACAAGGGTGAAGAAGTGGGATTGAAACTAGTGAAATGAATCATGTAGCCTCAATCATCACTTCTGGGGCTTGCACCCAGTAACTAGGACTTCCCGGGAGGTCACCCATCCCAAAACATCTCTGGCTCAAGTGCGCTTAACTATGGATTTTTCCCCACAATCAAGCCCACTTAGCTTGCTATCCCATTTTCAAAACCTTAGCAAGTATTGTGCCTCATGAACCATTAAATTAGAGCTCCCTTTACTCTTTGTATTTTATGTATGATGGGTTTCCACAATGCATTATTTGTATTCTAATATAATGCATTGTGGAAACCCCTCATACTTAAAATATTTTGTATATTTCTATTTCTATTATTTACTAGATTACAATATATATTCCCAGGATGAGGGTGCCTTGTAGTCTTCATTCCGCCTCCCACATGGCCTCCCCAAAGCCGAGCAAATATCCTCATCACGAGGCTCGCGTGGGTGCCATTAAATACGATTTCATTTGGCCTGGTGCCATTACTGCAATTCACTTCGTCTGTTGCGACTTAATTCCCGCCCGTCCTCACTACAGAGCTCTCGCTGTTGTATGGGTAATGGAGCCGCATATGCTCTGCACTTCTCCCTCATTTCACTGTTATTTTAGATTTCAGCTCTCCTAATGCCTGTTGTGCCTCTTCCCCTGAAACTTCATCTCCCCACTCGCTCCATGCTTCTTGGAGCTTCACATCTTGCCCTCCTCACTCTGCTAATTTCCATTGCTTGTAATCTAAGAATTCAACAACCTTAATGCCTTGCTGCCACTATATGCAATGCCACTGAGGTGGAGATCGAGGCTCCCCTTCCCATCCTCCCATCTCTGCGAGAGCGGAATGCTTTGTGGAATTCACCTTGGATGTGGATTCACTGGAGTTCCAAGATGTGCAACATCTCTGAGTCCTCATCTCCCTACGCCTTCCTTAAGCTCATTCTAGCCCCTCAAGTTTGAGGTCCAATAAGATTATGCACAAATCCACTCGGCCTCCATCCTACCTTCAGCAACCCCAAAAATTGATGGCTTTGCCCGTCAAGTCTTTGGAGAACTCAGAGATGCATTCATCATCCTATGACATATCACATGCATTCATGACATACTAGAAAATACCCCTAACTTAACTACATATTGGAAAATACCTCTAAAAATCACATTATTTAACTCCCTACTGATACAAACCCAATACACCTTCCTAATTTAAAAAAAGTTCTACTTTCACTAGATATTGTAAGTATCCATTTTTTCATTAACATTTTTATACCCCTATATAATTTGCCATTAAATTTGAGATCCATTTTTATCCCTACTAATATAAAATCCCTTTACCACCTAATATATGTTCAATATATTATGTCATTTTTTCCTCAATATATATCCCCCAATATGAATGCACGTGGTATGATATTTCTCCCCTAGTGAATCCCCCATCCGATTAACAAGGGAATGAATTAATAATTAATGAATGTAGAAACCAACCAACGATGGGACTTCCATGTTCCACATGACCATAGATTGGTTGAGTCAAATCTCTCTTCAACAAATCACGCTTATGCCATATTCTATGTAGCACTGAAACCGAAAGAACCAACTAGGGAATCCAAAGGCTAAACCACCTCACCCTCATTAATAGAAATCATGATTCACTATGATATACACTCGATAATTTGGCCAACACAAACATGAATATCACCAAATTCTCTCCACCTAAACCATGACAAATTTTCATGTCTCCTAGTCTCTCAGGATTTACCACAACCCACAGTCCGAATCAGGGGTCACTAGGCCTTAAACTGAGACATTCTATCTGGGATAAAGGTAAATTGGTTGTTGTGAAGGATGTTGATGGTGAATATGGAGGTGAAGAGAATAGTGGATTCGAAGGTAGTTTATAAACATTCCCTCCATTCCCTTTTTGAGGCTTGTCCCCATATCCTCCATGTCCTCTTGTATGCTTATCTCCCTTTCGAGGATTGGAGCTCTCACCTTGCAACCTTGTATTTCTCTCTTCATAAATATTTTTCACCATTTGGGTCATGTCAAAGAATGCTTTTCTGAAATCCTTCACATCCTCTAACATATTGTGAGGATCTCCATCATGTGCCATTACTAGTGAAGCTTTTGGTGCAACCTAAGGTGAAATTTGTGGTGTAGATCGTGGAAAATGTTTTTTCCTTGTCCTTTACCTAACTTGAGGACTTGCAAACACAAGTTCTACTTCTCCTGTTTTATACTTCAACCTTGTAAGAATCAGAAACACTTGCAACAAACTAACAACCAAAGCAAACTAGGAAACAAATCTCTGATACCAAATTGATATGTATATGAAAGCTTGAGAGTTTATGGTACAAATTGCAAGTGAAGTGATTACGGATTTTAGTTAATTATGTCAAATTCATTAACACATCAACATGCTTTAAAAGCTGGTCTTGTATAAAGAAGAAATAAATACCATAATAGTACACATAAGACAACAAACGATGAAGGATTTCACCCCTCTTGGTATACATACCCTTCTCCAACTTCCAATGTTGGGCCTCTTCCATTATGCTCAATAATATGTGTTTAAATCAACTTATAGTGCTTAAAATGCTAAAAAAATGTCCCCATTGGCTCCAGGACAGTAAAAAACTCCTATTTCAGCTTTTTCTACACTCAAAAAGCTAAAAAAGGGACTAATTTATGCCCCCCTAGAAGTTTTCCCATTAACTGTCCTACAATTCACACTTCTCTCCAATATCTTCTACAATTTCAGCCTTTTGCGACCACGTGGAGCAACAAATTTGCCATGCACCAGCGATATTCCCTCTGCACCAGGTGAAATTTTTCACTTCATTAATTTGACCTGCTCAGCCTTTAACTCACTAATAACACGCCAAGTGGCTTGGTTGAGGCCATTAGATTTGGGTGGTTGGAACTAATTCTCACCAATTCTCCCAGATTTTGGGTTAGCAGGAATAATGCCCAAGGTTCTGCTCCCATCCCGTTAACCTTCACCATGGAATTAAACTGTTGTGGAACCTATCACATCTGGTTGGTACATCCTCTAACTTCCAGAGTTTTCCAACCGAACGACCGTTGAATCATTGGTTAACAATAATATATGGTTTAGATGTAATATATATCCATCGTCCGTCGGATTTATGTATGGTCCCAAAATTTGGATATGGTGCAATATAACATATGGTTGGGGTTTAATATTTTTCTTGGTAGTGTTGGGGTCATGGTTAACCCGAAACCCTTGTCCACCTACCACTTGGTTGGTTAGACCGGGGTCTAAGGTTAACCCCGGTCCCCACCCCCAAATTGATACCAATAAACCTTAAATATATCATTTATCCCATACATAATAAGAACCGTTATATTTGGACAAGTGGAAGGCTTGGTTCATATGTGTGAGATCTCAGTTTCGAACCCCATAGAGGCAGCTTGTCCTCATAACAAAATTTTACATGGCTAGGCGGAGGACACGTAGAAGCCACCAATTGGCCCATGTGGCTCTCGCTCATTCGACTACCTCATAATTCCGTCACCGAGTCAAACAAACCCAAATTCGAGCCAATCAGATCATGAAAAGTGAAATTCAATGAATAGTCCACAAAATACATATTCAAACCAAGTTAGATGCCCAGTCATCATACAAAATACTCAATTGGTTTGACTACAATCATTTTCCCAAAAAAATAGTTGTTTCCCAAATCAATCAGAATACAATATCAGGAGCATGTAGTGTCAGATTTGAGTGAAATGAGTTGTTTTGGATTTAAGGAAGTGATATCTACACTTTGACATTAGTTTCGAGCCAGATCAATTTAAAGGAGCACTAAAATGATCCACTAGATCACAATCCTAACCTTCATCTATCTAAGTCATCATTCAACTCAAAGAAATTATTTATCCCCAGTATCCAACCTTCTACCTCTTCTGGTTTCTTCGAGTCCCCATTAAAAAATAGGTGGATTTGATTTATTAAATTCATCTCCCAAGTATCCCATGTCACTCCTCTTGTAAGGATGATACTCATGGCAATCATTATGCCTATCCGAACTAGAACTAGAATGGTACCTATACTCATCACCCCTCCTATCCAAAGTGTCCAAAAACCTGCCATTCCTCACTATATCAACTCTATCTAACGTGTGTCTACTAGGAGACCTACTTAAATATGCCCCATTATTTCTATCCTCCTATCTCTAGCTGATCCAAAGTGGCCCTTGTTTCTTCAATCTGACAGATTATGAAGAAGTATTGCATTCAAAACTCCTTATTTCTCTTGTGCCTATATGAGTCTTTCCTTATCCGCCTTGCAACTCATTATTTCTTCCTTTAGGTTTCTCAATGTGTCTTCCAAATCTGAAGACTGCCCACCATGCTGCCCATATGACTCATAGAGAGAGTCCTTGTAGTCTAACATCTTTCTATTCATATTTGATCTCTTTTCCTCCCAAGCATAATATGTCAGCTAAACCAAATCCTAATAAACCATTGTACCTTAGTCTAACTTTGGGAGGATACCTCCTTCAAGATCAACCAATAAATGTAATACATGTGTATACATAATCATAACAACATACAGACTCAAAACACATGGTAAAATATCGCATAAACATCATTCTAGTTGGAGTATAGTCATCAATGCATGACCATACCAAATACACAACATGACCCAATGCATTACCATACTAATGAAAACTTGACCATGCACGCTCACAAGGAAAGACCATACACAACCATAAGCAACATGTAATGGAGCATGAATGACCAATGCATGTTGAGCATATGACATCACCCAAGAAAGCATCCACGGAAAGCACACAAGCATGACCAATATGTGACCTAGCATAAACACACAATGCAAATTCAAAATGTAACAATGTGTAAGAAAATTTGCAAGCACAATACACAAGAATGACCAATATGTGACCTAAGATAAACACGCAATGCATATTCAACCTGTAACAATGTGTAAGCAAGTGTGCATGCACAATACAAAAGCATGAAAAACATATAATTATTCATACACCCATGAAAACATGTCGACAAAAAAATCACAATTCCTCCCATGGTGACACCATTTCCATCGTGGCCAACACAACACGGATGCATAAACACATACACCATAGGTATAAGCAACACATGATAAATAAATAAAAAAGCATGACCAACACTGTGCACATCCATTCGAAGGGTTTAACCATGCTCTAATACCACTTTGTAACAACCTCTTCCCACATCTACCCATGTAATTGGCCAACCGAGGTAAAAATGTGACAAGAGGCTACTATAATGAGATTAAACCTCCTAGGTGACCATAAGGAGGTGTAATCGATGGAAATATAATATAAAAACCTAGTACATCATCAATGATACCCCAAGAGCTAACCCAACCCTTTAGGCATCTTACCCTTGGGTCACGTTGATGTTTTAACCTCTTTGAGCCATAGAGATAGGCATAGGCTTGCAAGCCAACATCGAGGAGGCTATAGTCATAGGAATAACACTACATGACAATTATGAGGGCCCCAATTACTTAGTTTTGTGATAGTGTTCCCAATATTTAAGCCACCTTTTTAGGCCCAGAACCTAGAGCTCTCCCCAAAACTTCATGGAAAGTTCTTAGATGTTAAATAACAACAAGAAAATGATACGGAAGTAATCACATCAGTAATAAGTCATTCAGACCTCTCCTAGCCATAACAACCATTTTGTCAAACATGTCATAAAATATTAATCTATAGGTGTAAACAACATAATAGAGCAAAGGCATCTCATACTTATATGATAATCACTAAGAAGAATTTCTCCCCTACATAATAAGTTGTAATACAATATATTTAACCATAGATACATTGTGAATTCATTTACAAGTAAAAACATGAGAAGAGGCATACATCATCATTGTTAAAATACATGCTCATAACAAGCATAATAAGAACATAAATAGAATTGATACAACAATGATATATTCCACTCATAAATCAACACTTTTTCATATAAAATACCAAGGGAAATAATTTCTCATTAATGAAGGTAGAAATCAACTCGAGATGGGACTTCCATGTTGCACCCGACCATAGATTGGATAAGCCAAATATATCTTCAACTATTCACCCTCCTTTCATATTCCAAACATGGATGTGGTTTTGAAACCAAAAGAACCAACGAGGGCATCCCGAGGCTAAACTACCTCATTCTCATCAATATACATTAGGCTTTATTGTGATCTACACCCAATCACTAGGCCAACACAAGCATGGATATCACTAGATTCTCTCTCCCTAAACTGTGAGGAATTTTCATGTCCCTAGTCTCTCATGCTTTACCAAAACCCACAGTCTAAACGAAAGGTCTTTAGGCCCTAAACTGAGACATACTCTCTATACTTTACCATATATCCCAAATTGAGGATTCCTAGGCCTGAATGGAGACAAAACCACCTCCGAATATTTACCGCAATCCAAACCTAGATTAATATTCCATAAACCGAGGGAACGCATGAACCAATTATGTATCATAACATTCATACATTTACCTCACTCAGTGTCGAATCCATCCAGCAATCTAGATAAACCAAAAAATGAGAACTCCACAATGCCATGGCTATCCAGAAATGGCAAGGTTGGGATAAAAACATTTTCACACCTGGAAAAAACCCATGCCAAGATATAAAAGAACCACATGAAATACCATGCATGCCATATCTAGCAAGGAAATCATATATGGAATTCAATACCTCCAAATAATCCTCTTGTAGCTACTCGATTCGTGTTCCTCCTTCCTCCTCCTTTCTTGCCTTTCTTGCTCCAATTCCAAAGTGCTCTAGAAACTGTAAGTGTCCAAGAGTAAGAGAAATATAGAGAGAGAGAATAATGAGAGAGCTCCAAAACTGAACTCACAAAATGTACCAATTGATCGTCATAATATTTTTTTATAGAAGAGGCCTCTATTTTCTCCATTTTCCATTGTTTTCCTTCATTTTCCTCCTCACATGGAACCTATGACCATTCATGTGCCTTTTCTTCTAATTTCCATCCTTTTCATAAATAAATGTCTCAAATATGCCATTTTTTCTTTCCAAAGACTTTTCCCTTTCCTTTTCCAATTTCCTTAGCCATATTAACCGAAATGAACACCCTCTAGGACATTTTTCCCAACATTAATCTTGGAATAAGTGTCCCATAATCTGTGGTTATTATTTTTCCTTTATTAATTTTTATTACATGGAATTTTCATCATGGCTATTATAGTGAATTTCCCATCATCCTCGTGGGTGGAGAAACGTTATGAGGTGGCATGGGTAGACAGGGGAAGGTAATAGGTCCTTGGTATCGGGAGACAATGGAGCATCATTTTTTTTTGGAAAATTGACACAATTTGATCAATTTGGTTCTCGATTGGCTGGAAACGTCAGAGAGGGTGTGGCATAAAGAGAAGAAATAGCTCAATGGTACATTGAAATAGATGCATTCATTTGAGTGTCATGTTCGGGAGTGGGTCATGGTGGTTTGGCGAGGCCAAAATATGTTATTCGAGAAGCTCGAGAAGTTGATGTCATGGATCGATCACTTCGAGAAGCATGTATAGTGTTCCTCCCACCCTCCTCCTAGTCTAGGTACTCCTCCATAGAAACCTACTTCTATTACTTCCAATGAATTAGCATGGGTACACGTGTTTTAATTGTTTTATGTGTTTTCTAGTGCTTTTGTCCCCCTAAGTTGTGGACTTCTACTTTTTCTTTTGTTTCTTTGTAATATTTTGATTATGGTAGTCAAGAAACTTGGTTGTGGGGTTAGAATAAGTGCATTTTGTTACTAATGTACTTGTTTTTTGATAAATGAATTGAAATTTAACTATATATATATATATATATATATATATATATATATATATATATTAAATAAAATGAAAACAAAAAACTATACCAATTTTATTTCATTTTATATCCAATTTTTATCACCTTTACATATTTTTAACAAGTGTCATAAGGAACCCTTTATGTAGAGGAGTAATACGGGTATGGGAAAACTACTAAAATAAATTTATGTTATGAAAGGGTATTATCTATGAAATATATAAAGACAATACTTGTTTTGAAGCTTGATTATAATGATAGGCTAGGCATAACAAATCATAAACCCTGCACCATTCCTTTGTAGAAATTTCAATACAAATTATGTATTTGTTGGATTCTCCTGATATAAAAATTATATCCCACTGGTAAATATAGAATCACTTCTACAAAAATTCTTGTAGAATTTAAAACACAGTTGCCAATTGCAATATCAAGAAGAAAGATCAATCACACATAACAAAGATGTTTTTTCCGGGAAAGCATAAAGATAAAACCCCACTATCATATATTATGTATATATCATGGATCATGAAACAATATCATACAAAAATATAATCCAATAGCTCTTAGTACAATATAAAATCGTCTCACACTATCTTACAAAAATTGGCAAATACATGCGCCAATTTACTGGCTCGAGACAAGCTACCTCCACTACGCAATCCCTGATGGTCAAGAGCTTCCGAATGATTGATGCTAGTCTGCCTTGACTGTGAAATAATCATAGGCATGTCCAATGTGTGTGTGGTTGCATGAGTGCACCCAATAATGTCACAACTCATATTCAAACTATCCCTTTTACCTACATCTCAACCGGGTCTCCACTGGATTTGACATGCATGTAGTTAATAGTAGTAAATATTCAATTGCATGTGAGACCAATAATTATGAGTTAATTAAATAATTAATTTGCTAATCTCTCACTAGTGTATCTTTAGTTACAACTAGCACAACTAATTTTAACTCACTTAACTAAGTTAAACTACTTTACAACTTTCATAACTACACTTCCAACTTTGTTACAGCTAGAATCACTCTGCTACAACTCAAGTCCACTTTCATGTCCCACCAACCAACCTTTGCACTCGAATTTCCTATAGCTAACTGATTTTCCACTTTAGTTAACTATTTCCAAGTTCTCATTGAGAATAAATTAATTTTTATTATCCAACTATTATTAAGGGATAATAATAGTCGACATGCATCTATAAATAGCCATGCGATCTATAAATAGAACTCGCACATACATCTAAAAATATAATATCATCTATAAATATAATTTTCTTACCATATATAAATAGACATCATATATAAATAGAATTTTATCATGCATCTAAAAATAGACTTCCACCTAAAAATAGCCTGTGTGGGCTCCACCTAGTGTAGGTGCTTAATTTTCACTAAGATCAAGGTTGTTGTTTCCAAATGCCAATTTCACTGTTTCTTGTTGCAACCTTCAACACTCCCTCTCAAAAAGAAAGGAATGTATTTGCATGGGCAATGCAACTCCATGCATGCACCCTACAACCCTTTTATGTTCCATGCAACTCCATGCAACACTTCTCTAGTGTTTATCGTACATGCAACACTTGCATGCAACACTTCCGAAACTTAATAGCCTCCAAAAAACTTAATCAATATAATTCTTCTGCCATCAAATTCTTCTGAATTCTGCTGGTACCAACTGCACATGTCTTCTGGATCTATTGCAATGTTGACCTCTGCATCCATGCACTCTTCACTTGCTGTCAACTCTTATCCAAGCTCCAGTATCCCACACTGTTGCTTTGATTTCGTGTCCTCATGACATTTGACTACATCAATCCGACTGATCCTGCTACTACTGTACTGTGGGCTCCTTGTATCGAGGTTCGATTCATGAGATCCACACCATCTCAATGAATCCTACCCAAAAATTTCTTCTTGGGATTACTCATGCACGTCGCCCCTCCTCTCACCTAGTGGTATAGATGAATGCACTCCCTCTGCCCATCTGGCATGAAATTTATCTACATGAGTGGTTTCTCCCACTCCATGATCCTCAACTTGTGGCTACTCCACATCCCGAGGTTCACTCTTACCTACATGAAAATCGAGCTTCCTCTCAAGGGTCAATTGCATGGATTTCTCACACTTCCCAACAGTAGGAAGCTTTGTATAAATCCAATATACATCAATTCTATAAATATTCTTAACTCAACTCCCAACCTTCCTGGCTTTCCCTGTTGCTTTTTTTTGCAGGAAAAATTTTTCTTCACTAAAGACAACATCATAGCCTCTATCCTCTAACATTGCGTCTGATACTAATTTTTTCTTCAAACCTGGTACATGAATTACATCTTTTAAATGAGAGATTTAACATGATTCCCTCTCAAAGGTAATGGTACCAATTCTAGTTTCACTGTATCATCCATCGTCGCCCAACTCAATAGGAATTTATAGATCTTTCTCCTCCAAGTTGTTGAAAAGCTTCTTATCTCCCATCATGTGAAAGGAAGCACCATTATCTAAGTAACACCATGATCCCAAGGCACTTGACACCATGCATACGATCAATGAGAATTCAAGCTCAAATTGCAAGGCAAGAGCCTCACCAGCTGTAGCTCCAGAAACCATCTTGTTCTTCTTCTTTTGTGGACAATTTTTGGCAATATGTCCATGTTCGTGATAGTGAAAACACTTCACTTTGGACATGCTGTGCTCCTTGCCATCTTCATCGCCCTCAGATTCAGAATGGAATTTTTTCTCCTTCCCCTTCTTTTCCTTGGTAGCCAAAGCAAAATCCTCTTCATCATCATGCTTTGATGAAGATCCATCTCTGGTGTTCTGCCTGAACTTCTCCTGGACTAGATCCAACCACAGTCGTTCCCAATCCGGTAGTTTTTCCCGTCCATTGACAGAGTCTTCATAACTGTGCCAACTCTTAGGAAGTCCCAAGAGAGCCAAACTCACTAAATCATCATTAGCAACACTTATTCCTACACTCCCAAGCTCATCCCTACATTTTACAAACTTTGTTAAGTATACTGGAATAGTGTTGTTCTTTTCCATCTTGATCTTCCTAAGTTTATCTTTGAGCGTTGATTTCCTATGGTCGATGCTGCTTTGAAATAGATCCTTCCAAGCCTTCCACATAGCATATGGTGTGGATTTCCCATGAAGGCTTGAGACGATTTGGTATCGTACTCCTTCCAACAGAATCATCCTCGCCCCTTCCACTTTCTTTTTCCATGCATCAAGTAATGCAACATCTGTCGAAGTAGGCTTAGGAACATCTTTGTCAATGAATTCCTTCAAGCCATTATCTTCGAGCATCGCTCCCATCCTGTCCTTCCAATAAATGTAGTGTGAGCTTCCCTTGAGCCCCTACTTTAGATGCAAGCCATTGAAATCCATTTCGATGTTTACTCAACTGTAGCACCAAGAAAATATTTCTGCAAATTTAAGTTCTTTCCACCAACAAACTTAGCTCCTGCTTCAAAATTGCAATATTTTGTGCTCTGATACCATGTATAAATTTCAGTACAAATTATGTATTACCTTTATTCCCATGATCTAAAAATTATATGCCACTGTTAAAAACATAATCCCTTCTACAAAAATTCTTGTGGAATTTAAAACATGATCGCAAATTGCAATATCAAGAAGAAAGATCAATCACACATAACACAGATGTTTTTACCGGGAAAGCATAAAGCTAAAAACCCCACTATCATATATTTTATATATATCATGGATCATGAAACAATCTCATACAAAACTCTAATTGTAATATCCCCAAATGGGAATACACAACAATTCCTGTTGAAATAACGCACTTCTGAGAAATATATGCACTGAAATGAGTTTGCAGCTCCTGGATCCCTTAGATAAGTGTATCTGGGGTATAGATACAAAAGGAGATTAAAAAAAAATCAAACTAGGTGTGGTAAATAGATCTCCCACCACCTAGTCTAGCTGAAAAACACCCAAAGAGAGGGGCTACAGCTATGTAGAACAAACTGCTTCAGAAATAACACAGTTTTGAAAGCATGAGTAGGCGGCCAATAATAAAGATCAAATTTTGAATATACAGTAGAAAATCAGATCCATAATGATGCTCTTACATTATACGGTTGAATATAGAAGATAAAAGAGAAGAAACTCTTCAGAAAAGAGGGCTGCAACACATGTATTTATTGAAAAATGGCTTAACAGCGTTATTTTATGGAGCTACAGTAGCTGTATGTTATAATTCAGATCTAGAGCAGATCTGTGTACAAAATATCAAATCCATTTCAGATCTGTACACTAGAAAGGCTCTATTCCAAGATCCCCTTGGGGTTTTGATCAAATCATGCAATACAAAGAGTATATCTGAGTTTAAAGTAGCGGATCTGAAATATTATTCAGGAATTTATGAATATGATTTACAATAGGAACATATCAGATCTATACAGAACATGGATCAATAAGCTAATCCATGGGTCACCAAAGTGAAAGGCAAAGCCCAACACTAGAGATATCTTCTCAAAAAGGGGATCAAAACACCCTGCAAATCTTCCTCTGAAAATAGCGCAATCCTGGAAGGGAAACTATGATGTAGCCTGAAGCACTGAGTTGGCCTGATGCCAAAATGTGAAATGCTAGCTCCAAAGGTTTAGAACTCTTTTGCCATTGGGATAGAAGACTTTCCCAGTGAAAAGAGGGCCTGAAATGGCCTAGATTTGAGGAGATCTAGCCTCCACTTTCTGCAGCTTGCAAGGAAAACATAATCCTAAACATGATTAGTGTTGTAGTTGAAATATGAGCTTGGCCAAATGCCTGATAGTGGATGAAATCAGCAAGAATCCTCCAAGAAATCCTCAATGGAAGAGGTGGGATTTCTGCATAGGAACTCCCAAGTGCTAAGCAGCACTATTCTCAGCTAAATAGTAGAGAATGGTATATGTCTAAAAAAACACTATACTCAGAAATATGCACAATAAACAACCTTCTTTGCTGCTCTCCTCTTCCTTTTATAAGGTGAAAGCCTTGTCAAACCCTAAAACACTTCAATGAATTAGCTCCTTTCACATGAGGGGCCTCCATCTAGAACTGCGTTGTTCATCCATGAGGTACATTGCATCTAGACAACGTTGTAGATTCGGTCAAGGTTGACCCAGTATCATAGCTCAAACCCCATTCACACCTGTAAGTCATTTGTTTACATGGCCCAGATTTATCCCTGTTCATATGGGCATTGATTTATTCATTCTTTTCAAGAGTTTTATATGTCCTCCTTTATTCATTTATTCATGCAACATAAAATGAGACAAAAATGTATATTCCTCTTAGCTTAGGTTAAGTAGGAATGTTACAGTCCTCCCCTCCAAAATGTTGCTTATCCTCAAGCAACTGATAGGGTGAGTGCTACAATACTTCTTCTCCTCCATTGGTGACACCATCAAGGATCAAGTCCTCCTCATAAGCAAAGTGTTCACCAAGGCAACACAACATGAATTGTTCCTCCAAGGTCATCATAAAATGTACATAGTCCATCCCACAAGGAGTGAAAAATTCAACAGAAATGAACATGGATGGAGAAATGCTTTCTCTAAAACATGTAGCATGAGGTACATAGAGAAGTTCCACTCCATGTGGTACATACAAACTACCCATCCTCCCTCCATACAGTCCCATAAATAGCACCACTATGTCATCCAAGTATGGAAGAAAAATTACATATATACAAACAGAAATTGGACCTTGAGGAGGTGGGTCAAAATCCCACATGTAATGCCAGTGCATTGCATCTCCTGCCTGCATTAGATCAAAGTGTGGTAACTGGCCTTCCCAACACACATTTTCTACATAAGTAATCTTAACATAGTTGAATATGTCAGATATGTTTGGTGCCTTTGGGAAGCACCCATCATGAAAAGGAATCTCCCTTTGCACAACAAGGGAGTGGCCAAGTTCAGAATTTTTATTGGCCGACCCAAAGCCATGAGATCTACATGATATCTCACTCCCTCTAGGAGTCATAGCCTGCAAAAAAATGGTAAAATAATGTGATAAATCAGAAAATGAAACTTGCTTTGTATGATCAGATTCTTTACCATCATAGTTCCTCATACAGATGGAGTTGTGCATGGGCATTCTCCCTCTCCCAAAAGAAAGAGAAATGTCTGAAATGACTGTTGCATTCTAGAAAATGCTGATGTAGCTCTCCTCCAAGGCCTTCCCATTCAAAACATACTATGATAGTGTTGTAGATCTTCATAGAATAAGTAGGGCTGAAACAGAACTCCTTGAAGGCCCTTTGTAGCATCTTGTTGGCTCGATGGGTCCTGACCCATGTTCAGTGTGCAAGGTTTGTGAACAAACCCCTATAATACTAACCCTTTCGGCAGTGACCTGCTTGCGCAGGTCAAAGTCTCACCCGAAGTAGTATGGGTGGGTGGTGGAACTAGGTTTCCGCACCCTAAGAAAGGATGAGTAAATCAAGCAGAGCTTCACTAGGTCCTTTAATCCCTAATTACCTTGTTCTACGTAGGGTTAATTAAGTCCCTATTTGCATCCACATGCACTAGATCTATAGTTATATGCTTGTTATAACATCAACACAGTCGTGCATAAATAGAACATAATGGATCTAGATCCAAGAACAAAGTATACAAATATTTCGCATCTTAAGGACATAAAATGCACAATACAACAATTATCAGTAATTCACATAAAATTACTCACAGATTCAGTCCTCTAAGAATCTTCTACATTCATTCATTCATCAATTCTTACAATTCCCTTCCCAACCTGCGCACACAGCAGCAGGGTCTGCACACAATTGGACTTGGATCTCTGCGAACACAGCTAACAGGAGTCCATTCCCCAAAACCCAAACATATAGCTTAAATCACAATTCACATCTATAGCTCATCATTTCTTATCCTTTACAATACAAAATGCATCTCTATTTATAACAATATAGCCTCGACTTTCCTATGGTCCGCAACCCATGGTTTTCCGACCCCTAGTTTTCCCTTTTAACCAATACAATGCTTTTGGGGCTTTGGCCAACCCCAAAACCGCTTCGCTAGATTAAATCTAATTAAAAATATCCAAAATGGACCAGTTTCACAGCATGTTAGGAGACCATGTTCCAACAGTCCCCCATGGAAAACCTTGCACACCGAACTTGCGTCAGGACCCCTCGAGCCAATAAACCCCTATACTACTGGCCCTTTCGGCAGTGACCTGCTTACGCAAGTCAAAGTCTCCCCTAAAGTAGTATGGGTGGGTGCTAGAACCAGGTTTCCACACCCTGAGAAAGGATGGGTAAGGTAATTAGAGCTACACTAGGTCCTGTAATCCCTGATTACCGTGTTCTGCACAGGGTTAATTAAGTCTCTATTCACATCCACATGCACTAGATTTATAGTTATATGCTTGTAATAACATCAACACAACAATACATAAATAGAACATTATAGATCTAGATCCAAGAACACAGTATACAAATCTTTCGCAGCTTAAGAATAGAAAACACACAATACAACAATTATCAGTAATTCACATAAAAGTACTCACAGATTCAGTCCTCTAACAATATTTCGCATTCATTCATTCATCAATTCTTACAATTCCCTTCCCAACCTGCGCACACAGTAGTAGGGTCCACACACAACTGGACTTGGATCTCCGCACACATAGCCAGCAGAAGTCTATTCCCCCAAAACCCAAATAGATAGCTTAAATCACAATTCACATCAATAGCTCATCATTTCTTATCCTTTACAATACACAATGCATCTCTATTTATAAAAATCTATCCTCAACTTTCCTATGGTCCGCAACCCATGGTTTTCGGACCCCTATTTTACCCTTTGACCCATTACAATTCGTTCGGGGCTTTGACCCACCCCAAAACCCCTCTGTAAACCATTCGTTGGCTCGAGGGGTCCTGACCCAGGTTCGGTGTGAAAGGTTTGCGAACAAACCCCTATACTACTGGCCCTTTCGGCAGTGAGCTACTTGCACAGGTCAAAGTCTCACCCGAAGTAGTATGGGTGGGTGCTGGAACTAGGTTTCCGCACCCTCAGAAAGGATGGGTAAAGCAAGCAGAGTTGTACTAGTTCCTGTAATCCCCGATTACCTTGTTCTATGCAGGGTTAATTAAGTCTCTATTTGCATCCACGTGGACTAGATCTATAGTTATATGCTTGTTATAACATCAATACAACAACACATAAACAGAACATAACAGATCTAGATCCAAGAACACAGTATACATATCTTTCACAGCTTAAGGACAGAAAACGCAAAATACAACAATTATCAGTAATTCACATAAAATTACTCACAGATTCAATCCTCTAACAATCTTCCGCATTCATTCATTCATCAATTCTTACAATTCCCTTCCCAACCTGTGCACACAATAGCAGGGTTTGCACACAGCTGGACTTGGATCTCCGTGCACACAGCCAATAGGATTCTATTCCCGAAAACCCAAACAGATAGCTTAAATCACAATTCACATTAATAGCTCATCATTTCTTATCCTTTACAATATAAAATGCATCTCTATTTATAACAATCTAGCCTCGACTTTCCTATGGTCCCCAACCCATGGTTTTCGGACCCCTAGTTTTCCCTTTTACCCAATACAATGCTTTTGGGGCTTTGACCCACCCCAAAACCCCTCCGCTAGATTAATTCTAATTAAAAATATCCAAAATGGACCAGTTTCGTAGCATGTTAGGAGACCCTGTTCCAACATATCTCCTCCTTGATCTTGGAGGCTCTAGGCAAGAAGATCCTATCATAATGATAGATGACTCCCTCATGGATTAGATAACCCTCTCCATGTACTTGTCCATCAAGCATCATACAAGTGTATAAATCCTTGGAGTAATCCACCAACAGTTGGGATCTCCAATATAGATCTACACTCCCCAACAAGGACAGTGCTGATGATGCATCAATAATATTTCTTGCCATGTTGCTGATCTCTTCTTTGAAATATCTTATGCCAAAGGTACAAGTAGGAAGGACATACCTCCTCCTTGTCTCCCCCAATAGGACAGAATCAGAAATGAAGGATGGTGAGGATGATGAGAGAGGAAAATTGCCCTCTTTCGGGTGCTTGCATAAGCCTTCCAGTTCCATAGATGTGTCCCATAATTCTCTCTTCCTTCCTGGATCTGTTTTTGGAGCATCAAGTAGTGAGATATCTCCCACTAAAACCTAATCTAGTGGCCTCCCTGGTGGTTTTCCACTGGATGAAAATGTCCCTTGCAATAATCTCATGAACATGAGAGTAGGGATAGTGAGATCCTTTCTTCCACTGTGCAAATCCATCTCTGTTTTCTATGTGAAAGTGTTAGGTGTGCGGTAAGAATGCATGCCTCTAATCATGTGAGGTGTACCACTCTTCTTATCCACCCATTCCATTTGCAAAGCCTCCCAATCAATCACTACAAGAGAAAATCACACTGGTGAGGGTCATGCTTGTGACAGACCTTTAAGGTCCGTCACCAATGTCACATATGGTGATGGTCCTTAAAAAACCGTCACTGTAAGTGTATATAGTGATGGTCCTTTATGGTCCGTCACCAAAGACATTTTCAATGACACTTTTGGTGAGGGTCGTTAAAGGCCCATCACTAATTCTCTCTTTGGTGACACTTCTAGTGACGAACTTTTAATGACCCTCACCAATGCTCTTTTTGTTACTTTTGGTGACGGTCAAAAAATGTCCGTCATCATTGATCATTAAAATACCGTCACTGTAAGTGTATATAGTGATGGTCCTTTATGGTTCGTCACCAAAGACATTTTCAATGACACTTTTGGTGAGGGTCGTTAAAGGCCCATCACTAATTCTCTCTTTGGTGACACTTCCAGTGACAAACTTTTAATGACCCTCACCAATGCTCTTTTTGTTACTTTTGGTGACGGTCAAAAAATGCCCATCATCATTGATCATTCCAATGAGTTTTTGATGACACTATGTGCCTGTTAATATCTTTTTTGGAAAAAGATAACGATTTAATACCATTATTGTGGAGTATTTTTTATAATATGTCCAAGGCCATAGTGGTTTGGGTCAATTAATTTTTTTATAAGTAATTAGTGTGTATCATTTACCTCAAGTAATGACTAGTCGAATAGAGATTTCCTATGAGTCAACACATGATTCATATATATTAAGTTTATTATCTAGCAAATTCCCTTTAGATAAAGTTCCACTATTGTGTGTAGGAAATATATTATTTAATACATAATCAAGCTTTGACAATTCTATTAATGTGAAAGACCTAACAATCCTCAACAATCTAGGCACACCTTAAATTCATGCTTTGGCACACACTAACATTTCTTAGCACCCCACATGGCTTGGAACATCATTGTACCTAGAACATCTTGTGATGACACCAACGCCCAAGCACATGGTGCCATGCGCTAGCACAACATGGAACTCTCCTAGCATGTGTTGGCATGCTGCATATAGTCCCTAGCATGCCCTGGAACACCTTGGTTGAATGCATTGACATACATTAGCACTTCATACACAATGCCACTTGGCAGGTATTGGGACCTATCATTAGTGTGCTTAGCATGCCCCTTTTCAAAAAGATAAAGTCATGACTTATTAACCCTCTTATTGGTTCTTCCTTTTGTTTCCTTGACACATATTGACATACCCTGGCACCCTGTGCCACATGCTTAGCACCTAGCATGTATTGACATATCTTTGCACTATTAATTTTCACATGATATAATTAGCACACCCTGGAACTCCCAAGCACACTTTGGGAATTCTTGACATGTGTTGATATTCCCTAGCATGTCTTACCAATGCTTAGGATACCTTGTCACTCCCTCCTTGGAATGACAACTAACACTCATTAACACTAGTCTCTGGCACAAGTTCCTCATATTCATTAACTTCCATGAATTTTTACCTAGTGCTCCCTTAATGTTTTTTCCTAGTAATCCTTAACACTCATCAACAAGCATTATCACTCTCTAGCACACCTTAGCACTCTTCAACATTCCCTTCCACTTCATAACATGCATAACACTAGTCCTTGACACATATTGGCGCTTGGAAAGTCTTAGCATGATTGGAATACATTGAGATGCCTTGGTATGATTTGGCACGGTTTAATATTATATATATCTGTGATGATCAATTGTTGGAAAGTAGATGAGAAGCAACAAAGGAACACTTGGCACTTAGAATGCACTAAGACTTTGCACTTGGCACCTATTTCCCCCTAGTGTTGGTGTGCCTAGCATGCCCCTCTTGGAAAAGGTAAATTGATGACTTATTAACCCTCTTATGTGTTCATTTCCTTGTAGTTTAACTTTTTTCTCCCTTTTGTTGTCTTGACAGCCCCTGACACACATTGACACACCCTTGCACATCTTGGTATGCCTTATCACTTGGCACATCTTAGCATGTTTGACATGTATTCCCACTATCTGGCACATCAAGGGGGTGAAGAGAGATGTAGTCCTAAAGTAGGTCGAGTACGAGGGCCAAGTAAGGGTTGCTAAAGGGAGGTCATGATCATCCTCCAAGAGCAAGATCATCATGTGAGGATTCAAAAGAATGTTGCATACCTTAATGATCGGTTTGTGCTAGGAAGTAGGATGGCATATTGTTGGTTCTCTTCTGGCAGATCGAGCTTAAGAGAGGTTTCTCATGAGAATCTGGGCATGTGATTTCAATGGTGTCTTTGTGTGAAGGCCGCATCAAATTCTGAAATGTTGAAATCTGCAACAAGAAATAGTGAGATTGGAAACCAGAAAGGACAAAAATAAAATGCACCCATACTGGTGAGGAATTTTGATGCACTAGGAGTGAGGAATGTGGGGTGTCTAATTTTTTTTTCCCTTAAATAAATTTTCATTTCATCTCATAACAACTTGTGTCAGTTAATTATGTCATGATGACCAAGTTAGTTCAAGAAATTCAAGTACTTGAGGGTCTAAGATGAGGCATCTAGAGTGATTCTAATATTTTTGGGGTCCAGTTGAAGTTGATGCATTAGTGGGGTGCAAGTTTAATTAACTCAATTAAATGAGTTAGAATTAGTTTAACTAGTTCTAACTGAGTGATGAGCTAGTGAGAGGTCCAGTGAATTAAATTAGATTTAATTCACAATGAGTGATCAATCATATAACTGAAAAATCGCTATTAATAGTTGCATGCATGTCAGTTTCGAGGAATACCCAGCTGAGACAGAGGTTAAAGGGAACATAAATATCATTTGTATTCAGAGAAAATTTCCCATGTGCAATTATAAAGTCATTGGGATGCCATGATGGATTGCACAATCAAGGAAGAACGATTTTCCTAATTAATAAGGATTTAATTCCCTAGGAATTGCATGAGCAAGGCAGACTGAAGTAAGGATGAGAATTGACTAAGTACTAGACTGAGTTTGCCTAGATCAACGGGAGACAATTGAAAGAGTGCTAGAGAATCTCATGAGAGATTAAGAATTAATGTATTGTTTCATGAATCCTTGACTTAATACACAATAGAGATAGAGGGGTTTTGAGCATTTTATTTCCCAAAATACATCATAATTTATTTCTCTTACATATATGTTATTGTGCGATCATGTTTTGTTTCCGCAAATTGTAGGAAGGATTCAATATCTTGTTTTAGTATATTATAAGATCAGATTGAATCTTGTTGGTTAGATTTTCTACATGGTATCAGAGCAGGAATTTTTTGGGCGGTGAGTTTGCAGAGAATATCTGAATATTTTGGTGTAAAATTTTCAAAAACAAATATAATATTTGGATTCCTTGCGAAAATCTACCCGAAATAAATAAATAAATAAATAAAAAATAAAAAATAAAAAAAATAAAAAATAAATAAAAAATAAAAAATAAAATAATATATGTATATGTATAGATATATATATATATATATATATATTAGTTGAATCGGACCTCGAATGAGGGAGATATCATCAATTTAAAATCAACTCTTTTTTAGAAACTTTTTGTAATATCGGGACAATTACACTATGCGCGAGTTAAGAACCTATATGTGCTTGAGGTAGCAGTTGCATGCAAAGCTTTTAGGAGAAAGGCAGAAGTTAGAGACATGGTGGTTTAGAGGGAGCATAAATTACCTCTCAACATGCATCCTCATGAGAAGCAGTGAGGAGACTGAGTGGAAGCATCCACTCAAGTAGAGACCTCCACGAGGGGGAAATTTCGAGCCACATGGGAAGAGGGAGCAACCATACCTCGAGGTGTATGGTGGGGTGATGTGTAGACATAATCCCAAGATAGGAAATTTGGGCAAGGTCCATTGAGATAGCATGTCTCATGGATCGAACCTGGCTACGAGGAGCCCACAGTACAATAGTAGTAGGAAGGATCAGTTAGATTGATGTAGTCAGATGTCAGCAAGGCAGAAATCAGAGTGACAGATGTCAAATACTGAAGCACAAATCAAAGTTAGCAACATTTCAAAGGGAACAGATGCAGATGTCAGCAGCAGCGTAGAGAATCCAGTACTAGACAAGTGCAGTAGCTAGCAGTAGTCAGAAGACTCCGATGACCGATGCATTATACTGATTCAGTTGTTCAGAGGATATTTAGTTTCAGGATTTGTAGGTGCAAACAACAGTAGAGAAGTGTAGCATGTAGAAAATTCCAAAGGTACTATACGGAGATATATTGAATTCCTTTCTTGTTGAGAGGGAGTGTTGAAATTTGCAACAAGAAACAATAAAATTGGCAACTAGAAAGGACAAAAAATGCACCCACACTGGTGAGGAATTTTGATGTACCAGGAGTGAAGAATGTGAAGGATCTAATTTATTTTTCCCTTAAATAAATTGGACGATAAATTGTAATTTCGTCTCATAACAACTTGTGTCAGTTAACTAACTCATGATGATTGAGTTAGCTCAAGAAATTAGATTTAAGGTGATCTAGGTGGATATTGGTGGCCACTTGCCTATTCCACTCGGGCCCTGGCCATTGTCTCTTTCAGTTTTTCATTTTCCTTAATTATAGCAAAATTTACTATTTTTGTCAGTTTGTTGGGTCCTAAACTTCTGGAGCCATTTTGATGCCCCAAACGACATTTTTTGGGCATGAAAGCTTTCAAAAATTCATAGAAATCACATTAGTAGTTGTAGTCCTCGGAGAGATATTTCTAACGAGGTATCATGTGCGTCAAACGAAGATAATATGACCAAGTTACGAACTCGGGAAGTTGGCTACCCAACTAACCCCAACGGGGCCCATAAAACCTTGGTGTTACATCTCCTCGGGTTAGGGTTCTGGTTGTTTAGGGTTTTAAATTATTTTTAAGTAATAAAAAGACCCTTCATCCTTATTGTAACATAGTTCAAAGGAACATAACTATCAGTTGTATTTATAGAAAATTTCCCATGTGCAATTATAAAGTCATTGGGATGCCATGATGGATTGCGTAGTCAAGGAAGGTTGATTTTCATAATTAATATGGAGATAATTCCATATGAATTGCGTGAGCAAGGCATGCTGAAGGAAGGCTGATAATTGGCTAAGTATTAGACCGATTTTTCCTAGATCAGCAGGAGACAATTGGCAGAGTGCTAGAGAATCTCAAGAGAGATTAAGCATTGTATTGTTTCATGATTCCTTGACTTAATACAAAATAGAGATAGAAGGTTTTGAGCAGTTGCTTCCCCAGATACATCTTCTATTGTGCGTTTGATAACTTGTTTCTCTTACTTATATGTGATTGTGTGATCGTGTTTTGTTTCCACAAATTGTAGGAAGGATTTAGTATCTTGTTCTAGTACATTACACGATCAGATTGAATCTCGTTGGTTAGATTTTCTACATGAAATAGAAGAGAGGGTTGATACCATATTGCCTTGTGGTGATTAGTAGGCTGCAAGGTCTATGATAAAGACCAACATAAATGGAGGGGGGCTTGCACTGTAATTTAGAGCCATAACAGAAGTCGACACAGGCATAATATTGATTGAGTTAACCGTAGTTTGAGGGTTGACATTGAGATCTAAAGTTCATGTCAAGATTCAGTCAAAGAAATGCCCAGAATCTATGGATCCATATGAGCTAGGTCGAGTCTCTTATGGAGGCAAAGTCGTGTTTTTTCTATGTGTGAATAGGGTTTGTTCTACAACAATTAGAAGTACATAAGTATAATGCCCTAGTTAGGATAGTTTCCTAGCATGTTTAATTCATAAGGTATGCCCTTAATACTATGACAAATTTTCGTAGAAGAAGACAGGTTGTGACCCTTAGAGTCAGGTTTATTTCTGTAATAAAGACCGCAGATCTGGAAGATGGTTTGCAGATTTAGTATGTGTGGAGACAACAGATCCAAAGGAGGGTGGAACCTGAGCAGAATATTGAGCATGTAGAAGAAATGTGCCATATGAAGAATGGATTAACATGCAGAGGAGTTTATTTTGGTGGACTTTCCATAGAGTTTTAGACAAATATTTGAAGAAACCTATGAAAAATTATTAAATGGACTGTTAGTGGCTGATTTGTGACCCTAGTTCAGTCATCCATTGATTGTTAGAAATATGATAACAGGATTAGTTCATATTTTTTCATAGATTGGACAGCAAATTAGATCAAATTGTCGATGCACAAGAACAATGATCTTGAGAGGACTCAAACCATTGTTAGGTGGCAGATTTGAAGAGCCCTAGATGAAGACAATATTGTGGGCCCTAGATCAGTAAAAAGAATTGACTGTGGTTGGGCAGATTGATGGTAGTCCAAGTACAGTTGGAGGGTTGTTAGGTTATTGTCAAAGAAGAGCCCTGACTCTTGTTCTGGTGAAGGACAGCAAAACTGGTAGAAGGGTAGGTGTATAGGGCCTAAGGATGTCCAGACTTTGAAGGACTAAAGTAATAGTCAAGTGGGCCAACCAACTAGCCCTAGTTCACTATATTGTAGAGGATTGATTCAGAGAGAAGAAGGGCAGCCTCCGTAGCCCTGGAATTCTCATCTTGGAGTTGTAGTATGGAAAAAGTGGGCATACCAAATAGTTGTTCACAAATGGAATTGTGAACAACTTGTTACCACTCAAACTAGTAGTGGACCTAAAAGGGGTTCCTAAGATGGCAAATGCTAGGACAAGGGAAATGATGGAGGCTTAGCCCATTGTCACCACTACTAAGGCTCCTTGCTCTTCACGGACTTTCACCGATGGGTGGAATCCCGATAGTTTAGGAAGTCACTTGTAGAGTATAGGTCAATGAATAGGTGGGAAGTGACCCTCGAAACCATTTCCCTAAGATAAAATACAGAGTGGGACTTGCTTTCCTTTTAAGCAAGGGAATTTATCTTCTAGGGAGAGAGGAGGGGGATTCAAGGGTTGAGGGAGAAGAAAAAGACTTATGAAGGAAGTTCTCAATCCCTAAAATCCTTTGCGAACTTGGATTCCCAAATGGTCCTTGATGAAAGGCCTTTAACACCAAATGGGACCACACGGGGCCAAGTGGACCCATCCCAGGTTCGGGGATGGAATTTAGCAACCAATGATGTTCCTATCCTGGACAAGGTGAGGGGAAAGGATCAGACAAGAGTTTTTACTTTGATAGGTCAAATTGATCCTACTAGATTCTATCCTTGGGAATGCCTAGGCAAAACTTGATCCTAGAGCTAGGGCTTGAGGTATCCAGAGATTCCACCGTCATAATTGGCCCAAGTTCTGAGGAGAGTGAGGGCACCCAAAAACACAGCTGCCTCTAGGATATAGAAGTTTTCCTCTAACTAGATTCCTGGGAAATTGTTGCCCTAGGTGACCTAATGGGGCTAGATATAGGGAATGTGAAAATTTCTTAATCTAAGAAACCCTACTGCAGTATCTTGATTTACTTCTCCTTCTTGAATTAAGTTACAAGTTAATTTCTGAAATATTCAATAAATTTAAAGTGAAGTAAATAGTAAATACAACTAGAAACCTACACATACAGATCAAATATTGAATAACATGCTCATAGACAAAGTGACATATGGATTTTCTGGACAAATTTCCCCAGAAAAAACCTAATGCGAGAAAACCAATGCAGCTAGATCTGGAGGGTTTTCATTATTATGCAGAATCTAAGTACAACAATCTTGGGCACCAAAACTGGTTCACCCAACAGAAATATAAAAATGGCAGTAATACGCTGCTCTGAATCCCTCTAATTCAGCCTGAATGGCATGTGTCGGCCTCTGCACTCCTTAGTAAGGGCCTACATCACACCTGAAGGGCTTACACTGCCCCTGTGCTGCCCTGACTGGGCCTGCGTCAGCCCTGCATGGCTCCTGCTGCCTCTGCGCTGCCCCTAGTGGGCTTTGGCTGGACTGAGTGGCTCCTGCTACCCCTGCTGCTCTGGATGGCTGGAATGCTTATGCAGAAAAAGCATAGGTAAGAAATAAGGCATTGGCCAAATTGCATAACAGTTAGAAAAAATGAAGAAATGAATTGAAAATAGATCAATGTCCACAAATAATTGAAATAGCTCAATGGGACTATAGAGTAAAAGCTTTGACGACAACAATAAGTGCTTATAGCATCAGCTAAGAGAACAGAGGAGACTATTTCATGAGGTTAAAATGTTGTATAATTGTTGGCACAGGAAATCTGTAGAATCGTTAGAGTAAATCTTTGCAGGTACCATTAGTTGGTGATCATCGATTATCATTTTATTTCATCAAATACCCTGATGAATGGGCCTTACAAGCTATTTTCATAAAAAAACACCACAGAAGCTGTGTGATGGACAAATATTCACACTATATTGAAGAAAATACCTACCAAATAAGGATGACATTTCAAATGGGGCAAGAAAAAATAGAGAGATAAACATCGAAAAAGTTAAAATGCTAGGGCAACAGGAAAGCAACTAGGTAGCATGGTAGAAATCACAACAAAGAAAATTATAAAAATGGAAAACCCTACAAATTAGCACCCACCCAAACATCACCACAATTTTTTCTTTAACTCTAAATCTCCAAATTCATCAAATTATATCCTGTATTCAAACTTGATCCTCTCTGTTAGCCATTCTGAAGATAAGGCTGAGAACTTACTACAAAACCATCACCTACATGTAGTGATCTTATTCTGTGACCAGAAAACCTACTTTTGTGAAGACACGGGAAGGTAAACACTGTCTGCCAATATTTTCCATACAGCCGAGGTTGAGCAACCACATATATATCACCAGTTTTTTCTCTTCAGATTTGAAACTTAGAAGAGCTTTGTCTGACCACCTCTGGGTTGCTCCTAGAGTCACCCAGGCAAGCCCTCTCAACATCATCCTCTTTCTTTAGTACCTAATTAGTAATTTAATTAACCAAAATAGTTTCTAGATCATGCAGGTATTTCAAATATATTGCCAATAAGCATAAAGCTTTCATGTTAAACAATCAGGTGAAAATACTTTAGACTGTGATGCAAAAAATACAAAGAAACTTCACCAACACTCAAAGGACAAACAAAGTCAAACCTCTACAAAGTATAAAAGATATCTGATAAACTTCATTCCACCAAAAAAATGTGCTTAACTAAAGAAAATTCTAATTACTGTGCTTTCAAGACAAAGCTTTCAAGGGCAGTGATGTTATAAACATACCCTTACACCTCGTGAACAATCAATGTGTATAATTAGACCATCATAAGGCTCATTTTAAACATCATTATTATCATTTTCTAAATCATTTTCGTCAAATCAACAAGAAGAAAGCAACAATTGCACTCAGTTCCACTGAAGCAAAGTATATGGAAGTTTCATATACTTATTATGAAGCTATCTAGATTTTCAACTTGATTGTAGAGTCAAACAACTAAGAAACATAGTTTACATCTTGACATGCCATAACACCTGATATGTCCTAAATGCCTTGGAATTGTGTGGCATGTGTTAGCATCCCCTACATTCCTTGACATGATTTTACACTCCCTAACACATCGTAGCACTTCCTGACACACCTTGGTAGTTTAACACACCTTGGCATTGCCTAGCATATAACCTTGTAACTTCCCCCTTAACACACCTAGAACTCATTGACACTCCATATCACACACTCTTATTCGTTCATTTCCATGCATTTTGATCTAGTGCTTCCTTGTGTTTACCTGACACTCCCTAACACTCCCTAGCATGCATTAGCACACCCTAACACCTGACACATCTTGGCATGCCACCCTAGCACTCTAGAATTCATTGGCACTACCTAGCATACCTTTTCACTCTCTCCTTAGCACACCTAGAGGTCATTGAAAATCCCAGTCACAAACTCGTATTCATTCATTTTCATGAATTTTTACCAAGTGCTCCCTTGTGTTTCCATATCATTCCTTAACACTCCTTGGCACGTGTTGGTACAGCCTAACACCTAGGACATCTTGGCATGTTGCCTTGGCCTCTAGCATGCCTTAACACTGCCTAGCATACGTTGTCAATCCCTCCTTAGCATAGCTGGAAGTCACTGACACTTCCAATCACAAACTCTTATTTGTTCATTTCCATGCATTTTGACGTAGTTTTCCCTTGTGTTTCCCGGGCACTCCTAGTTAACACTTCCTTGCACGCATTGGCACATCTTGGATGCATCCCAACCTAGCACTCTATCATTCCTTATCACTTCCAAGCATGCCTTGTCACTCCTCCTTATCACACATGGAACTCGTTGAAACTCCTTTTCACACACTATTATTCATTCATTTCCATGCATTGTGACATAGTGCTACCCTGTGTTTCTCTAGCACTCCCTAAAACACCTTGGCACACATTGGAACACCATGTAACTTGGCACAACTTGGCATGCTTTCCTAGCACTCTATCATGCATTGGAATTGCCTAACATACCTTGTCACTCCCTTCTTAGCACACCTAGAACTTGCTAACACTCCCTCCTTAACACATGGCATATCTTGGCATGCCTGGCATGCCTTGACACTATCTGGAACATATTAGCACACCCTGACACTTCTTGAAATTCCATAGCATTTCCTAATATGCCTTGTCACCCCCCCTTGCCACGCTTGACACTTGCTAACACCCCCAACACACTCTCTTATTCATTCATTTCCATTCTTTTTGACTCAATGATTTATGTTTGATGGGGTGCATGTCTAAAAAGAGTTCCTTTAATAGAATTAAAAAATGATCTCACCATTCATAACATAAGTAATTGAGAGATTCTACTTGAATGACATTAAGAAACTACACAATAGATTTTAAGAATGGCATTTTTATGGTTTTTTGTTATGGTGTGAGAATGGTAAGAATTGAGTGGTCAATAAGGTGTGTGATTGCTTAGAATACCTTCTCACTCCCTCCTTGGCATGACAACTATCACTCATTTCCACTCCCTACATACCCTCATATTCATTCACTTCCATGTATTTTTACCTATTCTTCCTTTGTGTTTTCCTAGTACTCCTTAACACTCCTCAACATGCATTGGCACTCTCAACTTAGCACTTTTCAACATGCCCTGCCACTTCATAACATGCATAACACTCCCTGACACACATTGGCACTTGGCTTCTAAGTAATTCAAAACTTAGGAGAAGTTTGGAAGGGTCCAACCTCCTCATCAACAACAAATTCACTATTGAAGCTTACCCTATCAGTGTCAATATCAATCAACCTATAAACCTTATACTGTTGTTGTACCATATAATCATTAGCTTTGCTCTTTGGATCTAATTTGGTTATCTTCTTAGCTAGAATCCAAATGTAGGCAGTAGAACCAAAACTTTAGGATGACTTACTTGGACTTTCTTCCAAACCATGGTTCTATGTGACCTTCTACTTCATTAATGCTTTGAACTTTTGAAATTAATTAAACACATCATATTTTAATTATAGAAAACATACCCACATTTTCTACTGAAATAATCAACAAATGGAAGGAAGTACCTAGCACCAGTGGTTGATGTCATGTTCATTGGTCCACATATGTCTGAAAGTACCAATTGAAGGACCCTCTATGCTCTCCAAGCTCGTCCTTCATAAAATGGTATTCAATATAGCTTCCTTGCCTGACAAGCTCTGCAAACTCTGTGGATCTTTATAGAATGTTCGGAAGTCAGTATTGTCACCATGACCTGGACCACCTATATCTAGATCATAAATTACTAGTCTAGGAGACTCATCATGCTCAAAATCTTCCACACCCCTTCAAGTGCAGCTACCTGAAGCTTGACACCTGAATCCTCAACCCCTTCCAACCTCTAAGTAATTCAAAACTTAGGAGAAGTTTGGAAAGGTCCAACCTCCTCATCAAAAACAACTTCACTATTGAATTTTACCCTATCAGTGTCAATATCAATCAACCTATAAACCTTATAGTGTTTTTGTACCCTATAATCATTATCTTTGTTGTACCCTTAAACCGCTAAACCACTAACACCTAAACCCCTAACCCCTTAACCCATTAACCCCTAAACACCTAAACCGTTAATGCTTAACCCATAACCCATTAACCCCTCAAATCCTTAATTGCTAAATCCCCTAACCCCTAACCCCCTAATCCCTAATCCCTTAACCACTAAATCATTATTCACCTAACCCCTAACTGTGCCTAAATCACCTAACCCCTAAGCCCCCAATCCCTAATCCCTTAACCACTAACTCATTATTCCCCTAACCCCTAAATGCACTTAAATCCCCTAACCCCCAAATCCCTAATGGTTTAACCACTAACTCATTTCCCCCAACCCGAATCCATAATCCCTTAACCAATAACTCATTATTCCCTTAACCCCTAAATGTGCCTAAATCCCCTAACCCCTAAGCTCCCAATCCCTAATCCCTTAACCCTTAAGCCCCCAATCCCTAACACCTTTACCACTAATTCATTATTCCCCTAACCCCTAAACCCTAAACCTATAACTCCTAAGCCCTTATTCCCCTAACCCATTGTTGAGGAGGTAAATCCCCTCTGCGGACAGAGGTGATCCCTACTAGCCCATCACGGGTCTAGCAACAATCATCAAATGATACAGCTCAAGTTCCTAATTGCGAATAAACAAACCAACGATGGAGGCCTACCTAGAGTCTAGTGCTATGATTCGTAGAAGAGACAGCGTTCCCATTCCTCAGCCTCGGCAGATCATGATGCCCACGATCTCCATGAATGGACACCTGCACATGCACGAAACAACACGAATACAAGCATAAAATCCAGAATACGCAACTATATATCAGTTAGAAAGGATATAACCCATCATTATCATAAGTGAAAAACAGAGTGGAACCATAACCAGTAGTCATTCATTAATAAGCAATCGAAAGAGAGTACAACTAATGTTCTGACGCTGAGGTCTCCTTCGGAGGGGTCTCCAGTCGTACATGTCTTGCAAAGCCTACCAGGGATGGGACAAGCCTCTCTTAGAGTCTCTCGACGATAGTCTCCTTGCTCGAGTTTGGCCTTAAGGGAAAAATGAGGGCTCTTGCGGCATAAAGGCTCTTGGGAATTTGAGAACTTGGAGATTCAAAACTTAGGCACTTCAAGACTAGCTTGCAATGGCAATGGGAAAGCTTTTATAGATGGAGGAAGGGGAGTTGGGATCCCTATAATTGTGGGATTGGCACTATCCTCAAGGAAGCTTCCATGAGAGGTGGCAAACCACTTCCCTTTCATGGAACTCCCAGAGCCAAACCTCCCAACTCAAGATAGATAATAGTTTCTGAGTCTGTTGAAATGAAACTTTCGCCATTTTATTTTAAAAAACACTCCTTAAATTGGCTAGCGTGACTGCGACTCTGGGACAGAGCGCCAGTTGGCGCGGCCTCTTTGTAGGATTTTCCCCATTGGCGCGGGTGATGAATTGGCTGCCCGTGCCAATGCAAAAAGGGATGTTTTTATGGTTTTTTGCAAGGAGATGTCTTTAGGGCAATTGAAGCTCATGTTTAGAGGAATGCAATGATAGTGGTTTCAAGGCATGACATTACTCACAGGTCACAGAATGGGCCCTCCAATGTGCGGGATGGGGAATGGTAGGGACGGTGACAAATTACTGTGTAACAGATGCCCCCTAAATCATGAGGCCTGAGAGAGAGAGAGGGGTGAAATGCTTTACGAGAACGTGTCCAACTGAAACTCTGCCGTCAGAAAACCTGTGTGGAGAAATACAACCGATATCTCAAGTACATGATGTATATGTGGTATGGACGCAGCCACCCAAAACAGCGTATACAATAATCCAGATCCAAGGTATGGTTGCAGCCATCCAGTGAGGATCGATAAATAGTCTTAGGTATGGTTGCAGCCATCCAGCGAATAAGTCATGTAAATAATCATAATAATCCACAATATCGCAGCTTGGATTACAACAGACACAATCCAGGGTCTTGCACTCCATCTTGACCCAAACAAAGTACAAGTTCAAGCATGCGAATATGTGAGCTGAAGTCGAACATGCAAGAACATCGTCTGATTACCAGCCAATGATGAGAGATGTTAACAGACGCGAGAGGAACCACCAATAATGACGATGGCCCTCAAGATACTACAGGTACAATCTAAAACATGTGAATCAATGAGCTGGCATCGAACACCCATAGAATCACTCGATCGGAGGCCAATGATGAAAACCTCGCATCGAATGCGACGAACCTACCATTGAGGCATGCAGGCTCCAAGGTACCATAAGGGAGTCTCTAGATCAGCTTTCTGGATAATGAGCTGAAGTCGACAGGAAGTGACCTTGATCGAAGGTGGGCCATAATGTTTCCCACATCATCGACACGAGATAGAGGAACATGATGTTTTGTTGTGAATCAAGATCATGTGAGAATCAGAGGAAGGTTGATATTTGCAGAGGTCAACTTCTCTTGAACATATAACAACACAAACAATGGTTTTGGCAGTATTTGACATCAACGGATCAGAGGTCATGGTGACGAGGCAATGAGTAGAGGAGAGGTCAAAAAGGATTACCCAAACCCACGAAAGCAAGTGAAAAAAAGAGATGAGATGTCCTCAACCCGACACGAATGCAGACAAGTGCCATGTTCAAGAGTGACATACTGCCGACACGACAATGATGATGGTTCCATTTTCTCCCACCATTTCTAGTGAGTACCCCAATTATTTTTGATAACAAGATTGAAGGGGATAGCATATGCTTGTAATATAAGTCCGCCCTTCGGGCGAATCCATCCTAGTACATTTAACGAGCCCTAGGAAGGAGGAACTCGGAGAACGTCATTTCAACTAAATCCGATGTCATCAGGGTTTAACGAGTCAGAAAAAGGAAGAACTCGGCGTCTTTTCATGTTTAGAGACTTTGAAAAGACAGCTGAAAAGTAAACTCCAGAGGTCCCTTTTCATAAATAGTTCCTCAGACCCAAAAATGTAGAAAACAATATCCGAGGAAACCTCCTAGTCGCGATAGGCTAGGGTATTCTTTTTTCGTAATCAATCTATCCCAGCCCGAAAAAGGGGTAAACGTATACTGGGTAGATGTCGTTTCGTGTCCATTTTAATGAGATTGAAATGACAATGGCCTCGGCAATATTTTCATGTTTAGAGAGTCAGAAAAGAGCTGAAAGATGACTCCTCCTGGAGGAACGAGTGGTATAAAGGGTAGCAACTGGTTCCGGTAATGGTGGAACTGCTCATAACAAATAAAGGTTAAGAGGTTGGCTAACAAGACCACTCATCGCAGCAGTTCCTCAGGAACGGGTAAGACAACCAAGTGAAGGCATATGATCGGCCAAGCAGATAGTGACGATGGAGTGAGAAAACCAAGGCTCATCTGGCAAAAACAGGCTGATAAAATGGCAATCACAAGGGGTAAAATGGGAAAGGTTTCATTTTTACACAAGCTTGAAATTAGGAAACTCTGCTTGAAGTTGGTTTCATTTTTACACAAGCTTGAAACAAGGATAAACTATGCTTGAAACCGGTTTCATTTTTACACAAGCTTGAAATAGAAATAAACTATGCTTGAAAAAATAAGCATGCCCCCAGCATGGTGACTCAATTCGAGGTAAATGCCCCCCAAGCTTCAGTCCATATGAAAGGCAGATGGAGTGAAGGTTCAAGTTACGAGATCTAAGAAAGACTCAAAAGAATCGAATTGAACAGGAAACGTGTTTCATTATTTTAATGAGGTTGACACATTAAAAGAACTATCCTCAGACACCTTGTTTCATGGTTTAAGGAGCTTGGCACAAGGCAAGGAACTCTGCTCTGACAACCTTGTTTCATTTTTTAAGGAGCTTGACACAAGACAAAGAGCTCTGCTCCTACAACCTTGTTTCATTTTTTAAGGAGCTTGACATAAGAAAAGAACCATGCTCCACATGAACTTCATCATAATGAACAAGAAGCCGTAGCTTCCAAGAGTTCTACTCCTAGTGGAAGGAAAACATCTTGGAAATCAGGACCCAATGCCCCCAGCACACTATGCACCACAGCATCCTCACCAAGTACAGGCACGGGGTAGGTAGCCACATAGTTGACTTGCGGTGGGGAAGATACAACGGGTGGATAAAAACCAGGAGGGGGTGATGGCGGGCCAGTTGCCACATTAGGACCAAAGAACGAAAGCTGATCAATGGTCACGATCCGTCCTTCATGCCGAAAACAGGCCACATGAAAGAGGGAGGAGACAAGTGCTCCCATGGCATAGGTGTAATCGCGCCCCAAAAGCAGATTGAAATCCAAGGGGCCTGCAACAACCATCACGTCCATATGGATGGTTTTACCTCCCAAAGTAACAGGTAACCTTGAAAGGATCCCTAACGGTTGACTCATTCTTCTGTTAAAAGCCAACAGATTCTGCGTAACAGGTGCAAGCGGCGACGAGCCAAAAGCTTGCCAAGTAGTTGAGGACAAAACACTAACAGACGTGCCTTCGTCTATAATGGTGCTGGGTACAACCAGACCAAAAGCCTGTACTGTGATCTCGAAAGGCACATAAGACGGAAGGCGGTATCCTGAAAATCGATTACAATCAAAGGAAGCGACTAAACTACTCGGAGGGGCTACCATCGAACCGAGATGGTCTTCCCCTGGTGTTATAGAAGAAGAAGGAGCATCCTCCATGACCTCCATCTCGAAGGCGGGTGGAGTATCCTCTGGGACCTCTATCACGGGAGGTGGAGGAGCAGCTTCTTGAGATATAGAGACAGGAGAATATTTCTCCAAGTTCGAGGAATCTAAAGAAACAAGAAGAACTTGAGGGGTGTGAGGTCCACTCTCAACAGAAAAGACTTGGTGCACCGCATATGGGGCCAGTTCAACCGATCCCACGACCAATGGTTGGGCAGGAACGGATTCCTAAATTTGAATTTCCGAGGGAGCAGGATCGACCAAGAATGACTCTTGACCAATCGTAGGATCAGCTGGTGGAGGACTCAAAGACAACTGCTTGTAACCAGCTGGAAGGCATGGTGTAGAAATAGTTGAGTTGTCCAATGCTTTCTTGGCTTCATCCATATAAGGACAAAGGTGAATGGCATGGTGCCCTTCACACAACTTACAGGGATTGGTAATCTTACCCTGCTTCTTAGGAGCCTTACCAACACCAGTTGAGGACGTGCCCCCAACTTGACTCCCGGAAGCTAAAGGCAACGGTGGTCGACCGTTGGACCATGCTTCAAGCACCTTGGGAATGCCAAGGCAGTCTCGAAGAATATGGTCTCCCGTGCACAACATGCAAGGGAACTTGACTTTCCGCAGAGGGTTGGGAGGTTTATCAAGAGGAGACGCTTCAGAAGCAGTAGCTGCAGCCTGAGCCTCTCTCTTATCAGACTTCTTCTTCTTTGTCTTCTTCTTCTTCTTCTTAGCCACCCGGTTACTTGAATCCAGACTTTCACTAGGGGAAGTAAAAGAGGAGGACGCAGAAATAGGTGAAGAAGGGGAGAGGTCCACCTTAGAATCAACATGATGTTGTTCAGGTGGAGGAACTGATTGAACAATAGCTAAGACATTTGGGACCACAGAGGTTGAGAACAACCAAACAGGCAACCCAACAGTTAACCCAGGAAGGGACAATGTTGCCATGTAAGGAGCACCAACTTTCCCAAAAGAAGGAAAATGACCAGGATTCCCATCGGAGGGGATTCCTTGGTTGGTGAACTCTGAAAAAGTTGCCATCAAAACTCAAAACCACACACGGGCTGAAAAAGAGTCAAGACACACAATCAAATGGTCAACAAGCAAAGTCTAACAGGGCGTGTAATCGTGGGTGATTAATTTTTTTTTACCACATTGAAAAATAAGAAACTTTACCGTTTCATGTTTTAAGAGTCGAGAAACGGTAAAAAAGGTGACTCTATCTCTTTCAGATTTGACACAAGCGTGAAAGGACAAGCGCTTGGTGATCCTTTCAAATTTACGGAGTCAGAAAAGATCAAATGACTGCTCAGGAATACTAGGCAAAAGGGTGTACCAAATAACCGTGAACTGAAATATACACCTTGGTTTCAATAAAGAAAAAGAAATCAACCAAGGACTTTCCGTACGTGCAGGCAATCTCCCTGAATGTTGTGTTCGGTGTATCACGGGTATAGGGCGGCAGACTAGGCTTCCTACATATAAAGGATTGAAACCTAGTGGGGTCTCCGTTTATATACGCGATGGTACGAGGAGCACAAGTTTGTACTAGCATTGTCTAAAGCCAAGAGGCGAACGACAGCTGCTAGGTTTTAAGACGCCGGAACACGTCTCTAGCCTAGACCTCTAAATGTGTTTCGTTAGATTTCAATGCTGCCTTAGTGTAAATTGAGTAGATTTTAAAGTTGATCTTCAATTACGTTTCAGTTTTCAGGCCCTAACGAATGTCTGGTCTCAAAAACTCCTAAATGCAAAGCTACATGCCATAGTACATCATTTCATTCGATGAAAACTAGCTACAGAAGAGTTGAGAGTTTTTACACAAACAAAATGATCGGAAGACAATCAATGATATCTCTAATGAAACTAATGAAATTGAAAACTTTTCATTCAAATCACTAATTACTAGTAAAATCGAAAAGATTTCAATTTTCACTAATCAACCAAAAGCAAAAGAGATTAATTTTTTTTTTAAATTTTCAATGTTTGATGGCTAGATGCACTAAAAAAACTGAAAAAAAAAGAGAAACAATTTGAGAAAAGATATTAAGAGAGCGAAAACAAACAAATTTCACTCAATGAAACAAACAATTAGATCTCAAATCGACCAAAGTCTCTCAAAACCAAGAAAAAGTCTCAAAGGTTCCAATGGACCGTGTAATCTAGGTCCAAAGCAAGACCAAACGAAGTTTGAATGAAGAGAAGAGTAATCACCCAAAAATCGCAACAAAATGGTGAACAGCCACTAAGATAATGCGGAGGAGCAATCAGAGAATTGACTGGACTAACAAAACACCAAAACTCCTAAGGAGGGCTCGATACATAAAGCCACTAGATGCCCTAGGGCTTAAAACGTGAAATCGATGGAGAAAAGCAAACAACCAAAGGATGAAGGCAAATTCCCAGTCAAATAGGACTCCAACACACTCAGGTAGCTGAAAAACCAAAAAGAAATACACTGATCAGACCCAGAGAGCTCAAAACTGAGCAAACCCTAATGCTTCACAGGAGTGGCGTGACTGTGAGGTTGTAACTGGCGCTAGAAAGCAATTGACGTGGGCAATACAAAAGCAACATGCGCCAATTGGCGCGACTGTCGAGCTAAAAAGCGCACCAGCCGAGTTTCTCAGCCAAAAATAAAAAGAACTACTCCAGAAGCAGATCAATGATATCCAAGCAAACCAAGAAGCAAAAACAGTAAAAGAACCCAGCCCAGAAGGCTAACCAAGCAAGGAAAACCACGAAACAATCAAAACGAGAAAATCAAAACTAGACACTCCCCAGCGGAGTCACCAAATTATTGAGGAGGTAAATCCCCTCTGCGGATAGAGGTGATCCCTACTAGCCCAGCACGGGTCTAGCAACAATCATCAAATGCTACAGCGCAAGTTCCTAATTGCGAATAAACAGACCAACGATGGAGGCCTACCTGGAGTCCAGTGCTATGATTCGTAGAAGAGACATCGTTCCCGTTCCTCAGCCTCAGTAGATCACGATCCCCATGATCTCCATGAATGGACACCTGCACATGCAAGAAACAACATGAATACAAGCATAAAATCCAGAATACGCAACTATATATCAGTCAGAAAGGATATAATCCATCATTATCATAAGTGAAAAATAGAGTGGAACCATAACCAGTAGTCATTCATTAATAAGCAATCGAAAGAGAGTACAACCAATGTTCTAATGCTGAGGTCTCCTTCGGAGGGGTCTCCAGTCGTACACATCTCGCAAAGCCTGCCAGGGATGGGACAAGCCTCTCTTAGAGTCTCTCGACGATAGTCTCCTTGCTCGAGTTTGGCCTTAAGGGAAAAATGAGGGCTCTTGTAGCATAAAGGCTCTTGGGAATTTGAGAACTTGGAGATTCAAAGCTTAGGCACTTCAAGACTAGCTTGCAATGGAAATGGGCAAGCTTTTATAGATGGAGGAAGGGGAGTTGGGATCCCTATGATTGTGGGATTGGCCCTATCCTCAAGGAAGCTTCCATGAGAGGTGGCAAACCACTTCCCTTTCATGGAACTCTCGGAGCCAAACCTCCCAACTCAAGATAGATAATATTTTCTGAGTTTTTTGAAACGAAACTTCCGCCATTTTATTTTAAAAAACACTCCTTAAATTGGCTGGTGCGACTGCGACTCTGGGACAGAGCACCAGTTGGCGCGGCCTCTTTGTAGGATTTTCCCCATTAGCGCGGGTGATGAACTGGCTGCCCGCGCCAATGCAGAAAGGGATGGTTTTATGGTTTTTTGCAAGGAGATGTCTTCGAGGCAATTGAAGCTCATGTTTAGAGGAATGCAATGATAGTGGTTTGAAGGCATGACATTGCTCACAGGTCACAGAATGGGCCCTCCAATGTGTGGGACGGGGAATGGTAGGGACGGTGACAAATTACTATATAACACCCATAAGCCCCTAATCCTTAATCCCTTAACCACTAACTCATTATTCCCCTAACCCTTATAACAATCCTTAAAACCTGTGGGATTAGTCATTCCAAATGAGAGCAGGTCTAGTTGGGACCTACGATAAGATTAGTTCCCCCTTGTTGGCACGGTGGAATACCATGAGCAAAACCATGGGTGGAAAAAACCTCTCTTAAATTTGCTATTTTGTCTCAATTTTATTTTAATAATTAATTAATTAATTTCTTTAAAAACTCTTCTAGATAAATCACATATTTTTAAAGTCGATACCTTTCTATGTGGTTCATCATCAATGTTTTTAAAATAAATTTATTAGAATGAAATTGAATAAATTTTTGAAACTTCCTTTTAAACAATTGTTAACATTACAAAAAATCAAGAACTACCCTCACCATCCATCAAAAAAACAATAGATATGATATTAAAAATAATTTTTGGAGAGCATAATATTAAAAATAATGTTTGGAAAAATAGAAGAATGCAGTATTCATTTTTCGTTTAAATTTTAAACATCAAATTAAAATAACACATCTCCCGCCCAAAACACATCTCCTGCTGGCTTAGTGATTAGGGCTTTGTTGTGGGTCTTAGTCTATCAGGCCCGAGGGAAAGCTACCAGTGAACATGGAAACAATTTCATCTCTCTCTGCGCGTGCAGTAATTTCTGCTTCCATCTACAGCAGAAAGGGTCTTGATCTGTGTAAGTTTCTAGCATTAACAACCTGTTTAATATTTTTGAAGCAACTTATTTATCTCTACCCATTTCCTGTGTATTTATTAGTATCTGGTTTGGTTTCATAATTGCAAGGAGTAGACTTTCGTCCCCTTAAGGGAATCTTCTTTTATACAAGGATTTCCTCTGCAGTCAATAGATTCATTGTTGAACAGTGCGTAAGAACTAAGCTACAGAAACTACATTCCAAAAACTTTGATATGCATCAATTAGCACAAATTAATTACATAACCGAAAAAACAAAAAACAACATACTGGATTACGAGCTCGACTTCTTATTACCATTAGTTAAAATGTTGATGACGATTTTTCTTCTTTACATTTGTCCAAACTTGTAATTTGTCCAAACTCGTAATGCCTTTGCTGAAATCTTTGTTATTTCTAGTGTATATATCATAACCAATAAATTCCATTTTTGGATTTTGGGTTTCTGGATTTACTGACACAGTAGACTATGTGGTGATCTTCCGGAGAGCCAAACCACCAGTTAGACGAGTTAGACGACGGGTTACAATGTAACCTGTTTCAAATCAACACTTTTTAAGATGATTTTATTTTTTATTTCTTTTCAAAATCAAGGATTAAGGTTTCTCAAAATCAATTTTGACAGAGAAATTTTTTTACCAATCCCCTAAGCCCATTAAAATCCACCTTATAGCTATAAGATTATCAAGCATAAACATGCCCTTTCAATCGAATCTGATTTTCCGTATCCAACTAGCTGTCAACAAGGACAAAACCTTCTGTAATTTTAACCCTTCTTGGGAACTACTTCTTTAACAAACTCAACAAAGGCGTCACATGGAGGAAATTATCTTGAAAATACTCCCTGATTTTCATCTCATCTCTAAAAAGTTTCCACTAGAATCTCAAAAGGACAAATCCACTTAGAATTCTATGTTCTCTTCAGGTTCTAGGAGAAAATTTTAGAAGACACAACCCCTTAGGCAATTTGGGGAATGAGTGCCCTAATCCTAAGCCCCTGCCCCCGTACCAGTACAAGGATATTCTTTTATGTCCTATCAGACTGTCTGGAACTTACACATCTTGTTCACAACTTCGTTTGTGAACAATATCCATTGTTAATGATTCTGTTACCGATGACCTTTCGTGCTTGATGTGCTGATTGAAAGTAATGATGCAATACAGATTGATGCCAAGCATGCATCTGTTGTGTCAATGAAGTAACTGATCTTTCATACACACAACTGTGAAGCCATCTTACATAAATGAGAGGTCAACCATGTTATTGTAAGCAAAGATAAATAAGCCAGAGATCAACCATACCACTGTGATGCCAATAAGCTACCACTGAGATACTACAACCACTGTGATATCAAGCGTAGCAGAATATCATAATTATGCCAAGTCATAAGAGCAATGTTCATGGCCATATATAGAACAGAGATTGAGGTTCATAGATGTACTGAAATCAGAGGTCAGGATCCCTATCCAAACAGAGGGAGAGATGAATTTATGCAGTCCATAGTCAAACTGAAATAAAAAAACTGTACCATCTGAACTATGCCAAGATAATATGCATAGTTATCCAACAGGGCCATGTGAAGATAATATACAGACCTATATAAAGGTCAAAAATGTTATGTCAGAAGGATTGATTATGGATTCAGATGCTTTCGCTTGTAATAATCATTAATCCTGGGTCTTCTAGACTGCCTCTTTCTTTGATTGATTTTGAAAAGAGCAGAGAGATAGATGGCTGAGATCAACTTAGATTTACCATATATCAGGGACTTGCCAAAGAACCATGATTTCTAGACTGTCATATCAATACTGATTGTATGTCGGACTGTAAATCTGAAGCCATCCTTACCTCATTAAAACATTATACGTCATCTGAAGTAACTAGAAAAGTGAGGATGTGTCTTTAACATTGCTTCAGGTTTTACGACTTCATTTTGACACCTTTGCCTAAGTTGAAGTTGAATCTTTAAACACCCTTATGTGGATGACGGAATGTACAAAATTGACTTAGATGCTATTAAGCCATCATTCGCATTCAGTCAATCTTTAAACTCATGGACTAGTCCTTGTAAAAGCCTCTTATGAACAATCCAATAGAGGAGAGCTGGTAAATTTGCATCAAGGTAATATTGCAGAAATGAGAAACAATATGTCAACAGATATGACTTAGAGCATTTGTATTTAATCAGGACATTATCGACCAAACTTAGATTATAGAATTGGCCATGAGGAATAAGCTCCATATACTTGGATCAACCAGCGAAAAAAAAAACTTTACTGCTGAGATAATGAATAAATACAAGTGTCCAAAAATTGAGTCACATCATACTGGGATTATGACTCTAAGAGTGATAATCATTTTAGGTATCTCCACAGTTCGGCTCTTTTAAACCATATATATATTCTTATAACTAAGATGCTATGGTACTACATGAGTCTACAAATACATAAGTCTGCAAAGCATATTTTAAGACAAAATGACTGCTTTTGTACCTTTGTTTGACTTGATCAAGGATATGCCTAAAGTAGGAACCTCGACTTCTTTTCTTGGATGCATAAGAATTAAGGCATGCCTTTGAAAGATACAAATGCCATGAGTTTGAGAGGGACTCAACTCCTTTTCTAACTTCACTATGAGGGACCCAACAAGGCCATAGGAGGTCTTTCAATCAATTTGAATTCTTTATCAGAAGGGCAACATAATATTGGTCACCCACAGATGTATACGATGCTTGGATCCCATAGGTGGTACATAATTCAAATTTCTTGAAAAACTCCTTAAATGATGGGTCCCTTTGTTGACTTTGTCAAGAGTTTGATTAGCCATTCAAGTTCACCGAATTCTGAGGTGGATCAGTGGATTGGAAATCTCAGACCTCATATTATGTGCCCAGAACTGGACTCTTCTGATCATGATATTTGAAACAGGTCTTGTATGATCTTCAAAAAGGAATTTCACTCTTTATCCACAAAACTGTGGGCTGGTCACTGTGATGCACCAAATTTATATCATAATTTCATACTATCTGATCCTTTGAGGGCGAAAGAGGCCATGAAGATTTGAAAACATTTCTAGTGATTGCTTTCCCTCTTTCTTGGGCTTGTCCTCAGCCTAGCTCTACTACCATGTTAAATTTAGCTTAGCATGTTCATAGCATAGGACAGTCACATAAATTTTTATATATAGCCCAATTATCAATCCATAGCAACCACATCAATTAAAATCATGATGACTGTAAATGATAAAAGAACATAAGAAAATAATGCAGAGGATAAGCCAAGACAAGAGGACACATGAATATGGCTCAAGCCAAGGAAAAATCCCAAGATGGCAAAAACCCTTGATCAGTTCTTATTATTCATAATCTAATTTTCAACAAAGAGAGAGAGAGAGTACAATGATTTAAAGTCAATACTGACTTGCCAAATAGAAAATCCGACCTCTAAGCTCTTAGGCTCAATGAAACTACTATTATGAATACTGGTTAGGGTATGAACACAGATAACTTCAAGGATTGATGTCGGCAATCTGGGTCACTGGTTAGGGCTACTTGATTCAGCATTCTTTTCCATTAGAGTGATTTACCATAATCTAATATCTGATATAGAGCTTTGAGGCTCCTCCTCAACAATCCGTTCCCTTCAACAATCCTGAATAAGTGGCAAGATAAACAACCCCAAAATCATGAAAGCAGAGGAGTGTTTGACCATGCTTTCAAACCCTCCAAAGAACTTAAAAACAGGCTGCCGTAGTGGCTTTCTTCCTGCGGTCTATAGCAGAGATAAACCTCACAAAAACGCACAGAAAAATCAACTAAAGATATGTTGCCTTGCACAGACTTCCTATCCTCCAACTATGGCTCTTATCCAACACAAAATCTGCACCCAAAACAGAGATACACTGCCTAGACAGACCTTCCATCCTCCATGCATTATGTCACAGACCTGGAGAGCTGGTAGAATTGCATCAAGGTAATATTGCAGAAATGAGAAACAATATGTCCACAAATATGACTTAGAGCATTTGTATTTAATCAGGACATTATCGACCAACCTTAGATTCTAGAATTGGCCATGAGGAATAAGCTCCAGATACTTGGATCAACCAGCCAAAAAAAAGCTTTACTCTTGAGATAATGAATAAATAAAAGTGCCCAAAAATTGAGTCACATCATACTGGGATTATGACTCTAAGAGTGATAATCATTTTAGGTATCTCCACAGGTCGGCTCTTTTAAACCATATATATATTCTTAGAACTGAGATTCTATGGTACTCCATGAGTCTGCAAATACATAAGTCTGCCAAGCATATTTTAAAACAAAATGACCGCTTGTGTACCTTTGTTTGACTTGATCAAGGATATGCCTGAAGTAGGAACCTCGACTTCTTTTCTTGCATGCATAAGAATTAAGGCATGCCTTTGAAAGATACAAATTCCATGAGTTTGAGAGGGACTCAACTCCTTTTGTAACTTCACTATGAGGCACCCAACAAGGCCATAGGAGGTCTTTCAATAAATTTGAATTCTTTATCAGAAGGGCAACATAATATCGGTCACCCACAGATGTATACGATGCTTGGATCCCATAGGTGGTACATAATTCAAATTGCTTGAAAAAATCCTTAAATGATGGGTCCCTTTGTTGACTTTGTCAAGAGTTTGATTATCCATTCAAGTTCACCGAATTCTGAGGTGGATCAGTGGATTGGAAATCTCAGACCTCATATTATGTGCCTAGAACTGGACTCTTCTAATCATGATATTTGAACTAGGTCTTGTATGATCTTCAAAAATGAAATTCGCTCTTTATCCACAAAACTGTGGGCTGGTCACTGTGATGCACCAAATTTATATCATCATTTCATACTATCTGATCCTTTGAGGGCGAAAGAGGCCATGAAGATTTGACAACATTTCTAGTGATTTCTTTCCCTCTTTCTTGGGCTTGTCCTCAGCCTAGCTCTAATACCGTGTTAAATTTAGCTTAGCATGTTCATAGCATAGGACAGTCACATAAATTTTTATATATAGCCCAATTATCAATCCATAGCATCCACATCAATTAAAATCATGATGACTGTAACTGATAAAAGAACATAAGAAAATAATGCAGAGGATAAGCTAAGACAAGAGGACACATGAATACGGGTCAAGCCAGGGAAAAACCCTAAGACAACAAAAACCCTTGATCATTTCTTATTATTCGTAATCTAATGTTCAACAGAGAGAGAGAGAGTACAATGATTTAAAGTCAATACTAACTTGCCAAATATAAGATCTGACCTCTAAGCTCTTAGGCTCAATGAAACTGCTATTATGAATATTGGTTAGGGAATGAACACAGATAGCTTCAAGGACTGATGTCAGCAATCTGGGTCACTGGTTAGGGATGCTTGATTCAACTTTCTTTTCCATTACAGTGATGTACCATAATCTAATCTCTAATATAGAGCTTTGAGGCTCCTCCTCAACAATCCGTTCCCTTCAACAATCCTGAATAAGTGGCAAGATAAACAACCCCAAAGTCGTGAAATAAGAGGAGGGTTTGACCATGCTTTCAAACCCTCCAAACAACTTAAAAATAGGCTGCTGTAGTGGCTTTCTTCCTGCGGTCTATAGAAGAGATAAACCTCACAAAAACGCACAAAAAAATCAACTAAAGATACGTTGCCTTGCACAGACTTCCTATCCTCCAACTGTGGCTCTTACCCAACAAAAATCTTCACCCAAAACATAGATACGCTGCCCAGACAAACCTTCTATCGTCCATGCATTATGTCACAGACCTGGAGAGCTGGTAAAATTGCATCAAGGTAATACTGCAGAAATGATAAACAATATGTCCACAGATATGACTTAGAGAATTTGTATTTAATGAGGACATTATCGACCAACCTTAGATTCTAGAATTGGCCATGAGGAATAAGCTCCAGATACTTGGATCAACCAGCCAAAAAAAAACTTGACTGCTGAGATAATGAATAAATAAAAGTGTCCAAAAATTGAGTCACATCATACTGGGATTATGACTCTAAGAGTGATAATCAGTTTAGGTATCTCCACAGGTCGGCTCTTTTAAACCATATATATGTTCTCAGAACTAAGATACTATGGTACTACATGAGTCTGCAAATAAATAAGTCTGCAAAGCATATTTTAAAACAAAATGACTGCTTTTGTACCTTTGTTTGACTTGATCAAGGATATGCCTGAAGTAGGAACCTCGGCTTCTTTTCATGGATGCAGAAGCATTAAGGCATGCCTTTGAAAGATACAAATGCCATGAGTTTAAGAGGGACTCAACTCCTTTTGTAACTTCACTATGAGGCACCCAACAAGGCCTTAGGAGGGCTTTCAATCAATTTGAATTCTTTATCAGAAGGGCAACATAAGATTGCTCACCCACAGATGTATATGACGATTGGCTCCCATAGGTGGTACATAATTAAAATTGCTTGAAAAACTCCTTAAATGATGGGTCCCTTTGTTGACTTTGTCAAGAGTTTGATTAGAAATTCAAGTTCACCGAATTTTGAGGTGGATCAGTGGATTGGAAATCTCAGACCTCATATTATGTGCCCAGAACTGGACTCTTCTAATCATGATATTTGAACCAGGTCTTGTATGATCTTCAAAAAGGAATTTCGCTCTTTATCCACAAAAATGTGGGCTGGTCACTGTGATGCATCATATTTATATCATAATTTCATACTATCTGATCCTTTGAGGGTGAAAGAGGCCATGAAGATTTGACAACATTTCTAGTGATTGATTTCCCTCTTTCTTGGGCTTGTCCTCATCCTAGCTCTAATACCATGTTAAATTTAGCTTAACATGTTCATAGCATAGGACAGTCACATCAATTTTTATATATAGCCCAATTATCAATCCATAGCAACCACATCAATTAAAATCATGATGACTGTAACTGATAAAAGAACATAAGAAAATAATACAGAGGATAAGCCAAGACAAGAGGACACATGAATATGGCTCAAGCCAGGGAAAAACCCCAAGACAGAAATAACCCTTGATCAGTTCTTATTATTCATAATATAATGTTCAACAGAGAGAGAGAGATAGTACAATTATTTAAAGTCAATACTGACTTGCCAAATAGAAGATCTGGCCTCTAAGCTCTTAGGCTCAATGAAACTACTATTATGAATACTGGTTAGGGTATGAACACAGATAGCTTCAAGGACTGAGGTCGGCAATCTGGGTCACTGGTTAGGGCTGCTTGATTCAACTTTCTTTTCCATTACAGTGATGTACCATAATCTAATCTCTAATATAGAGCTTTGAGGCTCCTCCTCAACAATCCGCTCCCTTCAACAATCCTGAATAAGTGGCAAGATAAACAACCCCAAACTCATGAAAGCAGAGGAGGGTTTGACCATGCTTCCAAACCCTCCAAACAACTTAAAAACAGGCTGCCGTACTGGCTTTCTTCCTACAGTCTATAGCAGTGATAAACCTCACAAAAATGCACAGAAAAATCAACTAAAGATACGTTGCCTTGGATAGACTTCCTATCCTCCAACTGTGGCTCTTATACAACACAAAATCTGCACCCAAAATAGAGATACACTGCCTAGACAGACCTTCCATCCTCCATGCATTATGTCATAGACCTGGAGAGCTGGTAAAATTGCATCAAGGTAATATTGCATAAATGAGAAACAATATGTCCATAGATATGAGTCAGAGCATTTGTATTTAGTCAGGACATTATCGACCAACCTTAGATTCTAGAATTGGCCATGAGGAATAAGCTCCAGATACTTCGATCAACCAGCCAAAAAATACTTTACTGCTGAGATAATGAATAAATAAAAGTGCCCAAAAATTGAGTCACATCATACTGGGATTATGACTCTAAGAGTGATAATCATTTCATGTATCTCCATAGGTCGGCTCTTTTAAACCATATATATATTCTTAGAACTGAGATGCTATGGTACTACATGAGTCTACAAATACATAAGTCTGCAAAGCATATTTTAAAACAAAATGACTGCTTTTGTACCTTTGTTTCACTTGATCAAGGATATGCCTGAAGTAGGAACCTCGACTTCTTTTCTTGGATGTATAAGAAGTAAGGCATGCCTTTGAAATATACAAATTCCATGAGTTTGAGAGGGACTCAACTCCTTTTGTAACTTCACTATGAGGCACCCAACAAGGCCATATGATGTCTTTCAATCAATTTGAATTCTTTATCAGAAGGGCAACATAATATCGGTCACCCACATATGTATATGATGCTTGGATCCCATAGGTGGTACATAATTCAAATTTCTTGAAAAACTCCTTAAATGATGGGTCCCTTTGTTGACTTTGTCAAGAGTTTGATTAGCCATTCAAGTTCATCGAATTCTGAGGTGGATCAGTGGATTGGGAATCTCAGACCTCATATTATGTGCCCATAACTGGACTCTTCTAATCATGATATTTGAACCAGGTCTTGTATGATCTTCAAAAAGGAATTTCGCTCTTTATCCACAAAACTGTGGGCTTGTCACTGTGATGCACCAAATTTATATCATAATTTCATACTATCTGATCCTTTGAGGGTGAAAGAGGCCATGAACATTTGACAACATTTCTAGTGATTGCTTTCCCTCTTTCTTGGGCTTGTCCTCACCCTAGCTCTAATACCATGTTAAATTTAGCTTAGCATGTTCATAGCATAAGACAGTCACATCAATTTTTATATATAGCCCAATTATCAATACATAGCAACCACATCAATTAAAATCTTGATGACTGTAACTGATAAAAGAACATAAGAAAATAATGCAAAGGATAAGCCAAAACAAGAGGGCACATGAATATGGCTCAAGCCAGGGAAAAACCCCAAGACAGAAAAAACCCTTGATCAGTTCTTATTATTCATAATCTAATGTTCAACAGAGAGAGAGAGAGAGAGTACAATGATTTAAAGTCAATATTGACTTGCCAAATAGAAGATCTGACCTCTAAGCTCTTAGGCTCAATGAAACTGCTATTATGAATACTGGTTAGGGTATGAACACAGATAGCTTCAAGGACTGATGTCGGCAATCTGGGTCACTGGTTAGGGATGCTTGAATCAAATTTCCTTTCCATTACAGTGATGTACCATAATCTAATCTTTGATATAGAGCTTTGAGGCTCCTCCTCAACAATATGTTCCCTTCAACAATCCTGAATAAGTGGCAAGATAAACAAACCGAAACTCATGAAAGTAGAGGAGGGTTTGACCATGCTTTCAAACCATCCAAACAACTTAAAAACAGGCTGTTGTAGTGGCTTTCTTCCTGCGGTCTATAGCAGATATAAACCTCAAAAAAATGCACAGAAAAATAAACTAAAGATACGTTGCCTTGCACAGACTTCCTATCCTCCAACTGTGGCTCTTATCCAACAAAAAATCTGCACCCAAAACAAAGATACGCTGCCCAGACAAACCTTCCATCCTCCATGCATTATGTCACAGACCTGTAGAGCTGGTAAAATTGCATCAAGGTAATATTGCAGAAATGAGAAACAATATGTCCACAGATATGACTTAGAGCATTTGTATTTAATCAGGAAATTATCGACCAACCTTAGATTCTAGAATTGGCCATGAGGAATAAGCTCCAGATACTTGGATCAACCAGCCAAAAAAAAACTTTACTGCTGAGATAATGAATAAATAAAAGTGTCCAAAAATTGAGTCACATCATACTGGGATTATGACTCTAAGAGTGATAATCATTTTAGGTATCTCCACAGGTGGGCTCTTTTAAACCATATATATGTTCTCAGAACTAAGATGCTATGGTACTACATGAGTCTGCAAATACATAAGTCTGCAAAGCATATTTTAAAACAAAATGATTGCTTTTGTACCTTTGTTTGACTTGATCAAGGATATGCCTGAAGTAGGAACCTCTGCTTCTTTTCTTGGATGCAGAAGCATTAAGGCATGCCTTTGAAGGATACAAATGCCATGAGTTTGAGAGGGACTCAACTCCTTTTGTAACTTCACTATCAGGCACCCAACAAGGTCTTAGGAGGGCTTTCAATAAATTTGAATTCTTTATTAGAAGGGCAACATAAGATTGGTCATCCACAGATGTATGCGATGCTTGGATCCCATAGGTGGTACATAATTCAAATTGCTTAAAAAACTCCTTAAATGATGGGTCCCTTTGTTGACTTTGTCAAGAGTTTGATTAGCCATTCAAGCTCACCGAATTCTGAGGTGGATCAGTGGATTGGAAATCTCAGACCTCATATTATGTGCCCAGAACTGGACTCTTCTAATCATGATATTTGAACCAGGTCTTGTATGATCTTCAAAAAGGAATTTTGCTCTTTATCCACAAAAATGTGGGCTAGTCACTGTGATGCACCGGATTTATATCATAATTTCATACTATCTGATCCTTTGAGGGCGAAAGAGGCCATGAAGATTTGACAACATTTCTAGTGATTTCTTTCCCTCTTTCTTGGGCTTGTCCTCAGCCTAGCTCTAATACCATGTTAAATTTAGCTTAACATGTTCATAGCATAGGACAGTCACATCAATTTTTATATCTAGCCCAATTATCAATCCATAGCAACCACATCAATTAAAATCATGATGACCGTAAATGATAAAAGAACATAAAAAAATAATGCAGAGGATAATCCAAGACAAGAGGACACATGAATATGGCTCAAGCCAGGGAAAAACCCCAAGATGGAAAAAACCCTTGATCAGTTCTTATTATTCATAATCTAATTTTCAATAGACAGAGAGAGTAAAATGATTTAAAGTCAATACTGACTTTCCAGATAGAAGATCTGACCTCTAAGCTCTTAGGCTCAATGAAACTGATATTATGAATACTGGTTAGGGTATGAACACATATAGCTTCAAGGACTGATGTTGGCAATCTGGGTCACTGGTTAGGGCTGCTTGATTCAACTTTCTTTTCCATTACAGTGATGTACCATAATCTAATCTTTGATATAGAGCTTTAAGGCTCCTCCTCAGCAATCCCTTCCCTTCAAAAATCCTGAATGAGTGGCAAGATAAACAACCCCAAACTCATGAAAGTAGAGAAGTGTTTGACCATGCTTTCAAACCCTCCAAACAACTTAACAACAGGCTGCTGCAGTGGATTTCTTCTTGTGGTTTGTAGTAGAGATAAACCTCACAAAAATGCACAGAAGAATCAACTAAAGATACGTTGCCTTGCACAGACTTCCTATCCTCCAACTGTGGCTCTTATCCAACACAAAATCTGCACCCAAAACAGAGATACACCGTCGAGACAGACCTTCCATCCTCCATGCATTATGTCATAGACCTGGAGAGATGGTAAAATTGAATCAAGGTAATATTGCAGAAATAAGAAACAATATGTCCACAGATATGACTCAGAGAATTTGTATTTAATCGGGACATTATCGACCAACCTTAGATTCTAGAATTGGCCATGAGGAATAAGCTCCAGATACTTGGATCAACTAGCCAAAAAAAAAAACGTTGCTACTGAATGTGTCCAAAAATTGAGTCACATCATACTGGGATTATGACTCTAAGAGTGATAATCATTTTAGGTATCTCCACATGTTAGCTCTTTTAAACCATATATATATTCTTAGAGCTGAGATGCTATGGTACTACATGAATCTGCAAATACATAAGTCTGCAAAGCATATTTTAAAACAAAATGACTGCTTTTGTACCTTTGTTTGACTTGATCAAGGATATGCCTGAAGTAGGAACCTCGACTTCTTTTCTTGGATGCATAAGCATTAAGGCATGCCTTTGAAAGATACAAATGCCATGAGTTTGAGAGGGACTCAACTCCTTTTGTAACTTCACTATGAGGTACCCAAAAAGGCCTTAGGAGGGCTTTTAATCAATTTGAATTATTTATCAGAAGGGCAACATAAGATCGGTCACCCACATATGTATACAATGCTTGGATCCCATAGGTGGTACATAATTCAAATTTCTTGAAAACCAATCCCTAAACAGAGATGGGTTTGATAATAACCTCGACCCTGCCACCTGTGTCCAGCCTTATATGTCGTCATGTTTCAGAGGAGAATACGAACCCTTCACTGTGTCGAATGAGGAAGAAATCACCCCTTTATATACAAATTGGTGGAGTCGAAAGGACATGACTTTTGAGCTTCTTGAGCCAACTTATAAGGGAGGTCGACCTTGGTTGCCAATTTTAACAAAAATCCATCATGCATGGTAGTTGAACTTCTTACTCAATCACCTTTTCTTGCTCATGAATGCTTATGTTAAAGTTAGGCATTAATGAGTCTTGTTGTTGCCTAGATATTGTAAGCAGATAAACAATTTAATTATATTGTATTTTTATATATCAATTATACTTGGACATATTCACTCAACAATTAACATACTCGCGTGAGCCTCAACTGAGGGCCATAGACGGGATCTGATTGGATGAACTTCACCACATCCTCATCGGTCCACTTGGGCAGAGGTTTGTCCCTACCAAGGATCTGCTTACACTTGTTCAAATATGAAACTCTCCTTCCAAAATTCCTCTTCCTCACCCCCGTAATGACGATTCTCGTTCGATGAAGTGTTCTTCTCCCCATTTTTTTCCAACCTCCCAATGATCCTTTTATCTTTAAGTGACTATTTGAATAGTTAAAGGCTTGTCAAGTTTTATCACTGTTTGAAGGAATAACCAAATAGAACTGTAGGTTCATGCTTCCAGAAGGACACACGCAAGCTTTTAGATCTGAGGGAAGTGTAACGACAAGTCAGCAAACAGGTGGCCAATCCACATTTCTATGAGCCTCCATGAGATTGTTGTACTCCGAGCTTCTTCTCCAATAGGTCCGAGCTCTTTTTATTCTCTGTGGATCTGAGTTATGCACATCAAGAGGATTTGAGCTCCATACAAGTGCGAATTATGCCACCACAAGTCCAAGGAAGAGGTATTACTCCAAATGTGAGCTTATGCCTCAATATCATATATACATATGCTGTAGAGGATCGATGTGACATATATACATCACATTGCAAGGTTATGGAACTATGTAGAGACCAATGATTAATGCGAAGACAATTTTTGAATGAATCTTAAATGGAGAAACCCACAACAAAAATCACTTATCACTGAACAAAATATGCACGTCCAAATTTAGTTGTCAAATTACAACAACATTATTATGAGTATGTTCTTGAAACAAGTTAGAAGAATTGCATTTTGCTGAAACAATTAATTAATAAAGAGATTGCAGGTTTCTGTGGTCCGAGACTGTCAGACGTCTTTGTTTCAAAAAACCGAACTATCACCACCTTGATTTTTCCTGAGTTGTGCTCCTCGCTTATTTAAGCTCTGCGTATGTATTTTCCTGATGCCGTTTAACGACTATAGGGGTATGTGCAGACCACTGAGGCTGTTGTTTTCATATTGACTTCAACGCATCATTTATATATATACATATGTTTGGGAGCCGACAGTCATATTTTTAGTAGCCGACATATCTTTAGTATACTATTTAAAAAAATATCTATCTGCCATGTGATGTATGCATTACATCTATCTACCATGTGATGGATCATATAAGACCTTGTCTGCCACATGAAAGATGGATCATATAAGACCTTGTCTGCCATGCAAGAGTTGTATCCCATGAGTGATGTATTAAATTATGCTGCCAGCATTATGTCTGCCATGTATGGTCATAGGGAATATGTATGCTATGTTTGTCTGCCATTAATCAAATTTAGTTCATTGTTGTTAATAAGGAATTTTTATGTTGTTTCAAAACATATTTGGAACCAAGGATTATGTTTATTAAATATGAATGGTAGTGTGTATCATAGCATAAGGTAATGTTTAGTAGTGTGAATGTATGGTAGCATAAGGTAATGTTTGGTAGTGTAAATGTATGGTAGCATAAGGTAATGTATGGTAGTGTAAATGTATGGTTAGGGTTTTATGGATTTTATAGGAAGGTTTAGGATTTAGGATTTTATAAGATAGAGATTTTAAGGTTTTATGTGTTTAGGATCTAAGGTTTGCGCATGAACACATGTATTAGTATATACTTAGGGTTTTCATTATCTTCAAAAATGACATCAATGACAACCTTAGATCAACAATCTCCCCCTTTGTCATTGATGGCAATATTCTTGCCCTTCAACATTCTCTCCCCCTTTGACATCAATGGCAAATGGGTTGCCCAAGTGCTCCCCCAATAAAGCTGATTCTTTTATCATATTTTCTTCATCAATAATAGTTATTCATAGGTAGATACGTTGCTCTCATTGTCATGGTGCTATTCAATTAACTGTCTCCCCCTAAGCCTTTGCATATATTCATGTAAATAGTCAATCGACTTCGTTCACATAACCTCCGTTAGCTCTTCTTTTTTCCTTCGAAAAGAAAGATTGCATCCTCAGATCAAGTGGAAGACATATTCAACAATGGTAGATTGGGTGCATAACAAATCATGTTTCTTTAATGGAGATGATCTTTATATATTGTCCATTTGTGATCCATCAACGATTTCATAAGATTCTTCACTGATTTTTTCTACAAGAATAGTATTGAGTCACCAGCCCCCCCTAATAGTATGCATGGTCTCCTTTTTGGCATATTATCATCTTCAAACACTTGGAATATCAAGGATGAATTCATCAAGTCAACAACATGAGTTGTTCGCTGTAGTGTTCAAGAGACTTCTGGATTCAACTTGTTTCCTTCTCCATACTTGTGTAACTTTCTTCTTTGGCTTGTTTGTCATGGTTTTAGCTTGTTTAGGAATCCAAGTCAAGTTACAATCACGTGCCATATGTCCAATGCTATGGCAATTGAAGCACTCTATCTTGTTCATGAATAAGAAATCATGACTTCTTGCAAAATTTCTTATAGGAGATTGATAGGGACCATTATATTTGTCTTTGTGATATGCCCTACAGTATTTTTCCATGTGCCCAAAGTTTGTACAAGAATAACAACATCCAAGAAATATAATTTGGTACCTGGGAGATGAAGAGTTCCTTGAAGTACTTCTGAAGTCTTTTTATTTTGGAATTCTTTGATGTTATTCATTGCCTTTTGTATTCTTGTTTCGATCTGTAAGTCTCCTTGGAGTAGGGTTTATTTTAATGTCATCTTGACTCTTACTTTTGCTGGAACTAGGAGTATCATTTCTTCCTGGCTTCCTCACATCCTTGTTTTTTGAAGCATTATCATCCTTGCTTGAGGATTCATTTGCATAGCCAAGCCTTAATTTATCAAGGGGGGACCTTTGATGACTTAGAATGTCATCTAGGGTTTGATAGCTTTTCAAGTTCTTATTCAACAAGTCAACTTCCTTTTTAAGAGAGACAATTTCTCCTTTCAACTTTTCACAATCTTCATCTTTCATAACTAGTTGCTTCTTCATTTCTTCCATCATCCTTGTTTCTTCGTGTGCTTCATTTTTAAGGGAGATGATATTTGATTTCATTATGAAGACTTATTCATTCTTCTTTGCTAGACTGCTCTCCATTTATTCTTTTATTTTTGTAGCTTCACATGTTTCGGCCTTGAAAAGATTGATGTCTGATTTTAGTTTGAAGATTTCTTCATCCTTTTCTTCTAGTTGGCATATCATGGTGTTTCTCTCATTTTCTGCTTCATCAACTTGTCCTTCTATGAATGCAAAAGTTTCCATCACCTTCTCGGCTCCTTGTGCTTGTTTCCTTGCTTCTTCTAGTTGAGATCTAAGAGACGGGACCTCTTCCTTGTATTGACCAATATCTGCTTCAAGATTGTTCAAGCTCTTAAGTCTTTGTTCAAGGTGGCTTGACAAAGTTTCTTCCCTTTTTTTTTCCCTTATGCAATTGATTTGTCATAGATATGACTTCTTCATGATGCTTTCTTTTGTTTTGATGAAATTCCTCCTTAAGTTTAGTGAGCTCTTCATCTCTTTATTGAACTTGAAGCTTGACAAGGTCAACTTCCTTCCTTGTCTTGTTTTGGTCACCAACTAGCGCTTTCTTCTTAAGTTCCCCATTTTCCTTTCTCAACCTGTTAATCTCTTCCATGTAAGCCATAAGTTTATTCAGGAAATCTTCTTCAAAGTCTTCTTTGTTCTCTTCATCTTCTATGTCTTCTTTAGCCTTGTTTTCATCTCTCTTATATTCAACTTCATTGATGGATTTTGGACTTCTTTCTTGTTTTCCATCATCGTTTTGACTAGAGATCATTTTCAACGCTCCTTTTGAGTGAAGATCATGAAGTTTGTCCCATATGAATTTTGCTGACGAACATTTTTCAAAATTGCCCTTCACAGAATTTGGTAACCCATTCAAAATTGCCTTCATTTCTCTTGTATTGTACTTATTAGGAAGGAGCTACTTAGCGGTGGCTGCCTCTCTGATAGTTGATGGTATTGATTGTTCATTAGTATATTGGAAAATTCATTGCCGGGGATTAATGTTTCAATTTTATCAAGTGTCTCTTATTTCATATTCAACACAAGATGGAATTTGCATGCACTCAGTTCATTGGAGCAAGGCTTTCTGGCTTGCCTTGAATATTGAAAACAAGTTACAGAAGCGATCCCTAAAGATGGAGCATCATTGACAATGATTTAAGCTCCTCTCATTGGATTTTTTCTAATCCCTATTCTTTTGATCCTTCCCCTTGTCATCTTCATTTGTTTACAAGGCATGACAAAGATACCCATAAGTCTAAGTTTCAGCCCAAAAGCAATTGTAATGATAGTGGAAATGTTACGAGAATATTGTTATTATCACTAATGGTCTGCCTGTTCTAACGAGGGATGTCTTAAGCAAAGAGTTCTCAACACATATTTCAGTGGCTGAGCAAAAGGAAGGATAAGGTTAAAATGATTATAGTCAACAATCCCAGTTACAAAAGTGGTTGTTGTGGACTTCCCAATCCATGGTGGGAATGCCTCTACTACTAAGTACGATAATTCTAACAATTCAAAAAAAAATGGAAAAACAATTCTAAGCCCACAATTAGTCTTAATCATGACTTACTACTTCACTTTAGACAACGATGCTTTGTTTGTGCAAAATTGTTGCATTATAGTTAATGATAGTGATAAAAATCTTATTTCACAAGATCATGTGACTTTTCGTAATTTTCCTTCAAAATGTTAACCTTGGTCTAAAATTTTAGGGTTGGATGAAGGATAAGGAACCAATGCAGGTTATGAAGGTCTGTCAATTAAATTTTTCTATTGACCACTCTTTGATAGTATTAAGTATGATGGCACTCTTGTTCACTGTTGTGGTCTTATTCCTTGGAAGGTTTTATCAACACGATTGCCATGCAAGCTATTATACATTGTCTTAAAACATTTCTATTTTTGCAGAGAAGTTAGCTTCATGCTAGTGATTAATTTGAAATGTATTTTAGTGGAAAAATTCACTGTTTTTTGGTGGAATAGTTCATAATTTATTCTGATCTTTTTTTTCAAGTGAACTAGTCATGATGATAAATGTGTGGCTTACCTTAAAGGGTTCTTAGTCATTTCTAGATACAATTTTCATAATTTTCTTTGAATACTTCTCTAGTGCTTTACCTTCATATTTTATCCCCTGTACAATTGCTCTTGAGGTCCATGTTGTTATGTTTAGTGCCTGTTTCTGTGGAAATTTGTTCCCAAGGTCTGCAAGGTAAATCCAAATGAAAAAAAATATTTTTTTACATACTCATATTTGTTCAAGACATTCTTATGTGATACTTGAATTTCATAAATCTAGATTTCTATTTCGTTATCTATATCAATATATAAGAACATGCCCATGGATTGTTCATATTTCTCAAATTGTGGAGTTGTTCTTTTCCTGTTGCATGTTCTTTTATATTGTTATGTTGTGATTCAAATTTCTAGTTGTGCTTTCAAGTTATTCTCCTATGTAGTACATGCTTTGTTAGATTATTCAAAAGTTATTCTTGTTGTCTTTTTATTATGTATATTGAACATATTATTTCTAGAAACTTTTGATGTTCCTAGATTTTCTATTCATTTGGTGTATCTTTGCACCTTTAGGGGCAATTGCTAGTTTAAAGTATAATTCTTTAAAGGGTGCTAGCTCAATGGAAGAGCACCTACTTTACAAGCAGGAGGTTGGTGGTTCAATTCCATCGTGCCCTGATATTCATATATAGGGAATGACGAAGATCAATTTTTGGTGACGGATGCTCTTTTGACCATCACCAATGAGCTTATAGTGACATTTTTCGACCCTCACCAAAATATGCATATATACGCATCAATAGTGACGACCATTAAAGGTCCGTCACCATAAATCATTGTTGTTTATATGAAATGGTGAGGGTCACTGTTTGTCACTATAGTCATTATTTGTGATGGACCTTGATGTCACCAATGCGTTTATGGTGACGGTCAATGAACGTCGCTATATATATGGACCAATAGTGATGGCCATGAAAGGTCCATCACAAAAAATCGTTTTTGTTCATATGAAATGGTGATGGTCACTATCCGTCATTATAATCAATATTCGTGACAGACCTTGAATGTCACCATAACACATACTTTTGGCGACGCCACCTTTGGTGACGTTCAATTTTTTGGTGACGGAAGCTATTGTCCATTACCATTGCTCATCTGAAATGGTGACAGTCACTATCCGTCACTATAAATCATTATTGGTGACATACCTTGAATGTCACCACAACACCTATACTTTCGGCGACGCCACCTTTGGTGACGTTCAGTTTTTTGGTGACGGAAGCTATTGTCCATCACCATTGCTCATATGAAATGGTGACGGTCACTATTCATCACTATAAATCATTATTGGTGACAGACCTTGAATGTCACCACAACACCTATAATTTTGGCGATGCCACCTTTGGTGACGTTCAGTTTTTGGTGACGAAGGCTCTTTTGACCCTCACCAATGAGCTTATGGTGACCATTTTCACCCCTCACCAATGTGATTTTTTCTTGTAGTGAATGGTGACATTCCCCAATGTAATCAACCATTGAACACCCAAAATAACATTGGTGTCTAGTATGTCAACTACAAATAAGTGGTCCACCAAAGTGTAGGATCCCATGGTGACTATAAGTGATGGAACATAATGCATGCATTGCATTGTTCTATCTCTTGGGACTAGAACAGAAAATCCCTCAAAGGTATCAGTGGGTATGGCCCTCTGTTGCACAAGGTGAGCATCAATAAAGTTGTGGGTGGCCCCACTGTCAATAAGAATAGATACCCTCTCATTCATGATTGAACCATGAATTCTTAGGGTCAAGTACTTATGTACTCCTCTCAAAGATGCAAGAGTTCCTCCAATAGGATAAAAATCTCTACTCCCATCTCCTGATGGTGATGGATCTCCCTCAACCTTTTCAGCGTTGTGACCCCTCCTTGGTTCTTCATCTTCTTCTTCCTCCTCAATGTCTGAGAAGACTTCTATGTAGTGTGCTTTCCCAACAGCACATCTATGTCCCGGTGCCCATGATTCTTGGCAAGTGAAACATAGCCTCTTTTTCCATAGCTCCCTCAGGACTTCAATATCAAGAGGCTTCTTGACTGAGCTCTCCTTGGAAGGAGTAGCTTTTTCTTCCTTCACCTTAGAAAGGTAAGAGGGTTTGTTCTGGAAAGTTGCCTTTGCTTTTGGCAAGGCATCTTGAAGGTCTCTAGCCCTCCCAATGGAATCATGCAATGTGATAGGCTTGGTATATTTAACCAACCCATGCAAAGGTTCATCCAAGCCATCGATGAACATGTACACCCTCCTGGCTGCAGATAGATCAGGAACCATAATATATAATCTTAGAAACTCATAGATATAAGACTCTGCATTACCTGACTGCTTCAACTTTGCAAGGCTCATGAAATTTGCTTCTGGATCCTTTCTGTCAAACCTCTCCACCAGTCTTCTAGTAAATTCAGAATAGGCAATCACATTGGCATGGCCCAATGTAGACAACCCATGGAACCACCATTTGTGTGCTTCACCTTTAAAGTGCAGTGTTGCAATCTTGATGGCTTCCATATTGGGGACTTTGTTCAACTGGAAATAGATATCCAACTTTTCTACCCATGCCTTGGCAGAACTAGTGGATGACCCATCAAACTTGTGTAAAAAGAATCTGCCCATAGAGTGATGTCGATCATGATTCTGAGTGAATCCACCATCTCTATACTCATTCCTTGGTCTTCTTTTGTCCTTAAGATGACAAAACTCTTGAAATCTCAGGTGGTCCTTGAATCTCTAATTCTCGGACTCATAATCTTCAAAATATTATTCAAGGGTGTCTTGCTCATGAAGCCCTTCATTCTCCATAGCCAAAAAGGTAGGCATAGTATAACGTTGTGGAGCTTGTGGCTGGTTCACTGTTTGATCATTCTAGTGGTGAGACATGCAAGAGATTTCCCCGAGATGAGACCTTCTAGGAGACTCCTTGAGTCTGTCTAGTCTCATCTCTTTGATCTCTCTAGCAAGATCTTGCATTCCTAGCAAAAGAGTTCTTGCAAACTCTTCTCCTTCTTTATCACTTCCAGTTTCAGGGGCTTTACCCTTGTCTTGAGCATGAGTGATGTAATAAAATTTCTTGTGACTTCTATTCTGATACCGCTTCTCCCTCTCAGTAAGAGGCTCATGTTCTTCTGAAATCATGTTGGCTTTGTCTCTTTAATGAAAGCACAGGATGTGCCAAGAAAAGAGCTTTGATACCACTGTAATATCCCCAAATGGGAATACACAGCAATGCTTGCTGAAATAATGCACTTCTGAGAAATATGTGCACTGAAATGAGTTTGCACCTCATGGATCCCTTAGATTAGTGGATCTGGGGTCTAGATCCAAAAGGAGAGAAAAAAAAAATCAAACTAGGTGTGGTAAACATATCTCCCACCACCTAGTCTAGCTGAAAAACACCCAAAGAGAGGGGCTGCAACTATGTACAACAAATTGATATGGAAATAATGTAGTTTTGAAAGCATGAGTAGGAGGCCAATAATAAAGATCAACTTTTGAATATACAGTATCAAATCAGATCCATAATGAGGCTCTTACATTATACAACAGAATATAGAAGACAAAAGAGAAGAAACTCTTCAGAAAAGAGGGCTGCAACACATGTATTTACTGCAAAATGGCTTAAGAGCGTTATTTTATGGAGCTACAGTAGCTGTATATTACACTTCAGATCTAGAGCAGATCTATGTACAAAATATCAGATCCATTTCATATCTGTACACTAGAAAGGCTCTAATACAAGATCCCCTTGGGGTTTTGATCAAATCATGTAATACAAAGAGTAGATCTGAGTTTAAAGTAGTAGATCTACAATATTATTCAAGAATTGTTGAAGATGCTTTACAATAGGAATAGATCAGATCTATACAAAACATGGATCAACAAGCTAATCCATGGATCACCAAAGTGAAAGGCAAAGCCCAACACTAGAGATCTCTTCTCAAAAATGGGATCAAAACACCCTGCAATTCTTCCTCTAAAAATCCTGGAAGGGAAACTGTGTTGTAGCCTGAAGTACTGAGTTGGCCTAATGCCAAGATGTGAAATATCAGCTCCAAAGGTTCAGAACTCTCTTTCCCTTGGGATAGAAGACTTTCCTAATGAAAAGAGGGCCTAAAATGGCCTAGATCTGAGCAGATCTATCCTCCACTTGCTGCAGCTTGCAAGGACAACCTAATCCTAAACATGATCAGTGTTGTAGTTGAAAGATGAGCTTGGCCAAATTCTTGATAGTGGATGAAATCAGCAAGACTCCTCCAACAAATCCTCAATGGAAGAGGTGGGATCCCTACATAGGAACTCCTAAGTGCTAAGCAACACTATTCTCAGCTAAACAAAAAAGAATGATATATGTCTAAACAAACACTATACTCAGAAATGTGCACAATCAACAACCTTCTTTTGATGCTCTCCTCTTCCTTTTATAAGGTGAAAGCCTTGTCAAACCCTAAACCACTTCAATGAATTAGCTCCTTTCACATGAGGGGCCTCCATCTAGAACTACACTGTCCATCCATGAGGTACATTGCATCTAGACAACGCTATAGATTTGGTCAAGGTTGACCCAGTCTCATAGCTCAAACCCCTTTCACACTTGCAAGCGATTAGTTTTCATGGCTCAAATTTATCCCTGTTCATATGGGCATTAATTTATTCATTCTTTTTAGGAGTTTTACATGTCCTCCTTTATTCATTTATTCATGCAACAGAAAATGAGACAAAAATGTATATTCCTCTTAGCTTAGGCTAAGTAGTAATATTACACTAATCCAAGAGCTCTCATTACAATATAGAATCATCTCACACTATCTTACAAAGATTGAAAAATACTTGCATCAATTTACTTCGTCGAGACAACCTTCCTCCACTACGCAATCCCTCGTGATCAAGAACCTCTCAATGATTGATTCTAGCCTGCCTTGACTGTGCAATAGACATAGGCACATCCAATGTGTGTGTGCTTGCATGAATGCACCCACTAATGTCACAACTTATAGTCAAAATGTCCCTTTTACCTACATCCTAGCTTGGTCTTCACTTGATCTCACATGCATGTAATTAACACTAGTAAATATTCAGTTTCATGTGAGACCAGTAATTGTGAATTAATTAAATAATTAATTCACTAGTCTCTCACTAGTGTATTTCAGTTACAACTAGCGCATCTGTGTTAAACTAATTTAACACTTTCATAACTACACTTCCAACTCTGTTACAACTAGAATCACTCTGTTATAACTCAAGTCCACTTACATGTCCCACCAACCAACATTTAAACTCAAATTTCATATAGTTAGTTGATTTTCCACTTCAGTTAACTATTTCCAAGAGCTCATTGAGAATATATTAATGTTTATTGTCCAACTATTATTAAGGGATAATAATAGTGAGCATGCATCTATAAATAGACATGCGATTTATAAATAGAACTCGCACATACATCTAAAAATAGAACATCATTTGTAAATAGAATTTTCTCACGATATTTAAATAGACATCATCTATAAATAGAATTTTCTCATGCATCTAAAAATAGACTTCCACCTAAAAATAGCTTGTGTGGGCCTCACCTAGTGTAGGTGATTAATTTTTTACTAGGATCAAGGATGTTGTTTCCGTATGCGAATTTTTTTCTTTTTGCAACCTTCAACATCCTTGGAATCCATACACTACTACTAGATATTGGCGTATTGTACTTATAAATATTCATACCTACCTACATTGGAATATGCTTTTACATTTATTGGTATGTGTCACCACATTAAAATTATGTTTATCTTTACTTTTGTCCATGCCACCACAATATACTTGGAAAATGACATGGATACCATATCATCACACAAGTCTCCACATAAATTTTATGTACACTTGACATTACATAGATTACACTTGGAAAGTATATTAAGGGTTGTCTTTAATGAGAATTTTTGAAAATCTTTCTTATTTAATTTTTCCATCAAATTTGTTTAAAATTATGTAAGAATTCATTGAAATCACAAGTTTTGTCGGTAAAGTGCTCACAATTTAAGTGGGGTAGGTGTTTTTGAGGGTGTTGATATGGAGTCAAAATAACTAGTTTAAATAACACAAATCAAGAAGGGCTATTCTCAAAAATCTAAAAATTAACATTAAACACAACTCCATTATATTATAATTATTTCTTCATTTCCATAGTATATGTGAGGGAATCACTAAGACTTACTTTAATGTATTATTGAGTTAGTACACCACTCACACATGTTTGAATATTATTTTGCTCCATTTTCTCCCTCTTCATTTCACACATGTTCCTCCCTAGCTACTTCTAGATGAGGATCTCTTGGTTATTTGGCTAAGTGTGCATGCATGCATGAAGGTTCACACTCATTTATATTGGGTGCACTTTCTCTTTCCTCCTTTTTAAATAATTCAAAGTTAATTATTGGGGTATTTATGTTTTGATCATTTTTTACCCTTACCGTTACATGTCTAGAGAAAAGGTTTTTTAGCTTATAAAGGGTCATGAAGTTTGACCTTACCCTTAAGGAAATTAATTCAAAGTTAGTTATGAGTTATTATTACCACTTGTATTTAACAAGTTATTTTATTTAACCCATGGTATTCTACCGGTAATTTTTTTCTGTTTTGTTGTGATGAAGCTCCTAAACGGCGTGCAAGAAAGATAGTTTTCACCTTGTTCGAGCTTGACAGCCCTATCCCTATGGTGGTGCCCAAATCGCGAGGCGGATTTTGCACCAGAAATTTCGCTAAAACAAATCAACTTGGAAAGCCGCTTGCTGCCTCGTTTGTCGACGTCTATAGGAAGGCGGAATTGAAAAGGTGCTTCATTTGTGAATGAATATTAACCCCCTCGTATGACGGGTGCTTCATTTGTGAATGATTATTAACCCCCTGGTATGACGGGAGCATTTAGGTTTAATTCGCCGTTGGATACATTATTTTTGTGGACGATTATTTTTATAATTTTTAACCCCCTGGTATGACGCGAGCATTTAGGTTTAATTCGCCGTTGGATACATTGTTTTTGGTTCGGGAAATAAAATTCGTGTTTGCTCTTTATATAGCTCAACCTAATCCAGTGTATGCGTATGATCTAATAATACGAATATATTTAATTAATAATTAAATAAAATTTACTGTAATATAAAATTATACAATAACATAATTGTGTTTCAACATTTTGATTGAAATTGTAAAATTAAAATAGTTTAGTTATTTTTTATTTTATTTATATATTTAAAAATATATTTTAAATAACAAAGAATCATAATATTATTTAAAATATATTAAATTAATAGTTAAATCAAATTTAATGTAATAGAAAAATATATAATAATATAAATAGTAGTATCAATAGAAATGGAATCTTGAGAGCCATGACATAAACTTTTTTTATTTGGAAGATTATTATTTGGAAAATGTTCACATTTAAACAAAGATATTTAATGGGAAATTCACTATCATTAAATATAAAAATTTACCATAACATAAACACTTGCATAATACAATGGATATATTTTTCTTCTTTAGAGGATTATTATTTTCAAAATGTTCACATTTAAACAATGATATTCAATGGAAAATTCACTACCATTATCATTAGATATAAAAATTTACCTTAACATAAACAGTTGCATGATACAATGGATATATTTTTCTTGTTTAGAGGATTATCATTTGGAACTGTTCACCATTTAAACTATGATATTCAATGGAAAATATTTATATTTTCCAAATTGAGTAAAAAATATTTAAAAATAGAAATATAATAAAAAATAGATTTTCTAGAAACACTTGTTTTATTGTTAAAATAAAGATAACCTACTTTGTGATTTTGTTGTTACATTCAAAATTTGTGCTTACAATAAAATCTTGTTACACATTATATATACCACTCTGTTTTTCCTTTTAGTTTAAAAAAATTCAATTGGTTTTGTAAAGTTGTGTGCAAGGTTCCTTATAAATTTCATTATTTTTACTAATTATCAAATGAAAGGATACCTTGTATGTTTCAATATGCTTACTCTTCTTATCTAAAATATGATTGTTTTGATAACCCAATAGCATTGTTATCAAAGAAAATATGAGTTGTTTTTTTTTCTTCTTATCCACAATGTTTGGCAAGCCATTGTTGTTGCTACAACATATCTTGCATCAACATATGATAAAGTGAGAATAGATTGCCTCTTTGATGCCCATTGGACTCTACATCATCCAAAACTAAAAATGTACCAATATTATATCCTCTTAGTCTAAAATCACTATCTATATATGCACATAGTTTAAATTCTAACATGATGTATACTACAAGATAGCATAATTAGTTGTTCCAAAAACATATGTTTAGATCCTTTTTCAATCTACCCAATGGGTACTCTTTACTCCATTACTCAAGAAATTAAACTTATAACATATATTATAAGTCTTATATTATAACATATTATGAGCCTTGTTCAAGTCAAATGCATTAGACTTCCAACTATTTTCTTATAAAATTTTGGATGGATATTTGAAGCTTTATCCTTCTTATTGAGTAGTTGCAATTAGTGTTAATGTTGACTTACAATTTTCCATCTTAAAATTTTTCAATATGTCATTGAAAAATGAAAATAACAACTTCAAAATACCAAGAAAATATTTCATTAGTCCTAATTTAGTATCTTAAACTTAGTTTTAAAATGATCTCATCTTTGGTAATAAACACTCAACATATAAACAAACTATCAAAATTTTACCTTCCTTGCTTGCCTTTGTATACATAATTGGCTCACTTGGACTTCTATTGAATCATTTGTTATTCAAATAAGCATCAACTCTACTATGCCATGCTCAAGGTGCTTGTTTCAATCCATATAATTTCTTTTTAAATGGTAAACTTTATCTTATTGTCTATCAATTTCATATAGTTGAAGTTCTTTCACACAAATATCTTTTTCCCAAAAAACCATTTAAAAATGTGCACTTAACATTGATCTCATACATTTCTGGGTTTATTTTTTGTTAGCTTGTTACAACTATGTAAATTGTAGCTACAGTGTGTTACTACTACTTTTTCAATTGTAACTACACCTCCAAAATTTTCATTATAACCAATACCAAGTTCATAGACCCATGAAATACATGTATTGCTTTATGTTTTTAGATTTAAACTTTAACATTTACATAGTTTTATAAATACATTGAAAACCTATATTTTTTTCCATTTACACACATCTACATGGTCCCAATTATTGTTTCCTTCTAATTAGTCAAAAATTTTGAAGGATCCACCTTGTACCTCCTAATCATCTGGATCATCATATCCATGAAATAATATAGCCCTATTTACCATATATTTTTTGAAATGGAAATATTATATGGAACTCCAAGGGGGTTTCTAATTTAATTTTCTCTTAATTAAATTGGAAGAAAATATTGTAATTCCATCTCATGAAAAATTGTATTAGTTAATTGAGTGAGGAAGACTTAGTTAGATTAGTAAATTCAAGTTGACAGTGTAAGAGGAGGAATGAAGAGCTTCCCCATGATTTTAGGGGGTCCATTTATTTGTGAGTTGTAATTATTTAACTCAATTAATTGATGTAAAATCACTTTAACTAGCTCTAAATGAGTGATGAGATAGGTCGATTGAATTAAATCTAATTTAGTCCACAAGTAGTGGTCAATGAGTTAACTCAAAATTTTCTATAAATAGTTGTTGCAAGTGAGTTCTAAGGAAGGCCTAGTTGAGATTGGGGTTAAAGGGAAGATAACTATGAGTTGTATAATTAGAAGATTGTATATGCCATGCATGAGGTCATTAGGTTTCAATGGAAGGATTTCCCAATCAATTCTTGGGAATTTCCTAATTAATAGGGCCACAGTTCATCAAGGAATACTTAAGGAAGGCTCGCGAGACAAGGGCTCACAATTGGTTAGGTATTGGACCAATTTTTCCTAGATTGGAATAAGAGAGTTAGTAGAGTGCACAAGTTTCTTAGGAGGAGAAATATCATTTTATTTTTTCATGATACTCACTTTATGCAATTTACATATAATGGTGTTTTGAGAAGTTCCTTTCTGAGATACATCTTGTGGTGTAATCAATTGACTTCTTTCTCTTGCTTGTTGTGTGATTGTGTGATCAAATTTGGTTTCTGCATATTGTATATTGATTCACTATAGAAAAGAAGAATGAGATTTTGTTTTAAATAGATATATCGAATTTTCATATTTGTTCTTTAGGACTAGCAACAAATCAATATGTCTTTGGTTTGATACTCGAATATGCACTCCATGGAAATTAGAATTACATAACATGGAAGGATAGGATTAAGGCACTACTCGAGTACAATGGACTAAAGACATTCATAGAATATGATATTCCTTAGCCCGCAGCATCACATGCTCAACTTCTTGATGCAAGGAAGAAGAATGTAGCAAAGGAGAGAAGGATAGTTTTAGAAGGAGTTTGACATAATATTGTGTCGAATCTCCATGGAAAGGTGGCTCCATATGCGATGTGGAAGGCCTTGAAAAATCTGTTTCAGAATAGTAGCAACTAGAGGAAGTTCATGCTGAAAGACAAGTTGAGAAATATCAATACGGAGAATGGTGACACAGTCCAAAAATACTTGATGAAGTTCACTTAATGTCGAGATAAGCTTGGAAGTGTTAGTGTGACATTTCTCGATGATTATTTGGTGGGCCTATAACTTCTAGGACTTCCCAAGAGATGGCATAGCTACCAAGACTCTGTGAATGGGAGGGATAAGCTACAAGAGTGGGATCGATTGTGGTCTGACTTGGTATAAGAAGAGATTTGGTGGAGCACTAGAGATGGATCCTCATCAAATATTGATGATGAGGATAATTATTCCTTGGCTGGAAAGATGAAGAAATGGAAAGGGAAGGTGTCCGATTCTAAATTGGGGTCCAAAAAGGCACGAAGCGATACTTATCAAAGGTGAAATTTTTTCACTCTCATGAGCATGGACACTACGTGACAAATTGTCCACAAAAGAATGCCAACAATAAGGCCTCAAGAGGAGCAATAGTTGAAGCACGTGATTCACAGTTCGAGTTGGATTTCACTCTCATCGCATACATGGTCTCATGAGTGATGGGTTGTATTCGGTACTTGGATATTAGAGGTTCGATCCATATGACTGAAAACAAATAATTCTTTAGCAGCTTGGAGGAGAAGGATCTCGAGATGCACATCAAGATGGGTGATGATGAAAGGTATATCACTACCAGTGTGGGTACAATTACCTTTTATAGATATTTAGGCAAATAAGAATTTGGTTTGTGTTGTTATGTTTGAAGATTGTGGCTATGATGTTATTATGTGTGAAGGAAAGATGTTCCTTCATCACAAAGCCACGGGATAGGTGGAAAATATTGGGGTTTTTAGTAAAGAGCCTCTACAAATGCAATGTAGAAAACTATGTTGCATTGAGTGCACACATAGAAGGTGGATTGTCGAGACATCGATGAGTTATGGCACAGGAGATTGGGCCATCTAAACCATGGAGCTTTGTAGATCATGCAGCAAATTTCTACCGTAATTTCAAAGGGTATTCATAGAGATAGATGAAGAGGGTGTAAATTGGGGAAGTATACCAAATACACCTTTCAAGATAAGGAAATACGAGAAAAGGAAATCCTTGAGAGAGTTCAGTAATATGTGTGTGGACCGTTCTCGATATTTTCCATAACAAAACACACATATTATGTGATTTTTTTTAATGATTTTTCAAGAAAGTGTTGTATTTTATTCATGCTAAGGAAAGGTCATATGTTACCCAAGTTTTTTCAGTTCAGGGCATTTGTCGAGAAGGATAAAGGGAATAATGTAAAAGCTCTAAGGAGAAACAATGGTGGATAATATATCTTTGACAAATTCAAGAACTTATGTTCAAGCTCTAAGGTGATTTCATTTTTGAAGTGCTTCCACTAGGTGTATATCCAATCAACTCTCCACCTTTTACTTCCTAATCATCTTGATCATCATCTCCATGAAATAATCTAGCCCCATTTATGTAATGTTCCAAATGGGGAAAAATAGGCTCAGTAGGGAATATCTTAAGATATTCCACTATGGAATCACAACAATATGGAATTGCACCAATAAATATAAACTAGAGATAGACTGGTAGGGAATTTACCGGATGCATCACCTTCACAAGGAAGGGTGAAATCTAGAGGCTTCCTAGCCCATTCTAGACTCTATCTATAGAAGCTTGGTGAAACACAGCAAGTGTGGGAATGACACACTCCTCTTAGATTTTTCTACCCTTTGGAAACTTAGATCTACAAATCTAAAGAATGGATCCAAAGAGAATCAAAAACCAAATAAGTGAGAAGCGGGAACTTCCACTCTCAAGAAAATCTGCAATAGGCTCAAGGAGGATGTTGTATAAGAAAGCCAGTGTAAAAATAACATAGACCAGGGCTGGGTCCCTTATTTTAGGATATGTGGGACCTCCATGCAGAGTTTCAGCAAAAAAAAATGAGTTTAGAGGGCTTAAACGGATCTCCCACAATCAACACTAGTTTAAAATCAGCTAAAGGAGAGAGATGGGTTAATGGAGAAACCCTTCTTCTGGAATTGTGTAGTTTCTGCTTGAAGACATTGGAAAATAGACATTAGACTCATGTTATAGTATGGCAGCAAGAAATCAGATCTATAATGAAGTTCCTTTGTAGAAGCATTGGATTTACTTGAAGCAAGAGCAATAATTCTTCAAAAATAATAGCAGAAACACATAGGAAAGCTGCAGAAAGACTTGACAACATTATATATGAGGAACTTCAGTTGTTGTAGGTTAAAAATCATATCTAAAACTGATAAATAGCTAAAACAACAGATCCATACTAGATCTAGAAACTACTTAGCCTTCTTAACAAGATCCCCTTGGGGTTTTATCAAAATAATGCATGACAAAGTGTAGATCTAGCTTCTAATACACTCAACTGCAGAAAAATTCAGAGATTTCTGAAGATGGCTTTCATTACATTAAATATCATATCTAAACATGAATCAATCAGCAAGCTACTTTACAAATCTCAAAGGGAGAGGCAAGCCTTAATCACCAGAGAGCAAGTACAATAAGAAATCTAGACAACATTGAGGCATGTACATGAAAATAATGCAGTATAAGAAAGTGACTGCTGGAATGAATTGATACAAAAGATAAGAAATATAGTTCTAAAATTAAAATGAGAGTAAGATCCTCTTCCGGGTGGTCACAAGACACCCTACTTGATATAAATCTCCTCTAAACAACTAGATCTTGCAAATCTAGTTCACCCACTTGCTGTAACTCACAAACAGCTGAAAAACCCTCAACAGGACTAGCACTTCTATAGAGATGAGCTTGGCCTCAATGCTGGATAGTGGAGAGATACATCCCAATCTCCTCCAAAGAGCTACTCCATGGAAGGTGAGAGGATTCCTAAACAGGAAATCCTCTTCCCTTAGGCTAAAAAGCCAAGAGACTTGAGTTGCTGCAGCAACTTCTCAAAATTCTTCAACAACATTTACTTGTTGCCTCTCCTTATTTTTATAACATGAGGGCTTGCCAAAACCCTGAACCACCTTCTTCAACTTATCCTCTTTCACACATGAGATCCTTTTCTAGAAGTACGTTGTGCTTGATGGATAATATTCCCTCCAATTTGCACTGTAGGTGGGGCCAAGGTTGACACAGTCAAAGGAATTTTCCCTTTTCACACTTAGGGGTGTTTAATATAATAGCCAAGATTTATCCCCTTTCACATTGGGCATGTATTTATTCTCAACTTAGGAGTTAATAGACCTCCTTCACATAGTTTTATTCATGAATAAAGCAAAGTGGAAATAAAATGCAATATTCCCATGAGCAACAAAAATTGGGAACATTACAGTCTCCCTCGGAAAAATGTTTCTTACCCTCAAGCAACTCTTATTGTAGATGAAAATCATCTACTCCCCTCAAAATGGAATCCACATAAGGAAGGCTTCCTCCATTTGATATAATACATAATGCATGTTTGGCTCCAAATTTGTCTTCCACCAATGCATGAGAGAAATTCCAACTATGAGGTTAGAGATCCTCTTCTTATCATGAAGTACAAGATGACAAATACATGATGTCAAACACCATCAAAAACACATGTGAGACATAAAGTAAAGTAGCTCTTGCCATAAAGGAGAAGCTTTATTATGAAGAACATTCCTCCATCCCATGTTTTTGAATCTAAATAAGCATTGCTATGCCTCCATTCTTAGCCCTGTTGGCCTTGTTGGATCCAAACTCCATCATTCTAGCGTTATGCAAAGAATAAAGAAAGGAGTAATATGGGTAAACAAATATGTCAAACTATACTCTCCCAAATTCAACCACCAGAGCAAGGCCCTTTGCTGCCATACTCCATCTCCTCCATGTAATATGGACAAGCCATGCTTCCCCAAAAGATGATGTGCATGCCCTTCTTTGCTGGTGGATAATATAAAATTATAAAATAACATAATTTCATTATAAATTCAATTGGTTTTGTAAAGGAGTGTGCAAGGTTCCTTATAAATTTCATTACTTTTTCTAATTATCAAATGAAAGGATACCTTGTATGTATCAATATGCTTACTCTTTTTATGTAAAATGTGACTTTTTTGATAACCCAATAGCATTGTTATCAAAGAAAATATGAGGTTTTTTTTCTTCTTATCCACATTGTTTGGCAAGACATTGTTGTTGCTACAATATATCTTACATCAACATATGATAGAATGAGAATAGATTGCCTCTTTGATGCCCATTATACTCTACATCATCCAAAACTAAACATGTAACAAAATTATATCCACTTAGTCTAAAATCACTATCTACATATGCACATAGTTTAAATTCTAACATGATGTATACTACAAGATAGCATAATTAGTTGTTCCAAAACATATGTTCAGATCCTTTTTCAATCTACCCAATGGGTACTCTTTACTCTATTACTCAGGAAATTAAACTTATAACATATATTATAAGTCTTATATTATAACATATTATACGCCTTGTTCAAGTCAAATGCATTAGACTTCCAACTAATTTCTTATAAAAGTTTGGATGGATATTCGAAGCTTTGTCCTTCTTATTCACTAGTTACAATTAGTGTTAATGTTGGCTTACAATTTTCCATCCTAAACATTTTCCACATATCATTGAAAAATGAAAATAACATCTTCTAAATACCAAGAAAATATTTCATTAGTCCCAAGTTAGTATATCGAACTTAGTTTTAAAATGATCTCATCTTTGCTAATAAATACTCAACATATCAACAAACTATCAAAAATTTACCTTCCTTGCTTAGCTTTGTATACATATTTGGCTCACTTGGACTTCTCTTGAATCCTTTGTTATTCAAATAAGCATCAACTCTACTATGCCATGCTCAAGGTGCTTGTTTCAATCCATATAATTCCTTTTTAAATGGTAAACTTTATCTTATTGTCTATCAATTTCATATAGTTGAAGTTCTTTCACACAAACATCTTTTTCCCAAAAAACCATTTAGAAATGTGCACTTAACATTGATCTCATACATTTCTGGGTTTTTTTTTTGTTAGCTTGTTACTACTATGTAAATTGTAGCTACAATGTGTTACTACTACTTTGTCAATTGTAACTACACCTCCAACAGTTTCATTATAACCAGTACCAAGTTCATAGACCCATGAAATACATGTATGGCTTTATGTTTTTAGATTTAAAATTTAACATTTACTTACTTTTATAAATACATTGAAAGCCTATATTTTTTTCCCTTTACACACATTTATATGGTCCCAATTATTGTTTCCTTCTAATTAGTCAAAAATTTTGAAGGATCCTATGAAATTATTTCAAAATTTGAAAGTAAATCTATTTCATCATTCTTAAACACATTAATTAGAGCTGATCCTCTTGTGTCTCTTCCACCATAACGTGATGATTCACCATGCTCTCTAGTTCTTGGATTCTAAATAGTAATGGGTTCACTCTAGGTGATTTCATTTTTGAAGTGTTTTCACTAGGTGTATATAGAATCAACTCTCCACCTTGTACCTCCTAATCATCTGGATCATCATATCCATGAAATAATATAGCCCTATTTACCACATATTTTTTGAAATGGAAATATTATATGGAACTCCAATGGGATTTCTAATTTATTTTTCTCTTAATTAAATTGGAAGAAAATATTGTAATTCCATCTCATGACAACTTGTATTAGTTAATTGAGTGAGGAAGAATTATTTAGCTTAGTAGATTCAAGTTGACGGTGTAAGAGGAGGCATGGAGAGTTTCCCCATGATTTTAGGGGTTCCATTTATTTGTGAGTTGTAATTGTTTAACTCAATTAATTGAGGTAAAATAACTTTAACTAGCTCTAAATGAGTGATGAGATAGGTTGATTGAATTAAATCTAATTTTGTCCACAAGTAGTGGTCATTGAGTTAACTCAAAATTTTCTATAAATAGTTGTTGCAAGTGAGTTCTAAGGCAGGCCTAGTTGAGATTGGGGTTAAATGGAAGATAAGTATGAGTTGTGACGCAGCCAAAGGCTACAAAACCCACATCTACACATATAAAATGTGTTTTCAACTTAAAACCCAAAATAGATCTTAGCATGAGGTAACCTTAATGTGGAAGCTCTTCCTTTTACCAAACCTATGGTTAGGACCCTATAATAAAACCCACTTATGGAAAATTTGAATCAATATTCGAATTTGGATTAAAACCCGAAATAAATCTTCACGCCAACACATACATTAATGTATGAGCCCAACGATTTACCAAACCACCATTTATGATCATCAATCAGAATGTCAGAAACATTAATATATCTATTTGGCCCCACAACTAACATTTCATTTCATACCAAAGGTTCAAATTTGGGTAAAACCCAATGCACCATTATAATAATAACATCTGGACCATGTTTAACATTCCATCCTTTGATTTAAAACCCAAATTTTTCAACATAATATTTTATTTGGGTCTCACATCATTGCCTCTTACCTTTTGTTAACCTTCGAACAGATCCGACGGAAGTCGCATCACGACTTCGAATCGGACGACTATTGCACAACAAAAGTTCACGACCTTTAATATTCCAATCTGATGCGAAATGGGTGGTATTGAATTACCATCCATGCAACGTGTCACACGCTGACTGCTATCATGTTCATTTAAAGCTTTACCACTTACCACTCCAACTTACGCGACAACCACTTCACGGTTCCACTTGTCTCACGGTTCCAAAATGCATAATCCTGGAATAAACACAATTTCTTTGTTTATAAAAGAGATTAAGTACTCGTGCATTGAATTTTGCATGAAGCCTCAATCATTAACCATTCTGATTTAAACCAGAGAGATAGCGTATTTTCCTCTCGGTGTGGTTTCTGAATCATACAATTCCACCATACTCCAACTGCGCGTTCAACTCTCGTTTTCAGTAAAATTTGATTCCAAGGCTATACTCACACCAATTCTAGAAAGAACCAGGTTCCAAGGTACAAAATCCTGTTCGACTTATTCCCGATTCCACATTTGATCCTAAAAGGATCTGGATTATAAATTATATAACAAGCTTCAATTTCGATGGATCTCCTTATCACAGATGAATTGCGACCAGCTTCTAAACCCCATAAACACAATAGTTTAAGAATAAATAAATCCCACACAAAAATCCAAATATTTATAACCTTTGCAAATCTAATCACCTCAACATTCATTCATCTGAGATCTTTCGATTGGGGATTTGACTCTACAATACCTTAATTAACCATCCACAGATTTTCAAGGTATAGCAGAAAAAAACAAAATATACTACAATCAAATCTTCATTAATTGCGAATTATACAAATACAATCAAACCTTTCTTACAATCGGGATTTTGGCTTGATATTCCCTTACATAGCCTTTCTCCTCTTTTCTGTCAAAGCCCGTAGGCTTTAAAATATATTTTCTTCTATCATCTATCTCACTCTCATTCCTCTTTGTCGCCCTCTAATGCTTCAAAAGCTCACAATTTATAAAAGAAAGGGTTCATGAACCAATTTAGTTTAAATCCAAAAATCTCTCGTTGTCTCCTAAATTATCTATTCAGCTCCTCTCTTTATTCAACCGAATCCTACATTAGATTTTGTTTAAATCCCTTAAATCCTCACTATCCTTAGGATTCCTTACCCATCCCTAAGATTTTACAACTCACGAGATATTCTCCATAAATCAATTTACAACTTAAATTTCCTCAAACTTGACTAAACTTTAGAGAAATAAATAAAATGATTAAGGGAACGCACTCCCTTTATTAAATGAGAACTAAGACTCATGGGTCTTATAAGTTTTGAAGAATGCCCTCGCATCAGACTCCCTAGGTTGAAGAAATTCATGGACTCCTGTTCATGATTCACCCAACTGCTTCTGCTGTAAACTTCATCAAAGTTCATCTTCCAACTGGTTGTCTGTCCTCTTTCAATTATAGGTGCATTTTCTGCCTTCTCTCTTTCTCCTGGATGCCAAACTTTGTATTGTGAATGTCCTTTTGCTCTGCTGTCATAACCATCTCTTCTGCATAATTTTTGGATGTTGATATCCTGCAAAAACAAATTCTCAAACAATTTAAATTTCCGCTCCCTGGTCTTCTGCTGTCTTTCCATTATCTCAATAAAATTGAGTTCCAAATTTATGTATTTTTTCCTGTCCTGTATATTCTTTCATCTTCCATTGACTTGCTGATTTTGACAAATTCTTATGCTTATCATATTTGTAATTTCCACCATCCACTTATCTAACACCGAAGTAGCATCTTTTTGTTCTCAAAAGAAGATTGTTTCTTGGTTAATACAAGAACATATAAATTTTCAACCTCATACCGTCCATCAACAAATAATTTAGTTATTGATCTCGGTTCAAATACCTCCATATTCATATAAAATAAGATCGAATTTGTCCATCCAAATTTTTAATTTTGCAAAACCCAAGATAAAATCTTGAAATTCAAACCCCTCTTTAGACTAAAAATAAAATCGATTGTGGACTATACTTTCACATCTTCTCTCGCAACCTTCTTTTCTTCTACAATTATTTGTTTAATATTTATACCAACTCTCCTTCTTCATCCCGAACTTTTAAATCAAATAGCTGCTTACTATCATTGTTGGAACATAAGAGAGGGGGGTGAATTAGTATTCCTTTCAATTAGAGCATTAGTTAATCTTCAATTATTATCAGTGTTTGTACAATGATAGTAGCAAAAAAGATGAACGCAAATGCACACAGGTTTTAAGGTGGAAACCCACTCCAGGACAAAAAACACATAATGATTTTATAATAATTATTTAATATTCAACTCCAATTCAAAATAAAGCTCCAACTTCCTAGAATCTAGAAAAACATTCTTCTCCAGCTCCCACTAGATGGATGCTCCAATGCCCGAGATTCTTCAGTAGTCAACTGAATAGATGCCCCAAAACCCGATGAGCTACAACTCACCCTAGCACCACCCTACCACCCTATAGAAGAATAAAAGAATAATGGACTCTCGTACCAGGGAAAATGGTCCACTTTACAATAATATAGAATGATGTAGAAGAAGAAGATATACTAGAACATAACCCAAAATTTGACACAACCACCTAATGATGATCCTAGACCTCCCAACACTACCTCTTCAACCCATGGCAGATAGACACTAGTACAATTTTTACAATAATGTATTTACAATGACTCAGTACAATGATACCTTTACAATGATTGTATGCAGTGTTGTCCACTTGAAGACTTCATATGATGAACTTCTTGCTACTGTTATTCACCTTGGTTGTTGCTCTTGTCATGCTACCTTCTACTTCACCTTGATTTGCTTTGCTTCCATAGAAAGTCTAGTCCTTTGAAACCCTTGACAACACATGATATAGCTTTTTCTTGCCTTCTAGGAGCTACATATTGAATCTGGTGTATCCCTGTTATTTCAAATCCTCAATATTTGATTTTTGGTCCTGTAGTATTCCTTTCAGTCACATTTCCAATGCCATAGGTCTGACCCAATTTGGATTCTTCAAGAGAGAGTTATACCCAATCTCTCACAATTCCCTAATTATGGACTATTTCAACAGAGCGAACTTTTACGGCATACCACGTGTCACTGTTTCTTCTTTCGGCTTTGAAATTGATAGAGCGAAAACTATAGTATATAAAATATCTGTCAATTTTTATAGAATTCTAATCTGATACTCAAAGAGAGAGTTATGACAATTTTACCACGATCACTTCTTTAAGATGAATTTTAGGAGCCTACAAAAACCCTTACTTCCACAGATCATATCTCCAAAAATATTGCACAGCATGTCCTAAAATTTTTACAGCAGCTTCCTCCATATTTCAGTTTCACCTCATAGCAATTTCAGCTTCTGAACCTTCGTAGAAAAGACGTTAGAGTGAAAATTCCACGATGACCTGTTTCAGATGGAGAAATCCTTTACATAAGGAGGAAATGAGTACCACAATTTATATAAATGCTTAGGTTGAGAGGGGCTTCAACAAGTGAACGTGGGAGGGATTTTAGGAGCTTAAAAAATATTAATTATGAATTTTCAATGACCCATGCCCCAACCCCATGGGGTTTTATCCCACTAATGAACTGATACAATAGATAAGAAATACAGATCTAAAATTAAAATGCGAGTAAGATCCTCTTCCGGGTGGTCACAAAACACCCTACCTGAGAGAAATATCCTATAAACAAATAGATCTTGCAAATCTAGTTCACCCACTTGCTGCAACTCACAAATAGCTGAAAAACCCTCAACGGGACCAACGCTGCTATAGAGATGAGCTTGGCCTCAATGCCGGATAGTGGAGAGATACATCCCAATATCCTCCAAAGAGCTACTCCATGGAAGGTGAGAGGATTCCTAAATAGGAAATCCTCTTCCCTTAGGCTAAACAGCCAAGAGAATTCAGTTGTTGCAGCAACTTATCAAAATTCTTCAACAACATTTACTTGCTGCCTCTCCTTATTTTTATAACATGAGGGCTTGACAAAACCCTAAACCGCATTCTTCAACTTATCCTCTTTCACACATGAGATCCTTTTCTAGAAGTACGTTGTGCTTGATGGATAATATTCCCTCCAATCTGCACTGTAGGTGGGGCCAAGGTTGACACAGTAAAATGAATTTCCCCTTTTCACAGTTAGGGGTGTTTAATATAATAGCCAATATTTATCCCCTTTCAAATTGGGCATGTATTTATTCTCAACTTAGGAGTTAATAGACCTCCTTCACATAGTTTTATTCATGAATAAAGCAAAGTGGAAATAAAATGCAATATTCCCATGAGCAACAAAAATTGGGAGCATTACAGTCTCTGCCGGCAAAATGTTGCTTGCCCTCAAGCAACTCTTATTGTAGATGCAAATCATCTACTCCCCTCCAAATGGAATCCAGATAAGGAAGGCTTCCTCCATTTGCTATAATAAATTATGCATGTTTGGCTCCAAATTTGTCTTCCACCAATGCATGAGAGAACTTCCAACTGTGAGGTTAGAGATCCTCTTCTTATCATGAAGTTCAAGATGACAAATACATGATGTCCAACACCATCACAAACACATGTGAGACATAAAGTAAAGTATCTCTTGCCATAAAGGAGAAGCTTTATTATGTAGAAAATTCCTCCATCCCATGTTTGTGAATCTGAATAAGCATTGCTATGCCTCCATTCTTAGCCCTGTTGGCCTTGTTGGATCCAAACTCCATCATTCCAATTTTATTCAAAGAATAAATAATGAAGTAATATGGGTAAACAAAGATGTCAAACCATACTCTCCCAAAGTCAACCACTAGAGAAAGGCCCTTTGCTGCCATCCTCCATCTCCTCCATGTAATATGGACAAACCATGCTTCCCCAAAAGATGATGTGCATGCCCTTCTTTGCTGGTGGATAATATAAAATTATACAATAACATAATTTCATTATAAATTCAACTTGATTTGTAAAGGTGTGTGCAAGGTTCCTTATAAATTTCGTTACTTTTACTAATTATCAAATGAAAGGATAGCTTGTATGTATCAATATGCTTACTCTTTTTATGTAAAATGTGACTTTTTTGATAACCCAATAGCATTGTTATCAAAGAAAATATGAGGTTTTTTTTCTTCTTATCCACAATGTTTGGCAGGACATTGTTGTTGGTACAATATATCTTAATCAACATATGATAGAATGAGAATAGATTGCCTCTTTGATGCCCATTATACTCTACATCATCAAAAACTAAACATGTAACAAAATTATATCCACTTAGTCTAAAATCACTATCTACATATGCACATAGTTTAAATTCTAACATGATGTATACTACAAGATAGCATAATTAGTTGTTCCAAAAACATATGTTCAGATCCTTTTTCAATCTACCCAATGGGTACTCTTTACTCTATTACTCAAGAAATTAAACTTATAACATATATTATAAGTCTTATATTATAACATATTATACGCCTTGTTCAAGTCAAATGCATTAGACTTCCAACTAATTTCTTATAAAAGTTTGGATGGATATCTGAAGCTTTTTCCTTCTTATTCACTAGTTACAATTAGTGTTAATGTTGGCTTACAATTTTCCATCCTAAACATTTTCAACATATCATTGAAAAATGAAAATAACATCTTCTAAATACCAAGAAAATATTTCATTAGTCCCAAGTTAGTAACTTATTTTTAAAATGATCTCATCTTTGCTAATAAATACTCAACATATAAACAAACTATCAAAAATTTACCTTCCTTGCTTACCTTTGTATACATAGTTGGCTCACTTGGACTTCTCTTGAATCCTTTGTTATTCAAATAAGCATCAACTCTACTATTCCATGCTCAAGGTGCTTGTTTCAATCCATATAATTCCTTTTTAAATGATAAACTTTATCTTATTGTCTATCAATTTCATATAGTTGAAGTTCTTTCACACAAACATCTTTTTCCCAAAAAACCATTTAGAAATGTGCACTTAACATTGATCTCATACATTTCTGGTTTTTTTTTTTTTTAGCTTGTTACTACTATGTAAATTGTAGCTACAGTGTGTTACTACTACTTTGTCAGTTGTAACTACACCTCCAAAAGTTTCATTATAACCAGTACCAAGTTCATAGACCCATGAAATACATGTATGGCTTTATGTTTTCAGATTTCAAATTTAACATTTACTTACTTTTATAAATACATTGAAAACCTATATTTTTTTCCCTTTACACACATCTATATCGTCCCAATTATTGTTTCCTTCTAATTAGTCAAAAATTTTGAAGGATCCTATGAAATTATTTCAAAATTTGAAAGTAAATCTATTTCATCATTATTAAAAAAATTAATTAGAGCTGATCCTCTTGTGTCTCTTCCACCATAACATGATGATTCACCATGCTCTCTAGCTCTTGGATTCTAAATAGTAATGGGTTCACTCTAGGTGATTTCATTTTTGAAGTGTTTTCACTAGGTGTATATAGAATCAACTCTCCACCTTGTACCTCCTAATCATCTGGATCATCATATCCATGAAATAATATAGCCCTATTTACCACATATTTTTTGAAATGGAAATATTATATGGAACTCCAATGGGGTTTCTAATTTAATTTTCTCTTAATTAAATTGGAAGAAAATATTGTAATTCCATCTCATGACAACTTGTATTAGTTAATTGAGTGAGGAAGAATTATTTAGTTTAGTAGATTCAAGGTGACGGTGTAAGAGGAGGCATGGAGAGTTTCCACATTCGATCCTAAAAGGATCTGGATTATAAATTATATAACAAGCTTCTATTTCGATGGATCTCCTTATCGCAGATGAATTGTGACTAGCTTCTAAACCCCATAAACACAACAGTTTAAGAATAAATAAATCCCACACATAAATCCAAATATTTATAACCTTTGCAATTCTAATCACCTCAACATTCATTCATCTGAGATCTTTCGATTGGGGATTTGACTCTACAATACCTTAATTAACTATCCACAGATTTTCAAGGTATAGCAGAACAAAACAAAATATACTGCAATCAAATCTTCATTAATTTCGAAATATACAAATACAATCAAACCTTTCTTACAATCGGGATTTTGGCTTGATATTCCCTTACATGGCCTTTCTCCTCTTTTCTGTCAAAGCCCGTAGGCTTTAAAATATATTTTCTTCTATCATCTATCTCACTCTCATTCCTCTCTGTCCCCCTCTAATGCTTCAAAAGCTCACAATTTATAAAAGAAAGGGTTCATGAACCAATTTAGCTTAAATCAAAAAATCTCTCGCTGTCTCCTAAATTATCTATTCATCTCCTCTCTTTATTCAACAGAATCCTAGATTAGATTTTGTTTAAATCCATTAAATCCTCACTATCCTTAGGATTCCTTACCCATCCCTAAGATTTTACAACCCACGAGATATTCTCCATAAATCAATTTACAACTTAAATTTCCTCAAACTTGACTAAACTTTAGAAAAATAAATAAAATTATTAAGGGAACCCACTCCCTTTATTAAATGAGAAATAAGACTCATGGGTCTTATAAGTTTTGAATAATGCCCCCACATCAGACTCTCTAGGTTGAAAAAATTCATGGACTCCTGTTCACGATTCACCCAACTGCTTCTGCTGTAAACTTCATCAAAGTTCATCTTCCAACTGGTTGTCTGTCCTCTTTCAATTGCAGGTGCATTTGCTGCCTTCTCTCTTTCTCCTGGATGCCAAACTCTGTATTGTGAATGTCCTTTTGCTCTGTTGTCATAACCATCTCTTCTGCATAATGTTTGGATGATGATATCCTACATAAAAAACTTCTCAAACAATATAAATTTCTACTCCCTGGTCTGTTGTTGTCTTGCCATTATCTCAATAAGATTGAGTTCCAACTTTATGTATTTTTTCCTATCTTTTATATTCTTCCATCTTCCATTGACTTGCTAATTTTAACAAATTCGTATGCTTATCATATTTGTAATTTCCACCATCCACTTATCCAACAATTGATGTAGCATCTTTGCAATCTCAAAAGAAGATTGTTTCTTGTTTAATACAAGAAAATATAATCTTTAAACCTCATACTGTCCATCAGCTGCAAATAATTTATTTATTGAACTTGGTTCAAATACCTCCATATTCATACAAAATAAGACTGAATTGTCCATCGAAATTTTTAATTGCAAACCGAAGATAAAATCTTGAAATTCAAACCTCCTTTGGGCTAAAAATAAAATCTGATTGTGGACTATACTTTCACATCTTCTGCAACCTTCTTTCTCTTCTACAATGATTTGTTTAATAGTTATACCAACTCTCCTTCTTTCATCCTGAACTTTTAAATCAACTAGCTGCTTACTATCATTGTTGGAAATACTTAGAGGGGGGGGGGGGGTGAATCAGTATTCCTTTCAATTAGAGCATTAGTTAATCTTCAATTATTATCAGTGTTTGTACAATGATAGCAGCAAAGAAGAGGAACTCAAATGCACATAGTTTTTAAGGTGGAAACCCACTCCGGGACAAAAACCACATAATGCTTTTATAATAATTATTTAATATTCAACTCCAATTCAAAATAAAGCTCCAACTTCCTAGAATCTAGAAAAACATTCTTCTCCAGCTCCCACTGGATGGACGCTCCAATGCCCGAGATTCTTCAGTAGTCAAATGAATAGATGCCCCAACACCCAATGAGCTACAACTCACCCTAGCACCACCCTACCAGCCTATATAAGAATAAAAGAAGAATGGACTCCCGTACCAGGGAAAATGGTCCACTTTACAATGATATAGAATGATGCAGAAGAAGAATATATACTATACCATAACCCTAAATTTGACACAACCACCTAATGATGATCCTAGACCTCCCAACACTACCTCTTCAACCCATGGCAGATAGACACTAGTACAATTTTTACAATAATGTATTTACAATGACTTAGTACAATGCTACCTTTGCAATGATTGTATGCAGTGCTGCCCACTTGAAGACTTCATATGATGAACTTTCTACTACTGTTATTCACCTTGGTTGTTGCTCTTGTCATGCTACCTTCTAATTCACCTTGCTTTTCTTTGCTGCCATAGAAAGTCTAGTCCTTTGCAACCCTTGACAACACATGGTCTAGCTTTTTCTTGCCTTCTAGGAGCTAGATATTGAATCTGGTGTATCCCTGTTATTTCAAATCCTCAATATTTGATTTTTGGTCCTATAGTAGTCCTTTTAGTCGCATTTCCAATGCCATAGGTCTGACCCAATTTGGATTCTTCAAGAGAGAGTTATACCCAATCTCTCACAATGCCCTAATTATGGATTGTTTCAACAGAGCGAACTTTTATGGCATACCATGTGTCATTGTTTCTTCTTTCGGCTTTGAAATTGATAGAGAGAAAACTATAGTCTGTGAAATATCTGTCACTTTTTATAGAATTCTAATCTGATACTTAGAGAGAGAGTTATGACGATTTTACCACGGTCACTTCTTTAAGATGAATTTCAGGAGCCTGCAAAAACCCTTACTTCCACAAATCATATCTCCAAAAATATTGCACAGCATGATCTAAAATTTTTATAGAAACTTCCTCCAGATTTCAGTTTCACCTCGTAACAATTTCAGCTTTTGAACCTTCATAGAAAAGATGTTAGACCGAAAATTCCACGATGACCTGTTTCAGATGGCGAAATCCTTTGCATAAGGAGGAAATGAGTACCACAATTTATATAAATGCTTAGGTTGAGAGGGGCTTCAACAAGTGAATGTGGGAGGGATTTTAGGAGCTTAAAAAATATTAATTACGACTTTTCAATGACCCATGCCCCAACCCCATGGGGTTTTAGCCCACTAACTAGGGGTACAAACTTCAAACATGAATATCTCTCAAACCATGAAGAATTACATGGTGTGCCATATATCAATGGAAACATCTCAAAAAATAGAAACCATAAAAAGCATTATTGACCCAGAATATATTAATTTGGTAGGTTGAAATTCCAATGCAATATTGGGTTAGCCCCTGGTGCTGCTTGAGTTGACATCAATGACAACCGTTGATCAACAATCTCCCCCTTTGGCATTGATGGCAACACAAGTACTCCCCCTACGATCATGACACATCTTCCTACAACATTCTCTCCCCCTTTGACATCAATGGAAAAGGGTAACCCCCCCTAAAAGACAACCATCCTACGGACCTGTACACACTTCCACTCCCCTTGACACACAACCATCCTGCAGACCTATAATCTAATGAGAACTTGGGAGAATCCCAAGATTTTGACGAAGAAATTAAAATGCTTCATGAGGTAAAGGTTTAGTGAAGATATCAAAATTTTTTTCTTTTGCAAAAACATACTCAAGTTTGATATTCTTTTCAGCAACTTGTTCTCTAACAAAATGATATTTGATCAGAATGTGTTTTGTTTTTGAATGCATGACAGGATTCTTAAAGATGCTGATGGCACTAGTGTTGTCATAGAATATGGGAATAAGATCACTGAATTGTACTTGAATATCTTGCAAATTTTGTTTCATCCAAAGGACTTGAGTACAACATGATGCTGCTGCAATGTATTCTGCTTCCGTTGTAGATAACGAGATTGAAGTTTTCTTTTTGCTCAACCATGATATGAGACAACCACCTAGATAGAATGCTGCTCCACTAGTACTCTTACGATCATCAACGCTTCCTGCCCAATCTGCATCTGTAAAGTCTTGAATAATGAGATTGTTACCCTTGGGATACCACAAGCCATATTCTTTTGTGCCCTTTAGATATCAAATAATTATTTTGACGGCAATAATATGTGATTCTTTTGGTGCTGCTTGGAATCTTGCTACTTTTCCAACTGCTTTCATAACATCTGGTCGAGAGGCTGTTACATATAGAAGACTACCAATCATAGATCTGTGCAACCTCTGATCCACATCCTTAGATGAGTTGTCTATGCTTAATTTGCAACTTGTTACCATCAGAGTAAGGACATGTTTGCAATCTTCCATTTTGAATTTCTGGAGCATTTCCCTGATGTACTTGGCTTGACATATAAATATTCGTTTCTCTTGCTGAGATATTTGAAGCCCTAAGAAGTATGTCAGCTCACCAAGTAAATACATCTCAAACTCACTCTGCATCTTTGTAGAAAAGTTCTTACTTAATCGATCATCATTGCTACCAAATATTATATCATTCACATATACCTTAACGATTGTTAAATTATCTTTATCTATTTGTACATAAAGATTGCTATCAACACTACCTTTCTTGAACCCTTGTTGACGTAGATATCCATCAAGATGAGCATACCATGCTCTTGGAGTCTGCTTAAGACCATATAGAGCCTTCTTTAACCTGAAGACATAGTCTTATTTTTGTGATAGTAGAAAACCTTCAGGTTGTTCGATGTAAACTTCTTCTTTTAATTCTCCATTCAGAAATGTTGACTTAACATCCATTTGGTAGACTTTGATTTTTCTTGAACATGCATAGCCAAGAAACATTTAGATGGCTTCCATTCTGGCAACTAGTGCAAATGTTTCGTCGAAATCAATTCCTTCCACTTGTGCATACCCTTTGCAAACCAATCTTGCTTTGTTTCTGGTAACCTACCCATCTTCATTCAATTTGTTCCTGAACACCCATTTAGTCCCAATGACATTTTTATCTTTTGGTCGTGGAATTATGTCCCAGGTGTTATTCTTCTCAATTTGATCCAATTCTTCATTCATAGCTGCTACCCAATGTTCATTCTAGCTGGCTTCCTCAAAACTACTAGGCTCAAAGGTTGCTAGAAATGCAATGTGATCTTGTTGTGATGAACGAAGCTATCGACCTTCATTTATGTCACCAATGATTTGATTTGATGGATGGTTATTTTGAATCCACTCTTTTTTTCTCCTTGGAGGAGCTTCTTGTTGTTGTTCTGGTATATCTTGATGATAATTGTTTACTTCTTCCTCATTGATAGTTGCTTCTTGTTCTACAATTTTATCTGTCTTTTTCAGCCTCTGTCTCAAGTTTCAAAGATTCTAGATCATCATCATTACTTGCTAGAACACCATCTTCGTCAAATGTAACATTTATGCTCTCCACTATCTGTTTTTGTCTTAGATTATAGCATTTATAGGCCTTTCTTTTATGTGAGTAACCAACAAAGATACCTTCATCAACACGTGATTCAAACTTACCCAAATTTTGATCTTCTCTTGTGATATAACATTTTATTCCAAATATTCTGAAATATTTTACATTAGCTGGTTTTCCTTTCCATAATTCATATGGAGTCTTGTTGCAATTATTTCTGAGAAGACTTTGGTTGCTAATGAAGACTGTCATATCAATTGCTTGAACCTAGAATTTTTCATCCAATTTTGAGTCCTTCAACATTGTTCTACCCATTTCTTGTACGGTTCTATTCTTTCTTTCACCAACTCCATTCTGCTGAGGTGTTTGTGCTGTTGAAAATTTCCTTTTTATTCTATTTTCGTCACAGTATTGCTGAAATAATTTGGAAGTGAATTCTCCACCATACATGCCTTTCCTGATTTCACATTTTGTGGAGTTGAATAGTATTGTGTGACCTTGATCACACATTTTTCCAACACTGAGTAGATTGTGATTCATGTTTTCAACCAATAGAACATTACTGGCTAGAGCATCTTTTCTTCCAAGAGTGACAGTACCTGATCCTATAACATTTGAAGATCCATCATTTCAAAAGGACACGGTTCCATCCTTCTTCTCTTTGAGAGATACAAATTTATTTCTATCTCCAGTCATATGCGTTGAGAAACCGCTATCAACATAGCACACATCTCTGTTCTTTTCAGCCTTGAAATAAAGAGCACAATTATCATTCTTCTTCTTCTTTCATGTTCGTTCGTTCTATGGCTTCAAAGATTCTTCTAGACGATTTTCAAGTCTGCAGTCTTTGGCTATGTGTCCAAAGTTTTGACATTTGTAACATTCAATATTATTTCTTAAATATTCAAATCTATTGATGTTTTGTTGAGCCCTGGGAGGTTCATATTGATAGATATTCTAGAATTGTATTCGTTCCTAGGGTACATGCGACATTCTATAGCTTTATGACAAAATATTCCACATGAATACCAGTAGCCATAAAATATATGTTGGTACCTGGATAGAAATTTTCGTCGAGGAATTGTCTTCCAAGGCTGTTCTTGTGAATCTTGTCCAGTGAAGTCTACATGCATGTCAGATCTCATAGGTTCATTATATTTTGTTGTAGAAGGTCCTGCTTCTTCTTCTTTGTAACTGATGCCAATTCTGTCATTGTAAGATCGTTCATTGTTGATGAGTTCTTCCAATGCCCTTGAGTTGTTGGCATACTTTTGGGTAGTTTTTCATTTCTTCACTTCCTCACGCAACGAGACTACTTCAGCTTCTAATTCTTCGCTTTCTTGGTTGCTTTCTTCCAACTTATTTTGAAGTGACTCTTCAATGCATTTATGTTCTCTAACTTCAATTTTGAGACCTTAAACTTTTTCTTCAAGAGTATTGGAACGGATCTTCTCTGCCTTGAGATATTTTATAAGTTTGATTGCTTCCTTATAAAATTCTTCTATGGTCATTCCTTCTTAGTTGTTTGATACCTCTTCTTTATTGTGCTTGGGTTTATTGTTCTTGGCCATAAACAATACTCTCTCATTGGCTTCTTATTCACTATCATTGTCTTCATCGAATGATGAGCTATCTTCTTTAGAGAGAAAGTTCCTTTTGGATCCTTGCTTGTTGAATTTCTTAAAGCCTTTCTTTCCTTTTGAGTTGCCATCACTTCTGTTTGGACATTTTGCTGCAAAATGCCCAACCTCATTACAGCTGAAACATATCAATGGAAGTTTACCTTTGAATTGTCCCTTACCAATTTTTAGTTTTCTTGTGAAGTAAGAATATTCTTCATCTGAAATACCTTCTTCATCATCTCCCTTTTCTTCACACTTGCAGGTGCATGTGTTTTCAATTGAAGGTTTTTCTATCCTTATTGGTTTTCTTAGATTCCACGAATGCAATTTCTAGATGCGAAGAACCCTCTTCTTCATCAAATCTCATTTCATATGCTATGAGAACTCCATGTAATTCCTCTTTGCCGAGTTTGTCTATATTTGCACTGTATTCTAAGACTGATACCTTTGGGTTGAATCTCCCTGGTAACGTTCTAAGAATATTCTGTATAATAGTATTCTCGTCAACTAGCCCTTCAAATCCTTCCAAAGTATTGGTTATTTAATCAACGTATTTGAAGTATGCAACAATGTTGCAATCTTCTTTCATTCTGAGTTGCTCAAATTTTTCTCTATAGATTTGAAGCTTTGCTTCTTTGACATTTGAGTCACCTGCATATATATTTTCAAGCTTGTCCCATATATTTTTGGCAGTTTTACAACCCAACACCCCTTATGATAAGTAGATTCAATAAGTCCACTGATAATAATATTCTTTGCTTTTGCATCATTTACCAAATTCTTCTTACCTTGTTCATCCGCGGTTGATGTAAATCCATTTTGAACAGTGTCCCATACTTCGTAACCTTGCGCCAAGAGATAGACCTCCATTCTTCCTTTTCAGAGTGCATAATTATTTTCATTGAAAAGAGGTACACCATTCTTGGTATGCTTCATGACCTCCTTCCAGCTGTTAAACTGCTATTGAAGGAACTAGGCTCTCAAACCAATTGTTGGAAATACTGAGAGAGGGGGGGGGGGGGGTGAATCAATATTCCTTTCAATTAGAGCATTATTTAATCTTCAATTATTATTAGTGTTTTTACATTGATAGTAGCAAAAAAGAGGAGCACAAATGCACACAATTTTTAGGGTGGAAACCCACTCCGATTAAAAAAACACCTAATTCTTTTCTAATAATTCTTTAATATTCAACTCCAATTGAAAATAAAGCTCCAACTTCCTAGAATCTAGAAAATAATTCTTCTCCAACTCCCACTGGATGGATGCTCCAATGCGTGAGATTCTTCAGTAGTCAACTGAACAGATGCCCCAACACCCAATGAGCTACAACTCACCCTAGCACCACCCTACCACCCTATAGAAGAATAAAATAAGAATGGACTCCCGTACCAAGGAAAATGGTCCACTTTACAATGATATAGAATGATGTAGAAGAAGAAGATATACTAGAACATAACCCCAAATTTGACACAACCACCTAATGATGATCCTAGAAATCCCAACACTGCCTCTTCAACCCTTGGCAGATAGACACTAGTACAATTTTTACAATAATGTATTTACAATGAGTTCTTACATTGATACCTTTACAATGATTGTATGCAGTGTTGCCCACTTGAAGACTTCATATGATGAAATTATTGTTGCTGTTATGCACCTTGATTACTACTCTTGGCATGCTACCTTCTGCTACACCTTGCTTTGCTTTGCTGCCATAGAAAGTCTCATACTTTGCAACCCTTGACAACACATTATCTATCTTTTTCTTGCCTTGTAGGAGCTAGATATTGAATCTGGTGTATCTCTATTATTTCAGATCCTCAATATTTTATTTTTGGTCCTATATTAGTCCTATGAGTCATATTTCCAATTCCATAGGTCTGATCCAATTTGGATTCTTCAAGAGAGAGTTATACCCAATCTGTCATAATGCCCTAATTATGGACTGTTTCAACAGAGCGAAGTTGTATGGCATGCCACATCTCACTGTTTCTTCATTCGGCTCTGAAATTGATAGAGAACAAACTAGAGTCTATGAAATATCTATCACTTTTTACAGAATTCCAATCCGATACTTAGAGAGATATTTATGATGATTTTACCACGGTCACTTATTTGAGATGAATTTCAGGAGCCTGCAAAAACCCTGACTTCCACAGATCATATCTCCAAAAATGTTGTGCGCTTTGATCTGAAATTTTCACAGTAGCTTCCTCAAGATTTTGACTTCACCTCATAAAAATTTCAGCCTCTGAGCCTTCGTATAAAACAAGTTAGAATGAAAATTCCACAATGACCTATTTTAGATGGTGAAATCCCTTACATAAGGAGGAAATGAGGATCAAAATTTATATAAATTCTTAGGTTGAGAGGGGCTTCAACAATTGAATGTGGGAGGGATTTTAGGAGCTTAAAAAATATTAATTATAAATTTTCAATGACCCATGCCCCAACCCCATGGGGTTTTAGCCCACTAACTAGGGGTACAAACTTCAAACATGAATATCTCTCAAACCGTGAAGAATTACATGGTGTGCAATATATCAATGGAAACATCTCGACAAGTAGAAACCATAAAAAGAATTATTGAACCAAAATATATTAATTTGGTAGGTCAAAATTCCCATGAAATATTTGGTTAGCCCCTGGTTCTGCTTGGGTTGACATCAATGACAACCACTGATCAACAATCATCTTCTTGTTTCCATAAGGAAAACTAACTTTCTACATTTTCAGAATTTACATATTTCTTCATGTTTGCATAAACAAACATATCTGCAAGGGCAGTTTGTCCTTCATCCTGGAAAACACATTCAAAAATTAATAATTCAAAGTCAGGAAATGCATTACATTTTCCATCAATTCTACTCCATAATTTCTCTTATTTTTCATCCTCTTGATGTGCATATGACATACAAAAATTGTCATATCTTCCTCCATATTTCCTTGTCTTGAAAAATTCTGCTTTGTTCTCACTTTTCTCTAAATGCTGCCTAATTTCAAAATTCTGTTCTATACTCTTTTCTTTAGCCTTCCTTCCTTTCACACTTCTTTTCATTCTTCCTTCTTCTCCCTTACAAATTTGTAAGTTACTAAATTGTCTTTTCCATGCCTCTTCCTTTTCAATCAAAATCTGCCAATCTCTAACTCTCTTTGTTTCTTGACATGAAACAAAATTATATGTAACAGATTTTTCCTTCCATGATAAAGTTCCTTTTACAATGAAAATCACTGTCAATATCATAAATATCACATTCCATTGAAACTATTTGCTGCTCACTGTAAATGCATCATTCATGAAAGCATCCTTGCCTCCATCCTTTGAGATTACCTGTCTCTCACCAGTTTGTTGATTACATTTACCTTTATTCTTTTTGCAAGTTGTACAAGTAACACTGTCTTCAAATTTCTATTGTGCATCAACCTTTGCCAACTAATCCTTATGTTCTTGACTATCTTCTTTTTCTCTCCCCTTTATAGCCATTTTTGGACTAGCTATACCGCCTTGGACTGGATTCTCTTTATAAATCCCTTTTCTACAATCTTCCACAATATAATATTTAGTAAGATCATTTTCCATTAATGCTCCATTATGTTCTTCCAAGACAATTTCTTGTCCATTAACTATCAATACATGTCCATAATTTTTGAATAAAAATGAAAGAGATAATCCCATTACCTCAAATGGTTGCACTGTACACATACTTTTGGTTGTTCCTGTCACAAGGCTATCTTCATACCTCTCTTTGGCTTCTTATTTTGCAATCTACAATTTCCTTTTATCTCCATACTGTTTTTCCTTCCTTTTCCAAATCTCACTAGATTCATCACCTCCGGCTTCCATGGTAGTTTTCAAAATTTGTACATCTGTAGTGTCTTTGAACACATGTTCATTCAAGAACTGTTTCATTACAGTCACCTCTTCTAACATATTCATTTCTTCAACAACTTGCATAAACATATCTTGTAAAGATTTTTCATCACCTGCATACATATAAAAATCATCAGTTTCAAAAATACTAGGCTCCTCTTTCTTTGATGTCTCAATCATCACATCTCTTTGCTGATCTGAACTTGTCCAACAGTTCAGAAATTCATCAATGATTCCTTTCTCAGCAAATTAATCTTCTTGCTCAGGTCTATAATAGTCATCTTCCATCTCTAACTCAACTATTCTGAGTTCCTCTCTTAATCTGATATACATTATTCTGTTTATCTTCTTTTGCAACAGCTTCTACTTTATCTTGTTTCTTTTCATAATCCAACCATAACTTTGGTCCTTCATACTCTTGTCAAGAAACACTATTATTGCATCAACACTTGCTTTCGATTCTACAATTTCTCTATCAAATACTTCTTCACTCATTTCCATACCTTTACCATTTCCCTTGGAATTTTTCTTTCTTTTGTTGTGGATTCTCTTTGAACCCCTATTATGAAGATCAGTAGTCACTTTCTTCTCCATCTCTATGAGCTCCTCACTCATTATGAGTTGCACTAAGCCTCTACAACAGCAAGTCCTCCTTGCTTCTACTTACCTCACCAATCCTCTCTCTGGACTTCGTCTTTTAGTAAGCATTGGTTCTCTGTTTCTGGAACCTCTTGAGCATTCTTCTTCTGCTCTTCCTAGGCTTATATCCTCCACTCACCTTCTCTTGAGAACACTTCAGTTGTTCTCCCTGTCCAACTTTTAGCTAGAATATTTAGGTTCACTGCCACTAACACAACTCTTCTCTATGTTTACACAACCTTATACTATGTGTTTTTGCTATCATTTTATTTCTTATAGAAATAATTCAAATGGAACCAACATCAAAATATTGCTCATACCTGAGAGATATCCAAATGATTGATCTCTTTGAGCTTCCATTGGCTTGGACAATACACATGTTGTTTTAATTTTCACTGTCTGCACTTCAATTCTTTTGTCAACTAAATTTCCCTTCTTGCTGACTACATCTATATTCATTTTATTTCCTTACAAAATTTATGTTGTAATTTCTTCATTCATTTCTTTGTCACAACTACTTTGCTGAAACTTCTGTTGCTACTTTCATCACATACACATATCATTAAAATTCTGCACAGCTTTTACCTGATCCTTTCTTCCTCAAGTCTTTTTCAAAATATTCCTTTAATGAAATGTTGAAGTTCTCATTGTCTGAAATATTTCAGAAGTCCTATTTGCATACAATATCTTGTGTTATGTGCTTCCTCTATATCGAATTCATCACAATGAAAATCATACACATGCTGAGAATAAAATACAATCATTGTCAATCAACTCCACAGAGTATTAGTCTAGCTCTGATACCACAACTGATGCAGCCAAAGGCTGAAAAACCCACATCTACACATACAAAATGTGCTTTTAACTTAAAACCCCAAATAGATCTCAGCATGAGGTAACCTTAATGTGGAAGCTCTTCCTTTTACCAAACCTATGGTTAGGACCATGTAATAAAACCCACTTATGTAAAATTCGAATCAATATTCAACTTTGGATTAAAACCCAAAATAAATCTTTGGTCCAAAAAATAAATTAATGTATGTGCCCAATGATTTACCAAACCACCATATATGATCACCAATCCGAATGTTAGAAACATTAATATATATATTCGGCCCCACAACTTACATTTCATTTCATACCAAAGGTTCGAATTTGGGTAAAACCTAATGCACCATTATAATAATAACATCTGGACCATGTTTAAGATTCAATCCTTTGATTTAAAACCCAAATGTATCAACATAGTATTTTATTTGGGTCTCACATCATTGACGATTACCTTTCGTTAACCTCCGAATAGATCCAACGGATGTCGCATCACGACATCCAATCGGACGACTATCGCACAACAAAAGTTCACGACCTTTAACACTCCAATCTCACGTGAAATGGGCGGTATTCAATTACCATCCATGCAACGTGTCACACGCTGACTACTATCACATTCATTTAAAGGTTTACCATTTACCACTCCCAACTTACGCGAAAACCATATGTTGTTTTCTGAAAACCACTCCACGGTTTCACTTGCCTCACAGTTCCAAAACGCATAATCCTGGAATCAACACAATTTTTATGTTTATAAAAGAGATTAAGTACTGATGCATTAAATTTTGTGTGAAACCTCAATCATTAACCGTTCTTATTTAAACCATAGAGATAGTGGATTTTCCTCTCAGTGTGGTTTCTGAATCATAAAATTCCACCATACTGTAGCTACACTTTCAACTCTTGTTTTCAGTAAAATTCGATTCCAAGGCTATACTGACACCAATTCTGGAAAGAACCTGGTTCCAAGGTACAAAATATTGTTCGTCTTATTCCTGATTCCACATTCAATCCTGAAAAGATCTGGATTATAAATTATATAACAAGCTTCTACTTCGGTGAATCTCCTTATCATAGATGAATTTTGACCAGCTTCTAAACCCCATAAACACAACAGTTTAAGAATAAATAAATCGCACACAGAAATCAAAATTTGTATAACCTTTGCAATTCTAATCACCTCAAAATTCATTCATCTAAGATCTTTCAATTGGGGATTTGACTCTACAATACCTTAATTAACCATCCACAGATTTTCAAGGTATAGCAGAACAAAACAAAATATACTGCAATCAAATATTCATTAATTGTGAATTATACAAATACAATTAAACCTTTCATACTATTGGGATTTTGGCCTGATGTTCCCTTACATGGAATTTCTCCTCTTTTCTGTCAAAGCCCGTAGTCTTTAAAATAAAATTCCTTGTATCATCTATCTCACTCTTATTCCTCTCTGTCCCCTTCTAATGTTTCAAAAGCTCACAATTTATAAAAGAAAGGATTCATGAACCTATTTAGTTCAAATCCAAAAATCTTTCACTGTCTCCTAAATTATCTATTTAGCTCCTCTCTTTGTTCAATAGAATAATAGATTAGATTTTGTTTAAATCCCTCGAATATTCACTATTCTTAGGATTCCTTACTCATCCCTAAGATTTTACAACTCATGAGATATTCTCCATAAATCAATTTACAACTTAAATTTCCTCAAACTTAACTAAAATTTAGGAAAATAAATAAAATGATTAAGGGAACCCACTCCCTTTAGTAAATGAGAAATAAGACTCATGGGTCTTATAATTTTTGAAGAATGCCCCTGCATCAAGTTGTATAATTAGAAAATTGTATAGGTCATGCATGAGGTCATTAGGTTTCCATGGAAGGATTTCCCAATCAATTCTTGGGAATTTCCTAATTAATAGGGCCACAATTCCTCAAGGAATACTTAAGGAAGGCTCGTGAGACAAGGGCTCACAATTGGTTAAGTATTGGACCAATTTTTCCTAGATTATAATAAGAGAGTTAATAGAGTGCACAGGTTTCTTAGGAGGAGAAATATCATTTTATTTTTTCATGATATTGACTTTATTCAATATACAAATAATGGTGTTTTGAGAATTTCCTTTCTGAGATACATATTTTGGTGTAATTGATTGATTTCTTTCTCTTGCTTGTTGTGTGATTGAATTTGGTTTGTGCATATTGTATATTGATTCAGTATTTTGTTTTAGTAAATTACAAGACAAGTTGAATCTATTTAGATATTTCTAAATGGTATTAAAGAGAGAATCACTATAGAAAACAAGAATGAGATTTTGTTTTGAATAGGTATATCGAATTTTCATATTTGTTATTTAGGACTAGCAACAAATCAATATGTCTTTGGCTTGATACTCGAATATGCACTCAAGGGTAATTAGAATTACATAACATGGAAGGATAGGATGAAGGCACTACTCAGTTACAATGGACTGAATACATTCATATAATGTCATATTTCTTTGCCTGCAGTACCACATGCTCAACTTCTTGATGCAAGGAAGAAGAATGTAGCAAAGGCGAGAAGGATAGTTTTAGAAGGAGTTTGAGATAATATTGTCTCGAATCTCTATGCAAAGGTGACTCCATATGCGATGTGGAAGGCCTTGACAGTTCTGTTTCACAATAGTAGCAAAATAAAGTTTACTGTATGGCCTTGACATATGTGGAAGGCCTTCATGTGTCACACACTGAATTAATAATTAAATAAAGTTTACTGTAATATAAAATTATACAATAACATAATTTGTGTTTCAACATTTTGATTGTAATTGTAAAATTAAAATAGTTTAGTTATTTTTTATTTTATTTATATATTTAAAAATATATTTTAAATATGAAAAAAATATATTCTAAATAATGAAGAATCATAATATTATTAAAAATATATTAAATTAATAGTTAAATCAAATTTAATGTAATAGAACAATATATAATAACATAAACAGTAGTATCAATAGAAATGGAATCTTGAGAGCCATGACATAAATTTTTTTTATTTGGAAGATTATTATTTGGAAAATGTTCACATTTAAACAAATATATTTAATGGGAAGTTCACTACCATTAAAAATAAAAATTTACCATAACATAAGCACTTGCATGATACAATGGATATATTTTTCTTCTTTAGAGGATTATCATTTTCTAAATGTTCACATTTAAACAATGATATTCAATAGAAAATTCACTATCATTACCATTAGATATAAAAATTTACCTTAACATAAACACTTGCATGATACAATGGATGTATTTTTCTTGTTTAGAGGATTATGATTTGGAAAATGTTCACCATTTAAACTATGATATTCAATGGAAAATATTTATATTTTCCAAATTGAGTAAAGAATATTTAAAAATAGAAATATAATAAAAAATAGTTTTTCTAGGAATAATTGTTTTATTGTTAAAATAAATATAACTAACACATAGAGCTACTTTGTGATTTTGTTGTTACATTCAAAATTTGTGGTTACAATAAAATCTTGTTACACCATATATATACCACTCTATTATTCTTTTTTGTTTAAAACAATTCAATTGGTTTTGTAAAGGTGTGTGCAAGGTTCCTTATAAATTTCATTATTTTTACTAATTATCAAATGAAAGGATACCTTGTATGTATCAATATGCTTACTCTTCTTATGTAAAATATGAATTTTTTGATAACCCAATAGCATTGTTATCAAAAAAATTTACCTTAACATAAACACTTGCATGATACAATGGATATATTTTTCTTGTTTAGAGGATTATCATTTGGAAAATGTTCACAATTTAAACTATGATATTCAATGGAAAATATTTATATTTTCGAAATTGAGTAAACAATATTTAAAAATAGAAATATAATAAAAAATAGTTTTTCGAGAAATACTTGTTTTATTGTTAAAATAAAGATAACTAACACTTAGAGCTAATTTGTGATTTTGTTGTTACATTCAAAATTTGTGGTTACAATAAAATCTTGTTACACCATATATATACCACTCTATTTTTCCTTTTAGTTTAAAAAAATTCAATTGGTTTTGTAAAGGTGTGTGCAAGGTTCCTTATAAATTTCATTAATTTTACTAATTATCAAATGAAAGGATACCTTGTATGTATCAATATGCTTACTCTTCTTATGTAAAATATGACTTTTTTGATAATCCAATAGCATTGTTATCAAAGAAAATATGAGTTGGTTGTTTTTCTTCTTATCCACAATGTTTGGCAAGCCATTGTTGTTGCTACAACATATCTTGCATCAACATATGATAAAGTGAGAATAGATTGCCTCTTTGATGCCCATTATACTCTACATCATCCAAAACTAAACATGTACAAATATTATATCCACTTAGTCTAAAATCACTATCTATATATGCACATAGTTTAAATTCTAACATCATGTATACTACAAGATAGCATAATTAGTTGTTCCAAAAACAAATGTTCAGATCCTTTTTCAATCTACCCAGTGGGTACTCTTTACTCCATTACTCAAGAAATTAAACTTATAACATATATTATAAGTCTTATATTATAACATATTATATGCCTTGTTCAAGTCAAATGCATTAGACTTCCAATTAATTTCTTATAAAAGTTTGGATCGATATTTGAAGCTTTATCCTTCTTATTCACTAGTAGCAATTAGTGTTAATGTTGGCTTACAATTTTCCATCCTAAACATTTTCAACATATCATTGAAAAATGAAAATAACATCTTCTAAATACCAAGAAAATATTTCATTAGTCCTAAGTTAGTATATCAAACTCAGTTTTAAAATGATCTCATCTTTGGTACTAAATATTCAACATATAAACAAACTATCAAAATTTTACCTTCCTTGCTTACCTTTGTATACATAGTTGGCTCACTTGGACTTCTCTTGAATCCTTTGTTATTCAAATAAGCATCAACTGTACTATGCCATGCTGAAGGTGCTTGTTTCAATCCATATCATTCCTTTTTAAATGGTAAACTTAATATTATTGTCTATCAATTTCATATAGTTGAAGTTCTTTCACACAAACACCTTTTTCCCAAAAAACCATTTAAAAATGTGCACTTAACATTGATCTCATACATTTCTGGGTTTATTTTTTGTTAGCTTGTTACTACTATGTAAATTGTAGCTACAGTGTGTTACTACTACTTTGTCAATTGTAACTATACCTCCAAAAGTTTCATTATAACCAATATCATGTTCATAAACCCATGAAATACATGTATTGCATTATGTTTTTAGATTTAAACTTTAACATTTACTTAGTTTTATAAATACATTGAAAACCTATAATTTTTTCCCTTTACACACATCTACATGGTCCCAACTATTGTTTCCTTCTAATTAGTCAAAAAGTTTGAAGGATCCTATGAAATTATTTCAAAATTTGAAAGTAAATATATTTCATCATTCTTAAATACATTAATTAGAGCTGATCCTCTTGTGTCTCTTCCACCATAACGTGATGATTCACCATGCCCTCTAGTATCTTGGATTCTAAATAGTAATGGGTTCACTATAGGTGATTTCATTTTTGAATTGTTTGCACTAGGTGTATATAGAATCAACTCTCCACCTTGTACCTCCTAATCATCTAGATCATCATATCCATGAAATAATATAGCCCTATTTACCACATATTTTTTGAAATGGAAATATTATATGGAATTCCAAGGGGGTTTCTAATTTAATTTTCTCTTAATTAGATTGGAATAAAATATTGTAATTCCATCTCATGACAACTTATATTAGTTAATTGAGTGAGGAAGACTTAGTTAACTTAGTGAATTCAAGTTGACTGTGTAAGAGGAGGCATGGAGAGTTTCCCCATGATTTTAGGGGGTCTATTTATTTTTTAGTTGTAATTATTTAACTCAATTAACTGAGGTAAAATCACTTTAACTAGCTCTAAATGAGTGATGAGATAGGTCGATTGAATTAAATCTAATTTAGTCCACAAGTAGTGGTCAATGAGTTAACTCAAATTTTTCTATAAATAGTTGTTGCAAGTGAGTTCTAAGGAAGGCCTAGTTGATATTGGGGTTAAAGGGAAGATAAGTATCAGTTATATCATTCGAAAATTGTATAGGTCATGCATGAGGTCATTAGGTTTCCATGGAAGGATTTCCCAATCAATTCTTGGGAATTTCCTAATTAATAGAACCACAATTCCTCAAGGAAAACTTAAGGAAGGCTCGTGAGACAAGGGCTCACAATTGGTTAATTATTGGAACAATTTTTCCTAGATTAGAATAAGAGAGCTAGTAGAGTGCATAGGTTTCTTAGGAGGAGAAATATCATTTTATTTTTTCATGATATTGACTTTATGTAATATAAAAATAATGGTGTTTTGGGAAGTTCCTTTCTGAGATACGCTTGTGGTGTAATCGATTGATTTCTTTCTCTTTCTGGTTGTATGATTGTGTGATCGGATTTGATTTCTGCATATTGTAGATTGATTAAGTATTTTGTTTTAGTAAATTACACGACGAGTTGAATCTATTTAGATATTTCTGAATGGTATTAAAGAGAGAATCACTATGGAAAAGAAGAATGAGATTTTTTTTTGAATAGGTATATCGAATTTTCATATTTGTTCTTTAGGACTAGCAACAAATAAATATGTCTTTGGCTTGATATTCAAATATGCACTCTAGGGAAATTAGAATTACATAACATGGAAGGATAGGATGAAGGCACTACTCGAGTACAATGGATTGAAGACATTCATAGAATATGATAATCCTTAGCCCACAGCACCACATGCTCAACTTCTTGATGCAAGGAAGAAGAATGTAGCAAAGGCGAGAACGATAGTTTTAGAAGGAGTTTGAGATAATATTGTCTCGAATCTCCATGGAAAGGTGACTCCATATGCAATGTGGAAGGCCTTGAAAGATATTTTTCAAAATAGTAGCAACTAGAGGAAGTTCATATTGAAAGACAAGATGAGAAATATCAATAGGGAGAATGGTGACACAGTCCAAAAATACTTGATGAAGTTCACTCAATGTCGAGATAAGCTTGGAAGTGTTAGTGTGAAATTTTTCAATGATTATTTGGTGAGCCTATAACTTCTATGACTTCCTAAGAGATGGCATAGCCACCAGGACTCTGTGAATTGGAGGGATAAGCTACAAAAGTGGGATCGATTGTGGTCTCACTTGGTACAAGAAGAGATTTGGTGGAGCACTAGAGGTGGATCCTCATCAAATATTGATGATGATGATAATTATTCCTTGGCTGGAAAGATGAAGGAATGGAAAGGGAAGGTGTCTGATTCTAAATCAGAGTTCAGAAAGTCAAAAGAGAAGTGATACTTGTCAAAGGTGAAAATTTTTCACTCTCATGAGCATGGACACTATGTGACAAATTGTCCACAAAAGAATGCCAACAAGAAGGCCTCAGGAGGAGCAATAGTTGAAGCACTTGATTCACAATTCGAGTTGGATTTCACTCTCATCGCATGCATGGTCTCATAAGTGATGGGTTGTATTTGGTACTTGGATATTAGAGGTTCGTTCCATATGATCGAAAACAAATAATTCTTTAGCAGCTTGGAGCAGAAGGATCTCAAGATTCACATCGAGATGGGTGATGACGGGAGGTATATAGCTACCAGTGTAGGTAAAATTACCTTTCATAGATAGTTAGCCAAATAATAATTTGGTTTTTGTTGTTATGTTTGAAGATCGTGGCTATGATGTTATTGTGATTGAAGGAAAGACGTTCCTTCATCACAAAGCCACGAGATAGGTGAAAATTATTAGGGTTTTTAGTAAAGAGCCTCTACAAATGCGATGTAGAAAAATATGTTGCGTTAAGTGCACACTCAAAGACAGTGGATTGTCGAGACATCGATGAGTTATGGCACAGGAGATTGGGCCATCTACACCATGGAGCTTTGTAGATCATGCAACAGATTTCTAATGTACTTTCAAAGGGTATTCATAGAGATACATGAAGAGGGTGTAAATTGGGGAAGTATACCAAATACACATTTCAAGATAAGGAAATACGAGAAAAGGAAATCCTTGAGAGAGTTCAGTAATATGTGTGTGGACCGTTCTCGATAGCTTCCACAATAAAACACACATATTATGTGATTTTTTTGTTATGTTTTTTCAAGTAAGTGTTGTATTTTATTCATGCTAAAGAAAGGTCATATGTTACCCAAGTTTTGTCAGTTCAAGGCATTTGTCGAGAAGGATAGAGGGAATAATGTAAAAGCTCTAAGGAGCGACAATGTTGGATAATATATCTTTAACGAATTCAAGAACTTATGTTCAAGCTCTAAGGTGATTTCATTTTTGAAGTGCTTCCACTAGGTGTATATCGAATCAAATCTCCACCTTTTACTTCCTAATCATCTCGATCATCATCTCCATGAAATAATCTAGCCCCATTTACCACAGATTTGTTGAAATTTCAACATTATATGGCACCCCAATGGGGCTTCTAATTTAATTTTTTCTTAATTAAATTGGAAGTAAATATTGTAATTACATCGCATGATAATTTGTATTAGTTAATTTGAGTGAGGATAACTTAATTAGCTTAGGAAATTCAAGTTGAGGTTCTAAGAGGAGGCATACATAGTTTCCCCATGATTTTAGGTGGTCCAGTTATTTGTGATTTTTAATTATTTAGCTCAATTAATTGCAGTGAAATTAGTTTAACTAGCTCTAAATGAGAGATGAGCTAGTGATAGGTGGAGTGAATTGAATCTAATTTAGTTCAAAAATAGTGCTTAACTGAAATTTTTCTATAAATAGTTGTTGCAGGTGAGTTCTAAGGAAGGCCCAATTGAGATTGGGGTTAAAGAGAAGATAACTATGAGTTGTATTATTAGAAAATTGTACACGTCATGCATGAGGTCATCAAGTTTCCATGGAAGGATTTTCCAATCAATTCCTCAGAATTTCCTAATTAATAAGGCCACAATCCTCAAGGAATGCGTAAGGAAGGCTTCTAAGACAGGGGCTAAGAATTGGTTAAGTATTGGACTGATTTTTCCTAGTTGAGAGTGAGACTGTTAGGAGAGTGCAAAGGTTTCTCACGACGAGAAATATCATTGTATTAGCCCATGATCTTGAATTTATGAAATATACAAATAACAATGTTTTAAGGATTTTCTTTCTGAGATACATCTTGTGTTGTGTAATGGATTGATTTCTTTCTCTTGCTTGATGTGTGATTATGTGATTGGATTTGGTTTTGGTTTTCGAAAATTGTATATTGAAGAGCTTACCGGATTATCCACAGCATTAAGGAACATTTGTCGACATTTCAAATCCCAACTGGGATCCATCTTCATGAAATTTGAATGAAGGATTGAAAGAAAATTTTTAGGCCATTAATAGTGAAGAAGAATATAAAAAGAGCCTATGAGAGTTATTATTTTATATATATATATATTATATAAACTATTTAATATTTTTAATTAGTTAACTAATTTTATTTATAATTCAAGAAAATAAAATAATTTTAATTTAATTAAATATTATGTTTAATAATAGTAATTTTATTTGATAATATCCCTTTATTTTTATTTTATTTTCTAAGTATGCTTAATCTATTAATCAACAAAAAACAAAAATATGTACAGCAGGAATTATCCAGGACCAGGCTCGAGGTTGAGGCTTGTTAAGCAAAAAATCATTGTTGAGCACTTCCCTCCAAGAGGGAAACCAGTGCTCAAGGTTTTCCAGCAAAATCCCACGCAGGGGATGCATCTTGTTCGTGAAAAAGAAAGCCTATGAGACCTGACCGAAACCATAAAAACAAACATAAACATTTTCAAAAAGTAGACAAAGCCATAGCAAAAAACAGGAACAGTGGAGGCGCTACTCGTCCGGTGCCTCTTCCACGACCCTGCACCATAGATCATTTGGTTCGCCATTAGTTGTATACAGGTCCTCTGTAGAGTGTATAACTTTCTCAGTAGCTGGGGTGCGCTTTACCTCGCTCGGTTGAGTTTGGTGCTGTGCATTTTCAGTTCCAGGGTCCTGAGTATCAGTTTGTTGCTCTTGCTGCTCCAGATCAATATCAATATTCATCTCATTGCCTTGAATAGCGCCTTCCTGGTTGATGTCCATGTCCTGCACATTCACTCCGCCAGCCCTTTGCCCTATAGCATTCATGTTCACAGCACTTCCTGCCCGCCTTCCTGAATTGGGAGCCTCATCTTGAGGGGACTCACGAAAAACAATAGTAACAGAGGCGGTAATTCGTGGGCAATTGAGCGCACTTATGAAGGTGAAGTGCCTCGTTTGAGAATGGGCTGGAGCGTGTGGGGGGGTGGGATATCGTTGCCCATAACGAAGGATATGACCTCTGGCTACTCGGGAAGTTCTTTCAGAAGTATGAGAGTCCGCAGCGGAGGTGCTGGAGGACGGGGAGGAGTGCCTTATCAGCCGCCGGGATGAGCCTCTTCTACATCTCATCCTGTGCCTGAGACGAGGCATTCTCTCATTCGAAGCTGGCGCCCTAGATGAATGCTGTAACCAGAAAGAGGCGGTGGCCAAGTACGAGAGCGGGAGTAGGACTGAAGCCCTGGACAGTTGCTCTGTCCAGTTTCCGGATTCACGCATACAATTCCCCGCAATTGAGAAATGTAGATTGTCGCTGAGCTCTAAACAGCCATGAATCCTGGTACGTTTTCCAGTTACTGTGTGCTCAGAGGAGAGCCGAACATTGGGAGAGCAACAAACAAAAATGGGCCTGGGAATACTGCTTCTGGGTTGCTCGTCCGCCATCCTGTGAACTAATGAACCAAATCTGCTGCCAACCATCTGCATTAACCCCTCATTTAATGGATTGATCGCCATGTCCTGTTTGCAGTGTGTGGAGATATCTCGATCTCCGGTGACTGAATTGTGAAACGCGCCGGGCGATAAATGCCATAAATGCCTCATTCCCTTGTGCAGGTGCCGAAGGACACTTGCAGGTCCTAGTGGCCTTTGGCTTGCCAAAGTACCGCCTGGCCGACTATGCCTCCCTTTTATCGGCTTAACCACCCGCATCCGGGTGATAATATCCCTTTATTAGAACTTATAAAAGTAATTAATATATATAATCTAAGAATATAATTTAATATTAAATTTTAATATAATTACTAATCAATATTTTTTATATTGATGTTGTTATAATCAATTGATAATTAATAAAATAAACTATCTATTTACTAATTAATATAACATTTATTTAATAAATAAATGTTAATCAAGTAAATAATTTTTTATTTTTTATTTTATTATGCTTTATAGTTACTAATTTAATTAATTTTGTTAATTTTATTTATTTAATTATTATTAATTTTGTTAGGATTTATATTAGGGTTAAATTTTAATAAATTTATTTATTAATAAAGAAGAACTCGTAATATAAATAATCTAACTAACTGAAAACCCTAAAAAAAATTAAGAGATAGTTATGAATTATTATCTATAATTGTTATAATTAATAAGATAAGAAACCTTGATTAATTAATATAATAAAATTAATACAAATAAACTAATTATTTACTAGTTAATATTAATATTTATTTAAAGAAATAAATAATTATTAATAAAGTAAATAATTATTTATTTATTTTTATTTTTATTAAATTTTATAATAATAACCATTTGATTAAATATGTTTATTTAATTTAATAATTTTTATTTAATTTACTTTTTTTTAGGATCTACATTAGGGTTATTTTTAATTTTAATATTTAAAAATATAGATACTAGTAATAATTACTAATTAATTAATTTTTATTTTTTTGAGAGAAATAAAAATTAATTAAAGAGGGTAATTATTAAAAGAAAATAATTTAATTATTAAAACAACCTTAGAATCAAAAGAAGATAAACAAATCTAAAAACTTATACTTGAAAACCTATACCTGAGAGGATGGCGCTTTGGAGGAACAAATTTGTCGAAGAAGAGGTCGTCATCTATCATTGATTTCACATCCCCCATCTCTATTAAGGTTATAAGGATGTTTTATAATCAGAAGGGCCTCTCTCACTTTCCTTCTTTGATAGTGCTCCTCTCTCGCAATGATCCTTGATTCAGTATTTTGTTTTAGTACAATACAAGACTAGCTGAATCTATTTAGATATTTCTACATGGTATCAAAGAAAGAACCACTATAGAAGAGAAGAATGAGAGTTTCTTTTGAAGAGGTATATCAAATTTGCAGATTTGTTCTTGAGGACTAGAAACCGATCAAGATGTATTTCAATGGCCTGAGACTCAAATATGCACTCCAGGGAAATTTGAATTACATAGCATGAAAGGATAGAATAAAGGCAGTGCTCGAGTACAATGGACTGAAGGAATTCATAAATAGTGGTATTCCTTATCCCGCAGTAGTATATGTTGAACTTCCTGATGCATGGAAGAAGAATGTAGCAAAGGCGAGAAGGATCTTTTTAAAAGGAGTTTGAGATCATATTGTCTCGAATCTCCATGGAAATTCGACTCCATATGTCATGTGGAAGGCCTTGAAAGATATGTTTCATAATAGTAGCGACCACAGGAAACTCATGCCCAAAGACAAGCTGAGAAAGATCAATATGGAGAAGGGTGACACAGTTCAAAAATACTTGACGTAGTTCACTCAATGTTGAGATGAGCTTGGAAGTGTTAGTGTGACATTTGTTCTATGATGATTTGGTGAGCCTATAACTTCTAGGTCCTCCCAAGAGCTGGCATAGCTACAAGGACACTTTGAATGGGAGGGATAAGCTACGAAAGTGGGATCAATTGTGGCCTAACTTGGAATGAGAAGAGATTCGATGGAGCCCCATAATTGGAGCCTCATCAAATATTGATGATGACAAGAATTGTGCCTTGGCTGAAAATATGAAGAAATAGAAAGGGAATACATCCCATTCAAAATCGAAGTCCGGTAAGGCAGGAAATAAGCGATACTTTTCAAAGGTGAAATGTTTTCAATGTCATGAGCATGGACACTATGTGAAAAATTGTACATAATACCAATAAGAAGGCCTCAAGAGGAGCAATAGGTGAAGCACTTGCTTCAAAGTTGGAGTTGGATTTCATTCTCATCGTATGCATGGTCTCATGAGTGATGGGTTGTATTTGGTACTTGGATATTAGAGGTTCATTCCATATGACCGAAAACAAATACTTCTTTAGTATCTTGGAGGAGAACAATCTCCAGATGCACATAAATATGCATGATGATGGGAGGTATAGTGCTACTGGTGTCAGTACAGTTACCTTTCAGAGATAGATAGGCAACCCCTCACATTAAAAGATGCCATGTATGTTCATGGTTTAAATAATAATTTGGTTTTTGTTGTTATGTTGGAAGATCGTGACTATGATGTGATCATTGCTGAAGGAAAGATGTTCCTTCGTCACAAAGCTACACGATAGGTGAAAAATATTGGGGTTTTAGTAAAGAACCTCGAAAAATGTGATGTAGAAAACTACGTTGCATTGAGTGCACAAGAAAAGAAGGTGGAGAGTTGATACATTGATGAGTTATGGCAGAGGAGATTGGGTCATCGACACCATGGATCTTTGAAGATCATGCAACAGATTTATACTAGACTTTCAAATGGTATTGAAATACATACATGCAAAGGTTTTACATTAGGGAAGTATACCAAATCAAACATTCAAGATAAGGAAAGGCTAGCAAAGGCAATCATTGAAAGAGTTCATTGAGATGTGTGTGGATTGTTCTCAATAGCTTCCACAACAAAAAATTGGTATTTTATGATTTTTTTAATGAATTTTCAAGAAAGTTTTGGATTTTATTCATGTAGAAGAAAGATTGTATGTTCTCTAAGTTTTGTGAGCTCAAGGCATTTGTCGTGATAGATACAGGGAAGAATGTGAAAGCTCTAAGGAGAAAAAATGGTACAGTGATCTAGATTTATGCAAGAACATAATGAAATACAGAAATACACATAAGCACAGAGATGGAGTAGAAATAAAACTTCATTTCAATAATGCAAATAACTTAAATATGCTTACAAACACAAAGGAAATAAAATAGCTACGGCACTAGTAGCTTATCTCTGAGAAGAGATGTGGCAGTTACAGGCCTCATAACTATGTTACAATGAGCCTCAAGGGCCTATTTTTTATTGAGAAACAATGCAAAACCCTAAAAATAAAAAAACCTAACATTAGGAGATGAAGCGACAAAACTATGGGCCCCATTTGGGTAAATTTGTACATCAACTTCTCAGGGACGCAACTTTGGCATACGATCTTCATTTAACGCACAAAATACCTCATTAGAAAGATATATCCAAGGACTAAAAATTTTGATGTGAAAAAAATTCAAAGGAACTTCCAGGTTTCTTTCAAGTCTCCCAAAAAACGTTTTTTAGGGCCTCAAAACTGCTCCGGAAGTTGAGGACCCGAAAAACTGCTAAAAATAGTAAATTGTGTTACAATTAAGGAAACTGAAAAACTAAAAGGAACAATGGTGGGGCCCCAAGTGGAATAGGTGGGTGGATGTAAATATCCACCTGGATCATTCCGCCCCCCTTAGGAAGAAACGGTCATCTTTGCGTTGAGTTCCTCCATGAGATTAGGAAACTTCTACTGAACTTGGTCCCTGGTGAAACACTTGCTTTGGTGCAGGAGTTGGCCAACTTTGACAACCCAATATAGTTGGATATTTTTCTAGAAAGTGCTATTGATTTTCATGTCCATGATATGATCCATGGTGGCATGTTTCATGCATTCTAGGTTTAACTCCGTTGGTGTGAGTTGTTCTGCCATGTCGGAGGTGCCTAGTAGAGGTGGGAAGTAGGGCCGAAGGAGGTCCACATTGAACACTTGGTATAGAAAAAGGAATGGTGGAATACTAAACTCAAAGAAATTGGCCTCTACAGCCTTGGTGATGGTGTATGGCCCATATCAGAGTGGGTGAAGCTTGTGGTGTGGTCCAGTGAGGTGCCCCTTATGAAAATGTAGCAACGCTTTGTCGCCCACCTGGAAGTTGTGTGGCACCCATTGTTGATCATGTCTTCGCTTGTACATAGCATTAGCTCTCTACAATATGTCATAAACCTATTGGAATATGTGTTTAAGGAACTCAATGAAGTTTTTTTCCTTGTCAGCTTTAGACTCGACATGAGCCAAATCGGTCTGAGTAGCTGCAAATGGCATGGCTACATCAATGGGACATAGTGGCTGGAATCCCAATCCCACCTACAAGGGGCTATGGTCAGTTGAGTTGTGGATAGGCTGGTTATAAATATTTTGTACATAGGGAAGGCTCTCCTCCCACGTGTGTGGATTCTTTGAATTGTACATGAATAGAATGTCTACAATCATCCTATTGACAACCTTTGTCTCGCCATTTTTTTGGGGATGGAAATTTGTGGACTTGGTGAGTTTGGTGTCCAGCATTGACCATAGGTTGGACCAAAATGTGTTGAGGAACATGTTGTCCCGATATGAGATGATATACTATGGGATCCAAAAGTGCACCCACACTCATTGAAAAAAGAGTTTAGCAGTGGCTTATGTTGTGATATTCATGTTGCAGGCCATCATAATGGCCATCTTAGAGAATTTGTTTATGACCACGAAAGCATAGTCATTTCCATGCTTTGTAGAAGCAATTCTTGACATGTAATCCATGGAGATATATTCCCAAGGTTTACTAGGGGTAGGTAGCGGAGTATAAAGGCCTTGCTTCTTGATGGTTGGTTTGGAAATAGCCCAAGAAATGCAATATTTGATGTACTTCCCGACATCTTGTCAAAGTTTCGACCAATAGAAATACTTCTACAGTACTCCATTGTTTTCTCGACCCCAAAATTTCTAGCGACTCGACTGTAGCGCACTTCCAAAATCATCTTAACATGCTCACTTGAAGTAACAAAAAGGTGTCCCAAGTGACATAGTAGTGCATCCTGGAGGTGAAAATTTTGAACTTGCGTACCCTTAAAGAGTGTCTTGTATGTGTGGGAAAATTGCAGATCACTCTAGTAGAGAAGCAACCAATCAAAATTTCCATGCCTGCAAGAGCTGAGAATGGTGGTTAGCGCCACGTTCGGTGGTCGGCTAAGGTAGTCTGCAACATTATTGGTGTTTCCCTTCTTGTACTTGATGTTCAAATGAAACTATTGCAGATATGTGGACCACTTTTTATGGCAATCGTTCTACAACTTCCCTTGCATCTGTATGAACTGTAGGGGTCAGAGGTCTATGTGGATGATTGTTTCCATCCCCAAAATGTAATACTTTTATTGCCTGCAAGCCTGCCCAATGGAATGAATTTATTTATCATAGGTGGGATACTTGCGGACTATGTCAGACATTGTCACTGTGATATGCCACTGGATGCCCTTGTTGAGTAAGAACTTCCCAAATAGCATAGTCAGAGGCATCTGTCTCGATCTCAAATGGTTGTTGCAATTCTGGTAATGTGAGAATTGGGGCAGAGAAAAGGTGATGTTTCAATTCTACGAACGCCTTCTATTGACATTCCGACCAAAATAATTTTGATCTCAATCCTCCCCTGGTGACTTGACTTAAGGGCCAAGTAATATGAGAGAATCCCAACATGAACCTACGGTAGAAATTAGAAAGACCCAGAAATTTGAGAAGCTCTATTAGAGTGCTTTGGGCTAGCCAATCTTGAATGACTTGGATCTTGGTTAGATCTACATGAATCCCGCACTCATCAATAATGTATGCCATAAACAGAACCTGTGTCATGAAAAAAGTGTACTTCTCCAAATTGGCACACAACTTGTGTTACCACAATGTTTGGAGGACCTGTCGGAAGTGGCAGAGGTGCTCTTCCCAAGTCTGGCGGAACATGAGGATGTCATCCAAGTACACTACTAAAAATGAGTTGGTGAATGGACATAAGATGTCGTGCATCAACCTCATGAGGGTTGTGGGAGCATTCATCAACTCGAAAGGCATGACCATCCATTCAAAAAGGCCCTCCTTGGCTCTAAAGGTAGTCTTCCATACATCGGAGGGTTCGATTAGTACTTGGTGATACTTGAACTTCAAGTCGATCTTGTTGAAATATTTCACCCCTTTGAGTTGGTCTAGAATTTCATCAATTCGTGGAATCAGGTACCTATTCCAGAAAATGATCTTGTTCAATGCCCAATATTTAATACATAGTCTCCAAGTCCCATCCTTCTTCTGCATCAACATAAGTAGGCTACCATAGTGCAATGAACTTGGTCGTATGTGAACTTTATGTAGAAGCTCCTAAATCTGCCTCTTGATTTCATCGATCTCTAGAACAGAGCACCTATAGGTCAGTCCATTAGGCAGTGATGCACCTAGGGTCAGATCTATGGGGTGCTTGACCTAAAAATGTAGAAGCACCCCTACGGATGAGGTGAATATTTCCCCATACTCCTCCACGACCTTGTTTATTTATTTTTTTCATGAGGAGTTGCCTTGTCTAGAGGTCGTGGCCATAGTCTTCTTCTTTTATTGAGCGTGGATCATGGGGGAAAAACAATTCTCGATTTTGGAAATGAGCTTACTGCATTGTTTTTTGGTAACCAAAGAGATAGCGATAGACAATGGTACCTCTGGTATCCTATACAACTTATTTCCGAAAGTAACAATAATAGTGCGAGGAAAAGAATGATACACAACATGTCACTTCCACAAGTATGGTTGGCCTAATAATACATCAAAAAAATCAAGAGGAGCAATGTCACATAATACCTCATCTGTGAAGGGCTTGATGTTGTAGGAAATGTGGCACTGCTGGCTCACGGGGAGATCCCGTCCTTGGTGAAGCCACCCGATGGTGTATTGTTGTCGGTTTGTTTTGGTTAGAAAGTCTGAATGCTTCACAACCTTTGCTCAAATTAGGTTCTTTTGGCTCCCACTGTTGAAAATGAACTGTAGCAGGGAACCCTTTACCCACATCTTAGAGTGGAAGAGACGCTTATCCTTCTCTAGATATTCTGGTTCCTAATTATGGTGTAGAAATTATATAACTAATATGTTATATGTCTAATATTCTCCTGATCATACACTATTTGACTTCATGCACAATACAGAATCTATTCCACTCATTGATCATCACATGCAGAAATTAAATCAATTGCATGCACACATTGAAACCATAAAAATTCACACATATGAACACAGTGTTTTTCACAGGAAAGCTTGAAGCTAAAAACCCCAAATATATTTATATAATATATGTCATATAGATCATGTAAAATTCATAATAAAAATATTATCACGAGCTCTTAGTATCTCCAATCGCTACACACTAATCAGGTCCGATCTAGCAAAATCCATGCACCGATCTCTGCCACCTGCTAGCCTGCCTCTACTGCATAATCCCCATTGAAGAAGGGCTCTGAATGAACTTGAATCCACCTGGATTGCATTGTGAAATCCTCATTGGCATCTCCAATCCCGTGTGGTGCAAAATAATGCAACACTATAGTCACAACTGATAGTCACACTTTCTCTTTCACCTACCTCTCCACTAGTCTCCACTAAAACTATCCATGGACTGTAGTTAACTGATGTATTGTTTACTTGATTAATGAGTTAATATTTAGTGAATTAATTAATAATTAATTCACACCACTCTCACTAGTGTAACAATCAGTTAGACTAGATACAACTAGCTCAACTATGTCTAACTGAGTTAAACTGAACACAACTCCACCAACTACTTCTACAACTCCACCAAACTTTGTCACATGAGTTCTAACTGAAGCCTCCATCCAATAGCTCCACTTAACCCTCACAAATAGCATAATTTCTTCTGTCAGCTGCTGTGCCACATCTGTGCACTTAACTGAAGTGCTCCAAGAAAATAAGATAATGTTTAGAGTCAAAATATTATTAAGAGCTAATAATATTCGACATATCTATTTTTAGACTGGCAATCTAAAAATTGATTTCGCCCAAAATGTCTAAAAGTAGAAGTCCATATATTTTTTCAACTTGACCAACCATCCACAAATACCATCCTGCAACTAATAGAATATGATCGACATGTCTAAAAATAGACATAGTCTAAAAATAGACTTTGTGCCAAAATAGCCTGCGGTCCCACTTAATGAAGCTGACTTCTTTTCACTAAGCTCATCATCTTGTTCCATTCTCAACACTCCCTCTCAACAAGATATGGATTATCTTCCACCCAGATCCTGTCTCTATGGTATTCGAATTTGCTTCTGGTGAGTGCCTTCGTCAAGATATCAGCATCCTGATCCTCCGTAGGAATGTAAGAAAGTAACATGATCTTCCGCTACACACAATCTCTGATATGATGGTACTAGATGTCAATATGGTTAGATCTATCATGAAATACTGGATTAACCAAGAGTTTAATGCAACTCTGATTATCACAATATATCATAGTAGGATCTAAGTGTGAACTGAACAACCCGACCAGGATCTTCCTCATCCATATAGCCTCGCATGTAGCCAAACTTGTTGCCATGTACTCGGCCTCTGCTAAACTGAGTGCCACGGATCTCTGTTCCCTGCTATACCAAGAAACTATTGTAGACCCGATACTGAAAATCCCTCCAAATGTGCTATTTTCGTCTGTTGGGCTCCCTACCCAATCTGCATCCATGAAGCCATGCAGCCTCAACTCATCTGACTGTCTATACCACAGTCCATATCCTGATGCGCCTCTGAGATACCTCAGAACATGCTTACCCACCTTCCAAAATAGCTTGGTAGGATTAACCATAGCTTGTGAAAGCTGATTAACAACATAGCAAATGTCCGATCGTGTATTGACTAGATACATGAGTGAACCAACCAACTATCGATAAACACTAGCATCCACTACCTCTACCGATGTAGAATCCTCTTTCCTCCAACCACTAGGAAGAGGAGTGTAGATAGGATTGCAGCCTTGCATGTTGAACTTCTCCAGTATCTCCTGGGCATAATTTCCTTGAGACACAAACAGTCCATCACTGCGCTGCCAAATTTCCAATCCCAGGAAATAATGAAGGAGGCCCAAGTCCTTCATCTCAAACTCCATTGCAAGATCAGCCTTGCATGAGAGTATCAATTTTTCATCACCGGTCAGTATCAAATCATCTACATAAAGTACAATTATCAGCAACTTACCCTCAACCACAATCTGGTACAGGTTGGGATCCGCCTCACTCTTGGTAAAACCAAGTCCGGTGAAATAACTGTCTGTCCGTGTGTACCAAGCACGAGGTGCTTGTTTCAGCCCATACAACGCTCTTTTGAGCCTGCACACATGCGACTCACTGCTAAAGATTTTGAAACCTTCTGGCTACTCTATGTAGAGCTCCTCCTCAATGACTCTGTTGAGGAACACAATCTTCACATCCATCTGATGAATGTGCCAACCCATCTGTGCTGAGAGAGCAAGGATGCTCCATATGGAAGAATAACTTGTGACAGGTGCAAAGGTTTCTTCATAGTCGATCCCTTCAATCTGTGAGAAGCCCTGGGAAAAAATTCTTGCCTCGTAATTTTTGACGCTCCCATTAGCAGCTTGCTTCACTTTGTAGACCCATCTTGAACCTACCACTAATTTCCCTTCCAGCATTGGGACAATCTCCCATGCACTGTTTCTGACAATCGAATCATACTCATCCACCATGGCATATACCCATGGAGGGTCCTCCACAGCTTCCTCGAAAGAGGATGGGTCTGTCACGATACACTTTCTCATGATAGCCATGTATCCAGTATATCGGTCAGGTGACTGTCTCTGTCTACACTGTGATTTAGGTGCTCCTACAATATTCTCTGCATCAAGATTCAGTTTCTCAGCTTCTATAGTGCGCTTCCTCCCTCTGATGTTTGGCACTACATGAGTGGTTTCTTCCACTCCATGAACCTCCTCTTGTGGTTGTTCCACATCCTAAGGCTCATCCTTAGGAAGTAATAGCCCCTCATCTGCATGCAAGTGTAGCTCCCTCTCAAGCAAACACTTCATGGCTTTCTCCTCATGAAATTTGATATCTCGTCGCACAATAGTCTTCTGACTATCTAGCAAATACACACGATAGTTGTGGGGTGTTTATAGGTACCCCACAAATATCCCAACCTCTACGGTCGGCTCCAGCTTCTTCTTGGCATCCTTCTTCAGATGAATGTAAATAGGTGAGCCAAAAATCTTCAAATGAAAAATATCAGGCTTCTTACTAGAAAACGCCTCTTTGGGTGTACTCATGCCAAGTACTCTATGAGGACAACGGTTTTGTACATAAATCGTAGTGTTGCATGCCTTAGCCCACAAGTGTATGGGAAGGCCCTGATTATGCAATATCACCCGTGCAGCACCCATGATCATTCTGTTATTTCGTTCCGTGACCCCATTCTGCTGTGGGTTATGAGGTGCTATGAGCTCTCTTCAAATTCCTTCTGCGCTGCAAAATTCCTAGAATTCTCTAGAGATGAATTTACCACCATTATCGCTCCTTAGAGCCTTCACCTGCTTCCCCGACTCTTTCTCCACCAGTGCCTTGAACTCACATAACTTTGAGTATGTCTCACTCTTCTTCTGCATGAACAAGATCCAGCACTTACGAGAAAAGTCATCAACAAATATCACATAATACCTGTGTGTTGCTGTCGAAGCTACTAAGAAAGGTCCACACACGTCTGTCTGAATTCTCTCAAGGATCGTCGTGGCATGACTATCCTTCTCATGAAAGGTGGCTTTCACAAATTTTCCCAAAGTACATCCCTTGCATTGATCTAATTGCGCAAGTGTACCCTTGGGAAGCCCGATAGAAATCTGCTGCAAAATTTTCAAAGCACCATAGTGAAGATGGCCCAATCTCCTATGCCACAACTCGCCCTCATCCCGGCTCACCACTCCTTCTGCCTTGCTTACCATTTCTGCACAACCATCTACCTACAATTGATAAAGGTTCTTAACTCGAACCCCTATCCTCCGAGTTTCACCAGTTGCCTTACTACGCAGGAAAGCCTTTCCCTCGCTAAAGACAACATCATATCCCTTGTCTTCCAACATAGCCATAGAGATGAGATTCTTCTTCAATCCTAGAACATGCATGACATCCTTCAATATTAAAGGTTTACCAGAATCCATCTCAAAGGAAATGGTCCTAATACTAGTCGTACTGTGTCTACCATCATCGCACATCTTGATGTGCACTCCAAGATCCTTCTCATCCAGATCACTGAACAAATCTTTGTCTCTGGTCATATGAAAAGACGCACCACTGTCAAGAAACCACACTAATCCCATCACACTTGAGACCAAGCATGCGATCAGCGAAAATTCCAGCTGAAATTGCGAGGCTAAGGCCTCTCCAGCTGCAGATCCAGCATCCTGCTTATTTCTCTTCTTCTGTGGACAATTAGTGGCATAATGTCCGTGTTGGTGATAGTGAAATCACTTCACCTTGGACATGTCCTTCTTCTTGCCTTTTGCACCAGATTGAGAAGTATTTTTCTTGCTCTCCCCCTTCCTTGATTTGGAAGCCAAAGAAAAATTTTCTTCATCTCCATTCTTCGATGAAGATCCATCCCTAGTACTCCACCTTATCTCCTCCTGCACAAGATCTGACCAAAGTCGCTCCCATCCCAGCAGTTTCTCCCGACCATTGACAGAATCCTCATAGGAATACCAACTCTTTGGAAGCCCAAGGAGAGCTAAGCTCACCAATTCCTCTTCATCTACAGTAACCCCACCACTTCCCAACTCATCCCTACATTGGAAAAACTTTGTGAGGTACTTGGGTATACTCTCACCCTTCTCCATTTTTATTTTCCTAAGTTTATCTTTGAGCGCCAACTTCCTCTGGTTGCTCTTGATTTGGAACAAGTCTATCAAATATGTCCACACCAAGAATGGAGAATCTTTACCATGAAGGCTGGACACTATGTGATCCTTCACACCTTCCAACAGAATCCTTCAACATTTTGTTGTCTTCTTTTTCCATGCGTCAAGTGCAGCAGCATCACTAGAAGCAGGTTTTGGAATTTCTGCATCTATGAACTCCTTCAACCCATTGTCCTCCGGCACCGCCTCCATCATGTCCTTAAATGATATATAATTTTATCTGTACTCAAGGGCATACTCCAATCGCAATCCATTGAAATACATCTCAACTTCGACACCAAGAAAACACTGCTGCAAATTCAAATTCCACCAGCACAAAACTCAACCGCTTCAATTCTTTGCAATTGCTCCAATGATCAATATTGCTCTGATACCATGTAGAAATTATATAAATGATATTTTATATTTCTAATATTCTCCTGATCATACAATGTTTGACTTCATGCACAATACAGAATCTATTCCACTCATTGATCATCACATGCGGAAATTAAATCAATTGCATGCACACATTGAAACCATAAAAATTCACACATATGAACACAGTGCTTTTCACGGGAAAGCCCAGAGCTGAAAACCCCAACTATCTATATATAATATATGTCATAGAGATCATGTAAAAATCATAATACAAAGCTTATCACAAGCTCTCGGTATCTCCAATCGCTACACACTAATCAGGTCCCATCTAGCAAAATCCATGCACCGATCTCTGCCACCTGCTAGCCTGCCTCTACTGTGCAATCCCTACTGAAGAATGGGAACTTGAATCCACCTGTCTTGCACTGCGTAATCCTCATTGGCATCTCCAATCCTGTGTGGTGCAAAATCATGCAACACTATAGTCACAACTGATAGTCACACTTTCTCTTTCACCTACCTCTCCACTGGTCTCCACTGAAACTGTCCATGCACTGTAGTTAACTGATGTATTCTTCAGTTTATTAATGAGTTAATATTTAGTGAATTAATTAATAATTAATTCACAACACTCTCACTAGTGTATCAATCAATTAGACTAGATACAACTATCTCAACTGTGTCTAACTGAGTTAAACTGAACACAACTCCACCAACTACTTCTAAAACTCCACCAAACTCTATCACATGAGTTCTAACTAAAGTCTCCATGCAATAGATCCACTTAACCTTAAGGAATAGCATAATTCCTTCTGTCAGCTGCTGTGTCACATCTGTGCACTTAACTGAAGTGCTCCAAGAGAATAAGATAATGTTTAGAGTCCAAATATTATTAAGAGCTAATAGTATTTGACATATCTATTTTTAGACTAGCAATCTAAAAATAGATTCCACCCAATATGTCTAAAATTAAAAGTCCATCTATTTTTCCAACTTGACCAACCATCCACAAATAGCATCCTGCAACTCATAGAATATGATCGACATGTCTAAAAATATAAATAGTCTAAAAATAGACTTTGTGCCAAAAATAGCCTACGGGCCCACTTAGTGAAGGCGACTTATTTTCACTAAGCTCATCATCTTGTTGCATTCTCAACATATGGACCTTCATGGTGGCAAAGGTGGCATTGGGATCTACATCGATAATATTATTCCTTTTTTCATTCCCCTCGTCAAGTTCTGATTTAGATTCAGAGCATGCATCTGATTCAGAATCCTTCATCTCGGCCACCATTGACTTCTTGGCTCGACACTCACTTCTATTGTGAGTGGCGCTCTTATGGAACTCACATAACTTTACCATGTCCTTATTCGTCATCATGGTCTTGTTATTTTCTTGTGGCTTTTGCATGTTCCCTTGAGCCACCAGGCCTTGTCTTTGTCCTTTATTCCAAGGTTTGAGGGCATCTTTTCCTTTCTTTTAATTCATAGATCTGAAGTCTCACTTCTTCTATTTGAATTTCTGCCCAATATTTGTAGCATATCGGTATGTCGTACTAAGCAAGGAGATGTTGAGGAAATCCATTTCCTCCTAAATGTATTTGTGCAGAAAACTGTGGTACTTCAACATCAAATGTTTCTTCAAATATTTGATACCCAACTTTGTGCACAAGGTATGGAACATATTCATCAAGTCATGCACATCTTGATCCTTTTGTTTCCATAGTACATTATATGTACTTGTACACATAGCTCCCCACAGGATAATATTTTTCCTTGATGACATCTCAGAAAGAATTCCAACTGGGTACGGCCAAGAACAGTGAGGGTCCCCCTATATATCTACAGTGAGGGTTCAACCATATATCTATGACATTTTCATCTATTTGGCCATCAAATATGGGAATTTAAAAGTTTACTTGTACCTTAAAAAGAGTGGCTGGTGGATGTAGATGCATTTTTAGTGGGCAGTTGTTGAAGGATATGGACAAAGGTATCCATCATCTCATTCCATTCCTTTGTTTCATGAGGTCCTCCTCGAGCAATATTTCACTAAGATATCATGCTCCCTCATCTTTATTTACTTCCCCCATGGGTGGCCGTCGGGGTTTGCGAGGTTGATCTTGAAAAGGTTCAACAAAATCGAGCCCTAACTCCTTATACCCTGACCTTGTTGGGGACATGAAAACGTGGATCGAGAAATAACAAACATATCTAATACCACTGATCCAGATTTATGCAAGAATACAATTAAATACATAAATGTATAAATGCTAAGAAAATATAACTTCATTTCATTAATACAAATGACTGAAATATGCTTACAGACAGAATGGAAATAAACTAGCTAGGGTGTTGGTAGCTTATCTCTGAGAAGTGATGTGGCAGCTATAGGCCTTTGAAATGTGTTACAATGACGAGGAGATGAAGCGCCAAAAGTATGGGCCCCGTTTGGGTAAATTCGTACATCAACTTCCCAGGGACGCAACTTTGGCATACGATCTCTCTTTGACGTGCACAATACTTCGTTAGAAATATATATCCGAGGACTACAAATTTTGGTGTGAGAAACATAGAAGGACATTCTATGTTGCTCCAATTTTTCCCAAAAATCATTGTTTATGGCCTCAAAATGACTCTGGAAGTTCAGGACCCAAAAAAATGCTAAAAATAGTAAATTGTGCTACAATTAAGGAAAATAAAAAACTAAAAGGAACAATGGTGGGGCCCTAAGTGGAATAGGCAGGTGTCCACCAATATCCACATGGATCATGGAAAAAATATATCTCTAAAGAATTCAAAAACTTATGTTCCTCAGAAGGAATTCGAAGAGAATCGATAGCACCTCATAACCCACAGTCGAAATGGGTTGTAGAAAGAAATAATAGAACGATTGTGGGAGAAACACGAGCTATGTTGCATGATTAGGGACTATTATTGCATCTATAGGGAGAAGAATTCAATACAATAGTATTTGTGTAGAACATGAGTGCTCATCATATACTTGGAATGAGTACACCACATGAGGATTTTTTAGGTAAGACTCCAAATGTGTTGTATTTTAAAATTTTTGGTTCATTTGTTTATTTCCATGCAAAAAAATATGCCAGGAAGAAGCTAGAGCCAACATTAGAGTTGGGGATATTTTTTGGGGTACATTGGTACACCCCACAAAAACATGTGTACTTTCTAGCACACAGGATGACAATGGTCAGAAGAGATGTGAAATTTGATGAAGAAAAATCCATGTGAATTTCCCTTGAGAGGGAGCTTTAGTTGCATGCAGTTCAGGATCTCTTGGCTCTAAAAGAAGAACCTCAGGATGTGGAGCAACCACAAGCACAGGAATGGAGAGTGGTAGAAACTACTCATGAAAAGACATCCACTACATATGGAAGGAAGTGTGCCAGAGAGGCTGCCAAGTTATTACTAGCTGCGAGAGAGAATGTGGGAGTACCCAAATCACAACACAGGCAAAGAAGGTCCCGAGTGCGGTATTCTGGATACATGGCTCTTTTGAGCAAAGGTATTGAGATAGAACCATCCTCTTTTGAGGAAGGAGTTCAACAAAGAGTGTGGGTTGATGCCATGGTTGAGAAGTATGATTCCATTATCAGAAAAAAAATCATGGGAATTTGTCCCAGGAATAGTGGGGAAATCAGTTGTAGGATCCATGTGGGTCTACGAGGTGAAGCATGCAGCAGATGGGAGTGTGAATAAGTACAAGGCTAGGTATGTCACTAGAGGGTTCTCTTAGGTGGAGGGAATTGACTATGATGAGTCTGTGTATAGTACTCATCTATCAGATCCATCATTTCACTCTATGCACAGATTGGATGGAAGTTACATCAGATGGATGTAAAGATATCCTTTGTCAATGGAGTATGGGATATGGTACAAACAAACATATGGAGTGAAGCTTCTAGGCTTCATAAATGCATATTGGGCAGGGTAGCTATCCGACTGGAAGAGCACTGTTAGTATGAATCTTTTGTCGAAGTGTACGAAAAAAGACCACTTTAGCTACGCATAACTTATAGCCCTAACATCAAATATGGCTGCCAATATCTTCAAATCTGCATTTAATTGATCAAGACAAGTGCTACAAAAAACTAGATCTATGCATAAAGAGACATTAAGCCGTAAAAACAAGGTTTTGCTCCATACATCCAATAGACAAGACAAGAACAATGTTTTTTGAAAGAATTTTTTGTATTAAGGGCACCTGGGAGGAAAACAAGAAGGTGTTTCCAATTCTCCTCAATGGGATGGGTTCATGGAAGTCCTCAGCACTTTAGATCTAGCATTTCTCTCTCTTGTTGGTGAAGAAAACCCAGACAAAGATAGAACTCAAAGGGAGCTCACACAGCAAATAATGGAAAATGTGACAATGATAATGGCTCAAAGTTAGACCAAGAGTCTAGATCCAGAGTGATCTAATAGGCAAAATAAGGTGAGGAATGGTAGGAAAAACCCTCCTATTTATAACAAAATATTGGGTCATTCTAGATCTTGGTGTATGATTAAAATAATATTAACCAAATCTAGATCCACCTTTTATGGAATATTTTATTATATTTGTTGGAGGGAAAAAGTATTTGACATGGGTCAAATCCCTTTATTTATCAATAATAAATAAATAAATGATTTATTTATCATTTTAAGGAAGTGGTTGAAAGATAATCAGATAAATAATGATTTAGTTAATTATTTATGGGTGATTTAGTCATATTTAACAAGGAATTAAATTATTCCTAGAAAATAATAAGATAAATAAAGGTTTATCTAATTAATTTATTTGTTTTGGGTTAAACATGACCTGGAATAGCCCACGTGGTGTAGAAGAGTTGGTGATGGGGTGCACTGTTAAGGCATTCCGTTCCGTAAGGTCACCGGTTCGAAACCCGTGGGTGGCTTGGGAGGAGAAAAAGTGGGAAAAATTAGGATTAGTCTAAACTAGCAAAAAAAAAAAAAAAACATGACCTGGAATAATAATTAAATTATTGTTTAATTAATTATTCCTTGAGGAAAATCAAACAAATATAGGTTTGTTTAATATTTCCTTTTGGGGTTTCCTATTTAGACCATAAACAACCTAATAAATGTGTTTTATTAAGTTATTTTACATAGTGAAAGCAATTTTACTTAGGGTAAAATTGGTCGTACATGGTGTACTTGGGTCCATCTAATGATAGTAGGTTAGATGACCAAAAAATGGTGTAACAGATTGCCCCCCAGCGTACGAGTGTTAGGAGGAAATCGTATGACCGAAGTACGTTGTAAGAACTCAATCACCAAACATTGAAAGGGAAGTCAGAGAGAGAAATGTGAGGTAGACTAATGTGCTGAAGAACTAGACCTTGAGGAGACGAGACTTACAGGTGCAACAAGTCTCTTTTTATGAGAGGGTACGTGTGCTAGAGGCGGCGGGGGAGGCATACCTATGCCCATCGAGACAAAGTACAAAAGAATAGTGTGTCCAGTAAACAAGGGACCGAACCATAGAGTACAGCCTGGCATAAACATGAGCCAGATAAAAATACAATGATGAATCCCATATACGTGTTGTGCCTGGGATAACAACCAGGACTTATACAATAATATCTAAGTACATAAAATACAAATACAACCCAAATGCCCCCTGGAAATGGGGAAGGGCTCGCAAAATCTGACGGATACATGAAAATCAAAGAGGCGCTGCAAGCGGCTAAGGCCGACATCATCAAATATATGGAGCTGCATCAAAGGTTGCAATGAAGAGGTCATCCGGGCATGTGGGGGGCTACCTGCAGGGCCACCCCCTCATGAGGGTTGAGACATATCACACACACCCAGGAATCACCAAAAGTGACTGCTACATCACTGAACCATCAAGCATACAGATCTCGATCATGCTGAAAGGAGTTGGACTGGAGAAACAATCAAATCTAAGGGAAATGAGAGATCCCTTTGCCTGATCCGAGGCACCGAAAAAGAGTGGAAGCTTGAACCAAGGTACACCACCCTCTAGACCTATCTTCTAGAATGAAGGAGCTGATGTCGATAGAAGGAGGTCTGCCATAGGTGAGGCAATGAGAGATCCTCAACTAAGGCACGAGAGAAAATAGTAGAGCGACTGAAAGACTAATACCAATGATGATGATGGAATGGAGGGGACTGAGTAGCAAATGGACAACTTCCCTTGCTAGAGCATAAAGGGCATGAATGACATGGCGGCGACTGACACAGTATCATAAGGGATAAGGGATACTGGGACTGACAGCCATAATGTGCGACACAAGAAATGAAGGATGGAGGACTATAGCGGGGTACAAAGGGACTCGGGATAGACTCCATGAATGTGATGATGACTCAACTGGGATGCTCTAAACAAGGGCGACTCGATGGTGCTTCCACACAGTAAAGGTCCAATGGGGGACCATGAAAGCATGAGTACAAGATGGTAACTCACGACGAACATCAACACAAGCATGGATAAGTATGGAGGCCAAATGGTGCCCCTAGTATGAGTGTTGTAAGTGAAGAAATTTGATTTTTGGGAGGGTTATGGTTGAGGGGCATAGGTGCCCCCAAGCATGGTGTGGTCATGCCAAAATGTATTTAGAAAAAGGGGAATCTAAACACATTTTAATGATGTGGTGTGCCATTTGTTTTTGTTATGGTTATGCAGTTTGAGAAAGGAAATGGAGGATTACCAATCTCTTTTAGTACTACATATATGGAGCAAATGGACTTTAATTTTTCAGGCTAGCATACCTGGTGTCACTATCCCAAAGAGAGGATTTGGAGATAATGAACGGATGCTCTCCTAGAAAACCCATAGTTTGGTCAACAAAAATGTCTAAGAGATTGGGTTACTGATGGAAGATGAGGGAACGATAAGGGGTATCATCCCTAGAGTGATCTGAAGTGATATGGGACTCTAGAGGTTCTTCAAAATGTGGAAGAATAATGGTACTAAAGTCAACACGACCAGATACACTAGGAGAGTTTTGGAGAATTTCTTCTCCTGGTCTCTCGAATATGGGTGCCCCCTTACCCAAATATTGGGTTTCAATGTAATGGCCATAAGGTGCATGTGGTTCGAACACATGGGTTCGATGTAAGGGGGGATAGATAAAGTCAGGGGTGGGGATTTCATCCATAATGTCGTCATCGTGATAGAAGATGGGGTGACTGGTGGAAGAAATACCACCTAACGTGGCAAAGCTACCTGAATCATCATCATGAGAAGAGGGGTTCACATGCACATCGTCACAAGGGGTGACATAAGAGTAAGTAGGTAAAGGATTTACCGATGTTGAGCCCAAGGTGATCGCTGAAGGAAGTTCAAGTGAAACAACAGGGCAGGATTCAGAGGGAATGTTCCTCGAGGGTCTCATGGATGATGATAGGTAGAAAGCTAGACGAAGGCTCCGTCATCTCGACATCAGGAGGGGGAATGTCAATGGGAGTGGTCATTTCTGGTAGTTTTGCCAAAGCAAAATGCACAAATAGGGGAGAGGTGGACTCATTGTGCTTGGCCTCGAATTGGCGGACCGCGGCTAGAGAGGTGCAAAAGTCCTTGAGGCGGGGACCAAGGTGGGTGTAATGGCCATGGAGATCACACAAAGCACAGGGGTGGTTGGTGTGAATAGTCTTGGGGTTCTTGGACGTGGTCGTAGAAGGAACAAAGGCTTCCAGGACCGTGGACTCAGGGAACGCGACATTAACCATGGGCTTGAGATGAAGAAATTCAGGACATGTATGGGAGGTGTGACCGACAACATCACACAAAGCACACTGGATGGTATGATTTGGAGGCCGAGGAGGGGCAGGGTTTGTCGGGGCAGCCTTTTCCTTTGATGCCCCCTTGCGAGCTTTTCCCTTCTTACCTGAAGCAGTCACAATAGGAGGTGGTTCCTGTTGAGGTGACTGAGGCACTGTTGCAGTGGGAGAAGTCATGGGGACCGGTTTAACTGGGGTCAAAGAAATATAAGGTTTAGGTTGACCAGGCCGGGTTGCGGCTGGAGGATCATGGTACCAGACAGGAATCCCAAGGGTCAGGTTAGGAAGAGAGAGGGTGGCCATGACAGGTACTACGTACACTCCTGGTGGGGGAGCTAGGAATGGTATCTGACTAGAGGGGTAATGGCCAGGTGGGACGGCTCCTAAATGGCTAATGCTTGGAGGAAATATTCTAGGAGGATAAAGAGGCTCAGGACTACCAGCTGCAGGTGAAGGGCTAGGAGCAAGTTGTGGAGAGCGTAGTTGCTGACTAGCCAAAGCAGGTTGCTTGAGAGCAGCCCGAGACGATTGCATCATGCAAACATTCAATGAGCTGGGGTCAGAGACAGGAGGAGGAGGAAGACCAGGTAAGGTTCCAAGCAAAGAGGAGTCTTTTTAGATGCTGGGAGAGACACTGGTCAAAGAATCGACAGTTTTTTGATTGGCTACAGAAGAGATGGTCGACTCAGGGGAGGCCGGAGATTTTGGCTCATGATACGTCAACTGGTCAATGGTGACTATCTTTCCATTATGAGGAAAAAACATCTTGCGGTGGACCGCAGATGGGACAACAGACATAGCATAAGTGTAGATATGCCCCAAAAGAATGTTCTAATCAAGAGGGGCGTCGATGAATTCAACGTCAACGCAAATAGTGTTTCCTGCAAGAGTGATAGGACAATTACGGAATAAGCCAATGGGCTAGGAGGCATGGCCATCCCATGCATGGAGGGTGATTGTGGAAGGGGAAAATTCAGGAGATTTGAGTTGTTTCCAAACTGAAGTGGACATCACACAAGTGAATTCCCCCTCATCAATGATGCACCGAGAAACGTTAGCGTTCTAGATTTTGACTGGGATTTGGAAGGCTGCGGAAGCAGGAAGAGGAGGATGGTCTGATTGATGGGTGTCGAAAACAATCAATTGGTAATCAGTAGGATCTACAACACCCATGTCAGATAGTAGAGCCTTATTTTGAGAAGGGCATAACTGGAGGAGTTCCAGTGTGGAAATGACAGAAGGAGATTGTGCCAAATCATCTACGATGTTATATGAATGAGCAGCTCGACCAGAAGCAGTGTTTCGGCGTAATGGTCCCTAAGGAATCTTGGTATCAACCTCAAATTTGGGGTGAGGGATATGCAAGGGACCATTGGATGTCGAAAGAGGCTCTGTAGACCTTGAAGAAGGTGACTCGGGGACAGACAGAGCGGGAGGCTTGGGGTACTGATGGGACCGAGTTTTAAGGTTAAGGTCGACGGTTGGAGGTGGAGCATAGTTCATCATGAGGATCTGGTAATTGGAGGAACCAGAAGGGGAAGGTTGAGTGGCCACCTGTCTGTCAGGTGGTTGGGTAGCCATGAATCCCTGCCGTGCATCCACCTGCTCTTGAGGGGGCGGTGACTACTGTTGCAGGGGTTGAGAAGGCCAGGGAGGCGGAGGTGCGGATGCTGGAGGAGATGGAGCACTAAACTGCAGATACGAATAATAAGGGGGTTTGGTAACAGTATGCTGACTAGGAGGTTGGAGCAAAGGAGGAGGTATGTTGTATCCTAGATACGTGCTACCAGGAGGGGGACAAGTGCGGGAGGTGCTGCCCCCTCCCCCAGGAAAACCATAACCCATGGGAGGTTGGGCATATGGATGAGAGAGAGCTCCAATGATACCATCAGCGGCATGAGGTGCCCCCTGTGCGTTGACACCACCCGGTTTGGGGAGATCAGGTAGAATGGTATAAACATAACCTATCTGAGCGTAGATCAAGTCATATTTTAATGCCAGTTGGAGGGTGGCTTCTTCGGTTTGGGGAAAATGCGATGCGACATCTTTCCGATAGGAGGCAAGAGAGATCTAAGGAACCAGTTCATGTAGACACAGTCTTCAAAAGTAGGGGATTGACACAGGCTCTTTCTTCTCCACCATTCCTGGACATGATTGAATAGGCGGGTCGCAGATGATTGACAGAAAGAAGTCAAAAGTTCGATACCAGTGTCATAACGAAGGGGAAGCTGGAAGTAATATAAAAAATCCCAGGCAAGAGTCGCAAAGGTGGTATGAGAGGAAGGGGCCCGATCAACATACCACTTAGAAGCCGCGCCTGTAAGCGTTCGTTGGAACAACCGAAGACGGACAGAGTCATTGGTAATGGAGGTAGATGAACAGTACATGTGGAAAGATCGGACATGATTTGAAGGATCTTCTCCAGCAAGGCCTTCAAACTTTGGGATGTTAGAAGGGAGCTTTTTCGGCATAGCAGGCCAACTAGCATCATGGTGTATAGGGTCATTTGTCAACCGGTCTAAATCGGGGAGCCTGAGGCCTGCCATGAAGGGGAGCAAGGGCACAACCGAGGTAGTTCCTATGGCGGTTCCGCTAGTAGCAGTCCCGGCATTAGGGCTGGGATTACCGCTAGCGTTAGGCCCTGGACCAAACATAGTGAAGGTGACAGGGGGAGAACCGGAAGTAAAAGGAGAACCCAATGAACCAGAAGAGGAGTCTAAGTGCGGACTCAGAGGAGGACTAACTCGATGACGGTGGGAAGGAGTAGGTCGACCGACCGGAAACTGAGGGTGAAGGCCGAGAAGTCTCTGGGATGTGCGCCTTGGGGGCGCAATGATGACAACACAAACATGGCACAAGGGGAAGAAGAACGACCGACAAAGGCAGGGAGGTGTAAAACAAGAGATTACAATGTCGAAACAAGGGCAGATAGGTGCAGTTTCAATTGATTTTAAATTCTTTAATTCTTTGCCTGGCGGTGTTAACCAGGCTCTTCTTCGCTTAGGGTGAGTGTGTGGTGTGCGTTAATTTTAATTTTTAAACCCTTGTCATTTTGAGAGCAAAAGAAAAAGTGTGTTGCATAATTGAAAATAATTCTGCAGAAAACAATATATAATGTTGAAATAACAGAAAATTAACAGCGATTAATGCATCGATCTAACCCAAGAAGGCAAGTCTCTCAAAACTAATCTAAAAGAGGGAAAAAATATATTCAAAACACAGGAAAAAGTGGCCAATATATCTAAGGTCGGGAGGGACAGGGATCTAAAGGGGAAAACTGCTGAAAAGAGGCAGAGGCAAGGTGGCTGTAAAAAAGGAGGAAATCAACAAAAAGCAGAAGGGACAAGGAGGAGGCCCTAAAGGTAGATCCAAACAAAACTTCAGGAGGTGATTTGAAAGGGAGAGGAGCTGATTTAAAGGGATCTGAAAAGGAGGGATCAGATCTGAAAAAGAAATGGCTGAAAACTCTGAAAATTTAGACACTTACAGCAGCTAAAACTCTTCCACAAAAAGTGGAGGGTACTGAGGCTCTAGGGGGATAGATTTCCACTTATTTGAGTAAAACAGAGAAATAATAGGTCTAAAATGGCGAAGACGGAGGTCAGACAACCCTGACATAGGTTCAGACAAAACCCAGAAAAATTCCAGAAAAATTCTAGAAAAAATTCCAGGTCGCAGTTTTTGACCTGTTTTTCGCTCAGGTAGCAGTTTTTGGGCTATTTTCTGCTACCCAGGTCACATTTAATGGGCTAAAAAGTGCGACTTGGAGTCCAGGTCATGGTTTCTGGGCTGAAAAGTGCTACCTGAAGCTCCGGGTGTCCCGGCGGCAGATTTCCGAAAAAGTTGTCGTCTCAGTTGCGGTTGATGTCTGTCACCTGCGCAATAGGGCCAGAAACATGCGGAAGTTAGAAATTTTAATGTTTTAGGGTTTTATAGGTGAAAAAAAACATAAAAATAGGAAAAAAAAAGTTTCTCGAAAAGAAACCCTAGGGTCTCGAAATAGGCCGGATATGCAAAAGGAATATGAAAAACGACAAATAGCCATAACCGAAAACCCGTGTGGAGTCGCCAACAGTTGTATGAATATTTTTTTTTCGAAGTGTACGAAAAAAGACCACTTTAGCTACGCATAACTTATAGCCCTAACATCAAATATGGCTGCCAATATCTTCAGATCTGCAGTTAGTTGATCAAGACAAGTGCTGCAAAAAACCAGATCTATGCATATAGAGACATTAAGCAGTAAAAACAAGGCTTTGCTCCATACATCCAATAGACAAGACAAGAACAATTTTTGAAAAAATTTTTTGTATTAAGGGCACCTGGGAGGAAAACAAGAAGGTGTTTCCAATTCTCCTCAATGGAATGGGTTCTTGGAAGTCCTCAGCACTTCAGATCTAGCATTTTCTCATAGAAAACCCAGACAAAGATAGAACTCAAAGGGAGCTCACACAACGAATAATGGAAAATATGAAAATGATAATGGCTCAAAGTCAGACCAAGAGTTTAGATCTAGAGTGATCTAATAGGCAAGAAAAGGTGAGGAATGGTAGGAAAACCCCTCCTATTTATAACCAAATATTGGGTCATTCTAGATCTTAGTGTATGATTAAAATAATTTTAACCAAATCTAGATCCACCTTTTATGGAATATTTTATTATATTTGTTGGAGGGAAAAAGTATTTGACATGGGTCAAATCCCTTTATTTATCAATAATAAATAAATAAATGATTTATTTATCATTTTAAGGAAGTGGTTGAAAGATAATCAAATAAATAATGATTTATTTAATTATTTATGGGTGATTTACTCATATTTAACAAGGAATTAAATTATTCCTAGAAAATAATAAGATAAATAAAGTTTTATCTAATTAATTTCTTTGTTTTGGGTTAAACATGACCTGGAATAATAATTAAATTATTTGTTAATTAATTATTCCTTGAGGAAAATCAAACAAATATAGGTTTGTTTAATATTTCCTTTTGGGGTTTCCTGTTTAGACCATAAACAACCAAATAAATGTGTTTTATTAAGTTATTTTACATAGTGAAAGTAATTTTACTTAGGATAAAATTGGTCTTACATGGTGTACTTGGGTCCATCTAATGATAGTAGGTTAGATGACCAAAAAATGGTGTAACAAGCACATTAGGAGGGATCTTTAGCATAAGACCAAAAGTAGTTTCCTCGTACAATAGGAAAAAAATATCATTTGCACTCAGTTTAATAGAGGCATAGTACATGATGGCCAATCATGATACGCTAATTCTAATCCAACGTATGCGTATCATCTATTTATGTATCTGTGATAAGGTTATCTAAATTTGTTTTTCATATAATGAGTTACGAATGCCAACCTAATTTCATTTATTTATGTATGTGTGATAAGGTTATCTCAATTTGTTTTTCATATTACGAGTTACGAATATCAACCTAATACATTAAATCATTTGTTTTAACAATTTGATTGAAATTGTAAAATTCAAATAGTTTAGTTATTTTTTATTTTAAATATATATCTAAAAAAAAATTTAAATAAGAAAAAAAAATTATTTTAAATAATAAAGAATTATAATATTATTAAAAATATATTAAATTAATAATTCAATCAAATTTATTATAATATTAAAATATATATATATTTTTTTTTTTTTGCTCGGTTAGACTAATCCTAATCTTCCCATTTTTTTCTCCTTCCATTCCACCAATGGGTTTTGAACCAGCGACCTTACAGAACGGAGTGCCTTAACAGTGCACCCCATCACCGACTGTTCTACACCCCATGGGCATTATAATATAAAAATATTATAGTAAATAGATAAATGAAATAGATAAAAAATTTTTCTAATTAATCATATCATTAGGATTTGGTTAATTTTAATGATGTTATTAATCTCAAAAGAATCCTAATGATGACATTAATTAGACATTTATTTATGAATTTGTAAAATTAAAATAGTTTAGTTATTTTTTATTTTATTTATATATTTAAAAATATATTTTAAATTAAAATTTTCATATTTTAAATAACAAGGAATTGTAATATTATTAAAAATATATTAAATTAATAATTAAATCAAATTTACTGTAATATAAAAATATACAATAACATAAACATTAGCATGATATAATGGATATCAATAGAAATGGAATATTAACAATAGTGCCATCAATTTTTTTTATTTGGAAGATTATTATTTGCAAAATGTTAGCATTATACTCAATGGGAAATTCACTATCATTAAATATAAAAAATTACCACAAGATAAACACTTGCATGATACAATGGATATATTTTTCTTGTTTAGAGGATTATCATTTGGTAAATATTCACATTTAAACAATGATATTCAATGGAAAATTCAATACCATTACCATTACATATAAAAATTTACCTTAACATAAACAATACCATGATAAATAAATAAAATCTAGCCTGCCATGACATAAAAAATAAAAATAAAATTACTTATAGGATTATCATTTTGAAAATGTCAACATTTAAAGGACGATATTCAATTGAAAATAATTTCATTAGGAGATCTCTCCATCATACAGAGGAGGGAATGAAAAAATTATTATATAACAGAATTATGCAAGAAGAGTCAAGTACTTTTTATTTAATTGTATTGTATATGGTAGATTTATAAGTAGTTTAAAACTGACTTTTATCTATGACTTTCTTTGCAAACTCAAGGTTTTGCTTCAGTTTAATGTTCAGTATTAGCTTATTCCCAGTCTCATGTGTGGCCTTCTTCCACATTTAAACTTAATTTCTAAGATGAGTTCTTTTTCAACTAGCATTTGCTATGTCTCTCGCTCAACCATTTTTTTCCAAATTATGCAGGTAGGGGTAAAGTGGGAGAGGCAACATCCTCTCTTTTTCACACTCTATCACTAGTTTTATAATCCTTAGGTTATCCTGGAACCAAGGGAGGAATTAGTTCATTTTTCTGTTGGCCTCTTGTTTGCATAGATGAGGTACAATATTCTAGGTTTTGGAGTTGTTTGACTTTCTTTTTGATCCCCTTATTTCTACCCCTTTTACATTTTACAGTTTCAGTTTCAAACCCTCCCCAAAACAGGAAATGTTCTCTAGTCCTCCCAACAAATTTTTTCAAATGAATTTTAATTAACACCTTAATCAGGATTTTATGATATATGAAATGGGTATAACAATTTGGTCTTACTCTCACCCCAGTAGACACATGTTTCAAACTTTTTAATAGAAAATATACAATGTTTATTCTTAACTCACTCCTATATGAGCTAGGAATCAGAATCCTAAATGGGATAGATTCACCACATTATAGCATCCTTGACATGTGAATTAAGATTGGGTAATCCACACTCGACAATGCCACTCATCCTTCAACCACTACCTATAACTCAAACTCATATCCTTAAATTCAGTCTTCAAATAAAAATAGCACATCAATTCTAGCCAAAACATGAATCTTGAATGCTTTCTCTCCTTCTGGAGATAGGCCCTTGATTTCAACAATTGACTCCTGAGTGAGAGGAAATTAAATTCCCTCAAAATTAACCTATTAAACATAGAACACCTCCACAAAACCTCTCACAAGTCCATGGTGATAAGATCTATAATGAGAGAAAACCATGCGCTTTAGGTTAGCCTCTATGTAATTTTCCACTTCTTCGCATAGTTATCACCACCAAATAATATAACTAGAATCCATATTGCTATTCAATCGTAGATTTATGGGAAAAATTAACAACTTGTCCTCTTTTGACATTAACAAATCAATTATGTATTTTATCTTGTGGCATTAACAGTTCAATTGTGCAATTGAATGTTGTTACCATATGGAGGAAATTATTTCCTTGATGGAAACGTGTACAATATATAACTAATCTAACAAATAATTTCAAAAAATATTTAACATGTAATAATTACCATTTAATTCAATATTGCCTCTTGGTAGCGAAGCCTAGAAACTTATCAGGTTACCTCACCAACCAATTAACACTCCCTTGATAAATTATTGTTCATGTGGTCACATGTGGTTTATGAGCACATTATTTGGACATAATACCAAAAAAAAAAATTTCCTTTTGGTGCTAATTCTCCCGTGGCTAGAGTTTTAACTCACCATTTTTACACATATGCTATATGTGATATTAAAAACTTACAATAACATTGATATTATATCTGTTAATGTTTCAAATGTGTTTATTACAAATTAAAACTTGCACTAAAACTCTCAATGCTTTAATAAATTATTGACTCACTTATAACTATTTATTTTGGCTGATTTATAACCAGTTTTTTTACTAAGTTATAGAATAGACTTGGTAAACTTGTGAAATGCAACATCACTATGTATGTTAGAAACCATGATTAGATTTGTAGAGATTACTTCTGAGGATGTTTTCATTCTTATGTTCGTAATGAGATTGATAAATCTAAATTACAATTAAGTTCTAAAAATCAACATGCTTTGCTTTCTACTAGAAACAAAATCGTTTTCTATCTTATGAAGAAATATTAACTAATTTATTTGTTAGTCTCTAAAAATTCTTATTCTCTAACACTATTGTGCATCAAGATAAAATCAAATTCTATAATAGGGAATTTATACATTTTTATGTTTTTGAAATGAAATGTTATGTCAATGAAACTTGTAAATAAATCACTATATCTCTTGAAAAGAAATCACTCATGCTCTTGAAATAAACCACTCATGAACTTGTAAAACTTCTCTAAGATAGCTAGAAGTAAAACTATGAATCACGTGAAATTTGAAAATTTGACAGGAAATATTGATGAATCTACATGAAATGATAAAACAAGACTTATGGAATAATCTACATCAAATAAAAAAATGAAATTATGGAAGTAACTACAAGAAATGAGAAATTGGAATTCTTGAAACAACTAATGAAAATGACAAATTGGAATTCTGAAAATAACAACACCAAATAATAAAATGAAAACATGAAAACAACTAAATTAAAAACATAAAAGTGGGCCTTCCACAAACATATGGTCTGAAAGCTTCACACCTTCATTAAAAAGGATGTAAAACAGAGTTTCAACAATTCACTGTATGCTTCAGAAAATTAACCTCTCCTCTTTGCTTCAATGGAGTGTTTAAATAGGGGTTGCAAAGTAACTTCATGGAGATTCATATGGCTAAATATGAGAACTGATTGGACACATATTATCCATGAATTTGATGAAGCACAGTCTATTCCAACCTTTTTTTTCTTGACTCGGTGTTTATTGACACATGGGAGTAATGTTTTCTCATGCAACTCCAAAATAAGGCTCCAAAGAACTTGAAATGTCTCCAAAATGGTAAACAATGCATGAAAAACGATCTAAGACAACTTAACTAGGCTCGTGTTAAACAAAACCCATGCTTTTTTTTGCGATATTCACTTCTGTTTTCTTAGAAGAAAACATGTTTGATGTTGAATGGTCAAAACTGCTACGATTTTCCCTTGATCTTTTCCTCGAGGTCCACATGTGTGAGTTGTGTGGAATTTTACCAACAAAAATGCATATTAGAGCTTCTATAAACAATTTCCATGTGTGATATTTCATTCTAGATTGGTGCTACTACCTCAACCATGGAGAGAGGTCCGGAAACTGTAAAAACTTCAACTCTCAAGCTGTCATTAGTAAAACAATGCATAATTCTCTTTAATTCATTAAAAATAATATAAATAATAATAATAAACCATGTAAAGATATATGTGGGAATTTGGTGCATTTATGAAGAAATATGGTTAAAAATGATGACAATGGGTGAATGGAATTATGTGAAAATGGATGGTTTCATCAACAAAATTATGACAAATTGGAGGCTCAATGGTTAACTTAAATTTTTCCCCCTACAAAAAAGGTTGATCTAGATTTATGTAGGAACACAATAAAATATATAAATAAATATAAACATAGATATGTGCTAGAAAATATACTTCATTTCCTTAATATCAAATAAATAAAATATTCTTATAGAAAAAATGGAAATAAACTAGCTCTGGTGATGGTACTTTATCTCTGAGAATAGATGTGGTGGCTACATGCCTATGAACTGTGTTACAATGAGGCTAAAGGTAATTTTTATTATTGAGAAACATGGGAAAACCATAAACAACCAACACCCTAACCCGAGGAGATGGAATGCCAAGAGTTTGTGGGCCCTGTTGGGGTTAGTTGGGTAGACAACTTCCCGAGGTCGTAACTTGGTCATATTATCTTCGTTTGGCACATATGATATATCGTCAGAAATATTTCTCCGATAACTACACGATCTGCTGCAAGAATTTTCCTACATGCTTCGGACCTCAAAAAAATTCTGTTTAGGGGGTCAAAATTACTCCAGAAGTTTAGGATCCAAAAACTAATAAGAATTGTAAATGTTGCTCTAAACAAGGAAACTCATGAAATTGAATGGAGCTCTAGGTGTAATATATGGGTGGCCACCAATATCCACCTAATTCATTCCTCCCCCTTTAGGAAGCAATGGTCCCCAATGCTTGCAGAGCCTCCATGGAGTGAGGAAATCTATGTTGAATCTAGTCCCTAGTGAACCACTTGCACTAGTGAAGGAGTTGGCCTACTGTGACAACTATATATAGTTGGATCCTCTGTTAGCGGGTGTCCTTGATGTGTGTGTCTATGATCTAATTAGTTGTGGATTGTTCCACCAAGTTTGGGTTTAAGTATGTTTGTGTGAGTTATTCTGCAATGTCATATGTGTCCAACAATGGTGGAAAGTAAGGCTGAAGGTAGTCCACATTGAATATTGGTTGCATAACAAGGAATAATGGAATATTGAGCTTGAAGGAACTTTCCCCTACATTCTTGGTGATGTTATATGACACTAGGTGCAAAACAAGGAATAATGGAATACTAAGCTCGAAGGAATTTTCCCCTACAGTCTTGGTGATGTTATATGACCCATATCAAAGCAGGAAAATCTTGTGGTTGGGCCCAACGAGGCACTCCTTCTACAAATATAACCAAACTTTGTCACCCACCTCAAACTTGTGTGGCACCCAATTTTTATCATGTCATTGCTTGTACTTAGCATTGGCTTTGTCCAATATGTCATGGACCTATTGCAAGTAGATGTGTTGAATGAGCTCAATGCAGTTTTTCGCCTTGTCAGCTTCGGACTGGACATGAGTCAAATCTTCCGAAGTAGAGACAGATGGTATGGACTCATCAATGGGACATAGTGACTATAATCCAAAGCCCACCTGAAAGGGGATGTGATGACTTGAGTTGTGGAGAGCCTGATTATAGCTATTTTGGACATAGGTGAAACTTTCATCCCATGTGCGTGGATGCTTTGAGTGGTACATAGGAAAAATTTCTACGATCATTGTGTTGACAACCTCTGTTTGGCCATCAGTTTGGGGGTGGAATGTTCTGTACTTAGTAATATTTATCTCTAGGATTGACCAAAGACTTGACAAAAATGTACTAAGGAACCTATTATCTCGATCTGACAAGTGTACCCACACTCAGTCTAAGAAGAGTTTAATAGTGGCTTCTACTGTGATATTCTTCTTGCAGGCCACCATAATGACCATCTTAGAGAAAATGTCAATGACCACAAAAACCATTTCATTTCCATGCTTGGTAGAAGGAAGGGTCGACATGTAATCCATGGAGATGGATTCCCATGGCCAAGTAGGGGTAGGAAGCAAAGTATATAGGCCTTACTTTTTGATGGTTAGTTTGGAAATGTCACAGGCACTTCAGGATCTCATGTACTTCCCCACATCATGTCGAAGGTCCTTCCAATATAAATACTTCTGTAGTACTACCACTATTTTCTCGACCCTTATGTTTCCATCGACTAGACTGTAGTGCACTTCCCAAATAATATTGGCATGCTCGATTGAAGGAACATAAAGGTGTCTGAGGTAGCATAAGAATGCATCGTGGAGCTGAAAATTTGGAACTTTCTTACCCTCAACGAGTGTATGGTATGTGTTGTTGAATTCATGATCACTTTTGTAGAGATGTGGCCAACCCAAATTCCCATGACCAGAAGAGTCGATCATAGTGGTGAGCACCATGATAGGAGGTTGGTTGTGGCACTCTACAATATTATTGGTGTTTCCCTTCTTGTACTTGATGTTTAAATGGAACTATTGCAGGTATGTGGACCATTTTTTATGGAGATAATTTAAGAACTTCCCTTGTGTCGGTATGAACTACAGGGATCGGTGATGTGTGTGTATGACTATTTCCTTCCCCAAAATATAATGCTTCCATTGTCAAAAGACATGCACAATGGAATGCATCTCTTTTCAATAGGTTGGATACTTTCAAATTGTTTCTGAAAGTGTATCACTGTAATATGCCGCTCGATGCCCCTTCTCTGTAAGTATTGCCTCAAAATCATAGTTAGAGGCATATGTCTCAATCTCAAATGGTTGCAGCAAGTCACGTAATGTGACCATTGGTGCAAAGAAGAGGTGATGCTTCAACTCCATGAATTCCTTCTCTTGAGATTCGAACCAAAATAGTTTTTCTTTCACTCCTCCCTTGGTGACTTGACTCAAAGGTCAAGTGATACGAGAGAACCCAAACATGAACCTATGGTAGAAATTAGCAAGACCCAAAAAGCTACAAAGTTATGTTAGAGTAGTTGAGGCTAGCCAATACCTAATGACTTGGATCTTCGCTAGGTCCACATGCACCCTTCGATCATCAATAATGTATCCCATATATTGAACCTTGGTCATGCCAAAAGTGCATTTCTCCAAATTGGCACACAACATGTGTTTCCGTGATGTTTAGAGGACTTGTCGAATGTGGTGGAGGTGCTCTTCCCAACTCTAGTTGAAGATCAGGATTTCAATCAAACACACCACCATGAATGAGCTAGTAATTTTTCGCAAGATGTCATCCATGAGCCTAATGAAGGTTGTGGGAGCATTCGTTAACCCGAAACACATGAACAACAATTCAAAAAGGCCCTCCTTCGCTTTGAAGGAATTATTCCACACATGTGAGGGTTCATTTGGTGCCTGGTGATACCCGAATATCAAGTCAATATTGTTGAAATATTTTTCCCCCTTGAGTTCATCCAGAAGGTCATCAGTGTGTGGGATGAGATATCTATTTCGAACAGTGATATTGTTGAGCACCTCATATTCAATATTGAGTCTTCAAGTACCAATAAATTGAAAATATTGTGAGCTTATTTTTTTTATTAATTTAAGTTTTTTTAGGCTTCAATACAAGTGGAATAAATTTGAAATAATCCCTTTAGCACTTGCTAAAATTAAACAAATATTTATTATTAAAACCATAAATTTTAGAATTTTTAACTAGTAAAACAAACCAAGTAGCTCAGTGATGAATATGACTTTATAGAGATATTATAAGTATTCATTATAATTGAAACTATATAATTGACTTGAAAAACCATTTACTTCAATCATTTAACCAGTCTAACCTACAACAAATGAACCGTGAATAGTAAGTGTAGAAATAAGAAATCCAAGAATGGGAGATGCAAGTGAACAAGAAATGGAAAGAATATAAAGAAATTGTACAACAAGGATTTCTATCTCTTGTGATGTCCAATCCCAAGGATAATCAAAGTCCTATGAATGAATCCAAACCTTGTCAGCTAAAAATGAAAGAAAACTTCATTATTAGAATCAATTCAAGTACACCCCTGTTTGAAGTGAAATTAAAATTGCTAAATAACAAGTTGTATTCAAGAGAAGACTAAAAGCTCCATGCCCATAAAGGCTAATTTTAATTCGTACATATAAAAATTGATGGGGAAGCATCCTCTTTGAAAGGAGGCAACTTTCCCCTCCAAAATCACTCAAAAATGGATATGGTTCCCAAGAGTAGGAATCTTCACAAAGTACTCACTTCTGACTTTCCTTATAGTAATAAACACATTCCCAGATTTTCTCAATCAATGGACCTCCAAAATTTGTTCAATAATTTAATAATATCAATTTCATTTATTAATCCATCGTGTAGCATATTGGGGCACAGATCAAATCCATACATTCTTCATAATTTACTCAAAATTATCTCAATATTATATAAAATAAATAATATAAGGTATATAACAATCAAGGGAAAATTGAATTCCCAAGGACCCATTAAGACTATGAATTAACCATAAAATTTGCAAGTAAGGAGATTCAAAAATTTTATTAAATGTTGAGTAATGATTAAATCAGCCTTAAAATATATACAATTTAGAGGCCCCTCAACTATCAAAGTGAATACAACAACTTGTGAAACACATGCTAACCATTGATTGATGAAGAAACAAGGCGAGGTGACAACTACTTGTGGCAAAGGCCAATAGGAATAGTGGAGACCAACTCTTAAGGATGGTGAGAGCTACAAAGATATGCAATAGAGACCAAAGGACAAAAAAAAGGTGAGCTACCTAGAAAGCATTATAAATAAATTAATGAGTGTTCTCCTCCATGTTAATCCACATTTCATGTCCCAAGCCTAGAGTAAATGTCCATGCTATGTTTGTTCACCAAATTTTATTACACTTTGAATGTGAGATGCATGGAAATATGAGTCAAATTCTCACCCAAATTGGGTTGTAAACGCTCTATGGTGTGTTGGCATGGGTGAAAATAGTGTGATGAGTGAGGAAGAACTTGGATATGGGATCCCTATTGTAATGTCTAATAGTATTCCAACAGTTTTTATTTTTACCAAAATATTTACACAAGGTTAGTTTATAACAAAAATTAAACCCTTTTAACAAGTGACTATATTCCCATTAAATATTTATACGGATTTTTGTGTGATACATGGAAACAAAAATAATCACGGAACTCAAATTCTTATCAAATGTCACTTATCTTTTTGTTTTGAAAATATAACAGGAGAAACTACCCTCTATAGGTTTTAACCTTGTACAGAAATTACATCTAAATAAATTCTATAAAACTTAAAATAATCAATGGTGAGAACATAAAACATAAAATAGATATCCACAGAAAAATGAGGCTACAAGATTAAATGTTAAAATACATATATACACCTTGTGAAGCATTAATAAACACTAATTCATTAACCCTCGATTATAACATAATAAACATAATCGAGCTCAATACGACGGTTAAAATACATATATACACCTTGTGAAGCATTAATAAACACTAATTCATTAACCCTCGATTATAACATAATCTTAGTTCCCTTGACGGGATCTACAAAATATATGAAAGAAGTCTTAATGATCAACTACTAATAAATAAGAGATTATTATATTGGTTTTTATTTTAATTAAATATTTCTATCTCTTAGTTGAAATTATTACAATTCATATTGTATTGAGATCTTTATTTCTCATTAATCGCATCATTGGTTTTTGGTTGAGGTTTCTAACCAACTAATGTTATTTATTATCTTGAAAAATATTAAGAATATGACCTATGAATATAAATAAGATAAATGAAAAATATTTGAATGTGAGAAAAATTCAAATATATTGTATAAGAGGTAATTTTTATTAAAATAAATTAACAAATTTTAGAAATGGATTATGTTAGAAAATATTTACTACAATTATTTACCAAATATGTAATAATATAAAATTTTATATTTTATAAATTAATGTTAAAAAAAATTAAGAAATTAAGAAATCGTATGATTAAATTACAATTATAATATTTAATAAATATTTTACTAATAACTACTATCTCATTCATACTCATATATATATATATATATAAACAAACATATCATAATATTTTATATTAGATATTATTTTTTGTGATTCAACTGCATTAATCAAGTCATTCATCTATGACCATTTCCATGAGAGGTAGTCCTAACTCACTAATTTCTCATGATTTTTGAATAGTCCACTTAACACTCATTGCATCGGATGATGCTCACAAGGGTGAAGAAGTAGGATTGAGACTAGTGAAATGAATCACATAGTGTCTATCATCACTTCCGGGGCTTGAACCCAATAACTAGGACTTCCCGGGAGCTCACCCATCTCAAAACTTCTCTGGCTCAAGCACACTTAACTGTGGAGTTTTCCCCACAATCAAACCCACTTAGCTGGCTACCCCATTTGCAAAACCTTAGCAAGTATTGTGCATCATGACCATTCAATTAGAGCTCCCTTTACTCGTTTTATTTTAAGTATGAGGGGTTTCCACAGTGCATTATATTAGATATCATTTTTTGGGATTCAACTGCATTAATTAAGTCATTCATCTATGACCATTTCCATGAGAGGTAGTCGTAACTAACTAATTTCTCATGATGTTTTAATAGTCCACTTAGCATTCATTGCATTGGGTGATGCTCACAAGGGTGAAGAAGTGGGATTGAAACTAGTGAAATGAATCATGTAGCCTCAATCATCACTTCTGGGGCTTGCACCCAGTAACTAGGACTTCCCGGGAGGTCACCCATCCCAAAACATCTCTGGCTCAAGTGCGCTTAACTATGGATTTTTCCCCACAATCAAGCCCACTTAGCTTGCTATCCCATTTTCAAAACCTTAGCAAGTATTGTGCCTCATGAACCATTAAATTAGAGCTCCCTTTACTCTTTGTATTTTATGTATGATGGGTTTCCACAATGCATTATTTGTATTCTAATATAATGCATTGTGGAAACCCCTCATACTTAAAATATTTTGTATATTTCTATTTCTATTATTTACTAGATTACAATATATATTCCCAGGATGAGGGTGCCTCGTAGACTTCGTTTCGCCTCCCACATGGCCTCCCCAAATCCGGGCAACTATCCTCACCACGAGGCTTGCGTGGGTGCCATTAAATACGATTTCATTCGGCCTGGTGCCATTACTGCAATTCACTTCGTCTGCTGCGACTTAATTCCCGCCCGTCCTCACTATAGAGCTCCCACTGTTGTATGGGTAATGGAGCCGCATATGCTCTGCACTTCTCCCTCATTTCACTGTTATTTTAGATTTCAGCTCTCCTAATGCCTGTTGTGCCTCTTCCCCTGAAACTTCATCTCCCCACTCGCTCCTTGCTTCTTGGAGCTTCACATCCTGCCCTCCTCACTCTGCTAATTTCCATGGCTTGTAATCTAAGAATTCAGCAACCTTAATGCCTTGCCGCCACTGTATGCAATGCCACTGAGGTGGAGACCGAGGCTCCCCTTCCCATCCTCCCATCCCTGCGAGAGCGGAATGCTCTGTGGAATTCACCTTGGATGTGGATTCACCGGAGGTCCAAGCTGTGCAACATCTCTGAGTCCTCATCTCCCTACGCCTTCCTTAAGCTCATTCTAGCCCCTCTGGTTTGAGGTCCAAGAAGATTATGCACAAATCCACTCGGCCTCCATCCTACCTTCAGCAACCCCAAAAATTGATGGCTTTGCCCGTCAAGTCTTTGGAGAACTCAGAGATGCATTCATCATCCTATGACATATCACATGCATTCATGACATACTAGAAAATACCCCTAACTTAACTACATATTGGAAAATACCTCTAAAAATCACATTATTTAACTCCCTACTGATACAAACCCAATACACCTTCCTAATTTAAAAAAAGTTCTACTTTCACTAGATATTGTAAGTATCCATTTTTTCATTAACATTTTTATACCCCTATATAATTTGCCATTAAATTTGAGATCCATTTTTATCCCTACTAATATAAAATCCCTTTACCACCTAATATATGTTCAATATATTATGTCATTTTTTCCTCAATATATATCCCCCAATATGAATGCACGTGGTATGATATTGCTCCCCCAGTGAATCCCCCATCCGAATACCAAGACAATGAATTACTAATTAATGAACGTAGAAACCAACCAACGATGGGACTTCCAAGTTCCATGCGACCATAGATTGGTTGACTCAAATCTCTCTTCAGCAAATCACGCTTATGCCATATTCTAAGTAGCAGTGAAATCGGAAGAACCAACTAGGGAATCCCGAGGCTAAACCACCTCGCCCTCATTAATAGAAATCATGATTCACTATGATATACACTCAATAATTTGGCCAACACAAAAATGAATATCACCAGATTCTCTCCACCTAACCCATGACAAATTTTCATGTCTCCTAGTCTCTCAGGATTTATCGCAACCCACAGTGAGAATCATGGGTCACTAGGCCTTAAACGGAGACATTATCTTCAGGATAAAAATAAATTGGTTGTTGTGAAAGATGTTGATGGTGAAGATGGAGGTGAAGAGAATAGTGGATTCGAAGGTCATTTATCACCATTCCCTCCATTCCCTTTTGGAGGCTTTTCCCCATATCCGTTATCTCCTCTTGGATGCTTATCTCCCTTTCAAGGATTGGAGCTCTCAACTTACAACCTTGTATTTCTCTCTTCATAGAGAGATTTCACCATTTGGGTCATGTCAAAGAATGATTTTTTGAAATCCTTCACATCCTCTGACATACTGTGAGGATCTCCATCATGTGCCATTACTAGTGAAGCTTCTGGTGCAACTTGAAGTGAAATTTGTGGTGTAGATTGTGGAAAATGTGTTTTCCTTGCCCTTTACCTAACTTGAGGACTTGCAACCACAAGTTCTACTTCTCCTGTTTTGTACTTCAACCTTGCAAGAATCAGAAACACTTGCAACAGACTAAAAACCAAAGAAAACTAGGAAAAAAATCTCTAATACCAAATTGGTATGTATATGAAAGCTTGAGAGTTTATGGTACAAATTGCAAGTGAAGTGATTATGTATTTTAGTTAATTATGTCAAATTAATTAACACATTAACATGCTTTAAAAGCTGGTTTTGTATAAAGAAGAAATAAATACCATAATAGTACACATAAGAAAACAAATGATGAAGGATTTCACCCCTCTTGGGATAGATACCCTTCTCCAACTTCCAATGTTGGGCCTCTTCCATTATGCTCAAAAATATGTGTTTACATCAAGTTATAGTGCTTATAATGCTAAAAAAATGTCCACATTGGCTCCAGGATAGTAAAAAACTCCTATTTGGGCTCTTTCTACACTCAAAAAGGTAAAAAAGAGACTGATTTATGCCCCCCTAGAATTTTTCCTGTTAATTGTCCTACAATTCACACTTCTCTCCAATATCTTCTACAATTTCAGCCAAATGCGACCACGTGGAGGAACAAATTTTCCATGCACCAGCGATATTCCCGCTGCACCGGGTGAAATTTTTCACTTCATTAATTTGACCTGGTCAGCCTTTAACTCACTAATAACATGCCAAGTGGCTTGGTTTAGGCCATTAGATTTGGGTGGTTGGAACTAATTCTCACCAATTCTCCCATATTTTGGGTTAGCGGGAACAATGCCCAAGGCAGGTTCCGCTCCCATCTCGTTAACCTTCACCATGGAATTAAACTATTGTGGAACCTATCACATCTGGTTGGTACATCCTCTAACTTCTAGAGTTTTCCAACCGAATGACCGTTGAAACTTTGGTTAACAGTAATATTTGGTTTAGATGTAATATATATCCATCATCCGTCAGTTTTATGTATGGTCCCAAAATTTGAATATGGTGCAAAATAACATATGGTTGGGGTTTAATATTTTTCTTGGTAGTGTTGGGGTCATGGTTAACCCTAAACCCTTGTCCAACTACCACTTGGTTGGGTAGACCGGGGTCTAAGGTTAACCTTGGTCCCCACCCTCGAATTGATACCAATAAACCTTAAATATATCATTTATCCCATACATAATAAGAACCATTATATTTGGACAAGTGGAAGGCTTGGTTCATATGTGTGAGGTCTCAGTTTCAAACCCCATAGAGGCACCTCTTCCATAACAAAATTTTACACGGCCAGAAGGAGGACACGTAGAAGCCACCAATTGGCCCATGTGGCTCTCGCTCATTCGACTACCTCATAATTCCGTCACCCAGTCAAACAAACCAAAATTTGAACCAATCGCATCATGAAAAGTGAAAGTCAATGAATAGTCCACAAAATACATATTCCAACCGAATCAGATTCCCATTCATTGTACAAACTCCTCAATTGGTTTGACTGCAACCATTTTCCCAAAAAAAATAGTTGTTTCCCAAATAAATTAGAATACAGTATCAGGAGCATGCCGTGTCAGACTTGAGTGAAATGAGTTGTGTTGGATTTAAGGCAGTGATATCTACACTTTGATGTTAGTTTCGAGCTAGATAACTTTAAAGGAACACTAAAATGATCCACTAGATCACAATCCTAACCTTCATCTATCTGAGTCCTCATTCAACTCAAAGAACTTATTTATCCCCAGTATCCAACCTTCTACCTCTTCTGGTTTCTTCAAGTCCCCATTAAAAAATAGGTGGATTTGATTTATTAAATTCATCTCACAAGTATCCCATGTCATTCCTCTTGTAAGGATGATACTCATGGAAATCATGATGCCTATCCGAACTAGAACTAGAATGGCACCTGTACTCATCACCCCTCCTATCCAGAGTATCCAAAAACCTGCCATTCCTTACTATATCAACTTTATATAACGTGTGTCTACTAGGAGACCTACTTCAATATGCCCCATTAGTTCTATCCTCCTATCTCTAGCTAATCCAAAGTGGCCCTTGTTTCTTCAATATGACAAATTATGAAGAAGTATTGCATTCACAACTCCTTATTTCTCTTGTGCCTATATGAGTCTTTCCTTATCCACCTTGCAACTCATTATTTATTAATTTAGGTTTCTAAATGTGTCTTCCAAATCAGAAGAGTGCCCACCATGCTGCCTGTTGTTCAATATTTAACTTTAATCATGGGTGTATTAAAAAGGTTGACAAGCCATGAATTAAATTTCGTACCAAAGGGAGAAATATTTCGAAAGTAGCTCAAAAGGGGAAAAGGTATTGGAAGCCAAATGTATTAAAGCCAATGGAGAAATAACGCAAAGGATGGAGTGTAAAGTCATAAAGCAAACATGAGATATAAAAGCAAAGGGAGCACAGCACTAAACGTAAGACAGACATAATAAAAGAAATTGCAGCCACATGAAGGCACACATGGGAATCCGAGGGGGTCGAGCAGCGAGGGAAGGACAAGGTCCATACCCCTGCGAAATGCTGACACATAGCGTGGGGACTCAACGCTAGAAAGGAGGCAGTACGAGGTTGCCACGTGGCGGTGACATGGCAGACCATAAGGTGGACCTTCACGGTCGGGGAAATTCATGTGTTTATTTGGCGCAGGAAATCACACGCTGCAAGGATTGGTCAACATATACACAGGTAAAAGGTAAGGTAAATTTTATTAGATCAGCTGGTACTGAGACCCGTACCAGCCTTAAACCCAACACGAGGCGCCCACCTACACCCTTACAACCACAATCCCCGCGTGCCACGTGTCTCAGTGTCAGTGTCCTTACGACACTTGCCTTCAGTCATCCTACTCACCCACCTTTTTAGCTTGAACAGTCTGCTCACTCTTGTATTTCACTCCAGTAAAAAGACGCAAGTTACTATCTATGACAAATACCAAGTAGGGAAGAGCACCTGGTCTACCCCAATCACTGTCAGGGTTCCCCGCGTCGCTTTCTCGAGCAGTGTCACCCTCTGTTCAGGTATTCCATTCTCTATTTTCCCTCTGTTTCCTTTCTCTTTTTCGAATTCTTAAAATGTCAGCCATGGGGAGGGGAACGCCCAAGAAGAACGAGCCAGAAACTCCCCAAGTTCGTGAGTCTAGGAACCCCCCTGGTTTTGAACCCCTCTATGACTTGCAGTCCGGTATCTGCGACCCAAAATACCCTTTTGACATACGTAGTATCAAACCCCTACTTTTTGGCCACCATTGCAAGAACGCAGACCGTTTCCGAGTTGTCGTGTCGGGCTTCTACCACCAAATCACTCCCCAGGTCCATTCTTGTATTGATTTCATCACCTGGCTCAAAGATGCCTTGGATATACATCGGGGCGCTTTCATTTCCCCTCAAGGGAATAGGGTTTTTTCCCTTTCTCCCGATGTTATCAGACAGGCCCTCCGTTTCCCTGCCAGCGACACATATGTCAGCTTCAAAGACGAAACCTTGGCAACCCAGTTCACTAAACAGCCAAGGGAAGCCCGCCGTGTCTTCATATCTTCCATAACCATCGACCATGCAACTTCCCTGCTTCCATTAGAGCCGTTTTCACTAAGTCTGTTCGTTGAAGAGGTTCGACCCGTCCTCTCTCTCATCGCTCGCCTTTTAGGGATAGGGAGCCCGGAAGACATCTCTATGGTATGTGTTCGCTTCCTATGGCTCATTTCACAGAATGGGGTTGTCTTGAACATTCCTGGTTTCCTCTCCTCGACCATCCTAACCCAATTCCAAGAGCTCTCACAAGCCCGCCAGTTCCGCTTCTGCTCAATGGTGTTCTACCTCTTCTTGTTCCAGCATGCAAATAAGTTGGACCATTTGGGGTTAGACAGGGTCTATTATGAGAATTCCCAACCGAGACCAGTCTTCGACTGGAATTTCTCCGTCCGTCAATTACCTAAGGGAGAGGGCTATGCGAACTTTGTGAACACTTTCATGTCCATCACCTACACCATCATCCACGATTCACCTTCCCCTAGGGTTTTCCTAGAAATGAAACACTGGCTGCAAGCCGGGAAATACCAGTGTACCGGAGATTGGTTTCTTTCTGAAGACTGCACTGAAATTCGGGTTTATGGAGCCGAAGTTGCTCCATACCGGTTTCCAGTTTTCCCCGTCCGACGAGTTTACGCCCTTGAATACATCCGGCAAGCCCTCAAAGCCGATCACCTCCATTTTTTCCCCGCTAAGAAAGGCTACATCCTAAGGCTTCCTACCCAAATCGGCCCCTTCATGGTAAACTCGAGACATGCCCTCCCAATTGCTGAAAAAATGCTGCAAAATATGAACCTGACGTTGGGGAAAAGTTGGGCTTATGACCCGTGAGAAATCATTTCAAACAAAAGGAAAAGGAACAGGTCTACACCCTACATACATGAGCCGAGGCCATTTATGGAATGGAGGGCTAACCTCGAAATTTGGCCCTTGTTTTTGCAGATGGAGACAGATTCATCTGCTGTAGGGGAAGAGGAGGAAGTGAACAGGGGCACCGGAGAAGAAGAGGTAGGTACCTCCGGAGCAGCACCACCGCCCAAGAGGCAAAGGACAGCCACTAGTGAAGCGGAAGTCATAGGAGAAGGGCAATTACTGGAACCCTTCATGAAGTTTGGTGAATTCAATAAAGGCAAGGCAAGGATAATAGTGTTGAGAGACAGCGCTGCCTCCTCCGATTACACAAAAGTTATGCAGGCCATCATCGAGCACACTTCATCCAGGCCAAGCGAAAGGGAGCAGACGAATAAAGTAATCCGAGACAGGTACAAGGCTGAATTAGGGGGGTATGTGGAAAAAAATCATACCAGGCTCTCCGCCTCTATCAACGCGGATACTGAAAGCCTGGTATTTTCTATGGCAGAGGCCATCCTGGACCCTCATTCTGATGTTCCTAGTTATAAGGTGCTTGAACTTGCCATTGACATGCAGAAGGTACCAGCCAATGACATGTGCGACCTGTTTCAAACAGTTTGCGACATGATGAAGGATAAACTAATGCAGCTCACCCTCGCATTAAGGAAGCTAGAACAAAAACATGACCAGCTGAGGGCATCCTTAGTAGCTGAACAAGTTTCTTGCCATGCCAACGCACACCAGGTGCGTGATCTCCAAGACCAAATCAAGAACTCAGATGAAGGAGGGAAAGGCACACAGGCAGCACTCATAAATAAGTTGCAGAAGGAAGTCGCATCCGTAAAAATACAGACTCGCATACCTGCCTCGCATCATGTTCAAACAGCTGAATTGGTACAGGCGGAGGAAGAGAAAGCCGAGTTGTCTTCCATGTTATCCAAGGAGAGGGAAAAGAAAGAAAAGATGGCCAAAAAGATCAACGAGTTACAAGACAAAGCAACAGAGCTACAAGCCAGGTGGGATTCGCACAGCTGCCAGACGGCTGAAGCGTCAAGTGGAGTCGGCTCATTGCCAGCACAACTGTCCACAACCAGAGCTGAGATTTAAGTACTGGAAAAACAAGCATCCACGGCCAGACAAAAGATCGCACAATTGGACGGCTCCCTGGCCGAAAATGTCAAAACAGTTGAGGGGCTACAGAAGGAAGTTGAGCAAGAGAAAAAGGTCACGGCAGAGCAGTAGAAAACCATTGCTGACATGAGAAGTCAAGCAAAGGGGAACCTCACCCTTCTCAAGGCCAGAAGCATAATCTTTTCAGACATAATCACGGCAGTAACCGAGCAATGGGAGTTTTTGACAATGATAGGGGAGCACAAGTCTACTATTCCCTTTCTCAGTAGAAAGTTGCAAGAGGCAAGGGCTGATCTGCCTAACAGAGCTCAACATGCTGGGGATTACATCTCATTTCTTTACAAGCTAAGGGAAAACGACTTGGAGAAACATGGTATCTCCAGCCGATTTACAGAGGTCATCGAATGTCATAAGGTCATCAATAAAGAGAAGGCCCGAGCAGCGGCTTCAAGGGCCCTTCAACAGGTGGTCGACAGTGTCGAACGGTTTGACGAGGTATGGGACAAAATCATGACAGCCGGAATCCCTTCCTGCTAGGAACCGACCACCCCTGCCGTGCTTTTGCCTCTGGACCAATACACAGCGCTCTTGCAAATGGAAAGAGATCGGACTGACCTCCAGATGGGAAAAGCGACTCAACTCAAAGCTAGTATAATTGTTACAGTCCTCCAAAAGGAGTTTAATCTCTTTTACATGATCAGACACCAAATCCCTACCAAGGCAGGTTTTCACACTCTCAGCGAAGCCTTTATCAAGGTGGAGGGGCTCTCAGCGATGCCCGAGCCAACTTTGGAGAGTCAGCAGAGACTGACACAGTTTATGAGTCAGCATACCAGTTCATCCGCAAACGTGCCTCCGCCTGAATCAGCAACGACTTCCACTCAGCCTCGCCTGTGATTTTTCTGTCAACTCATGATGTGGCTTTAACGACCCATTTTACTTTTACTCGGTTTATTTCTTTTAAAAGTTTCGAGTGGGTTGTTTTCCCCCACTCTTGCATTTTACTTTTTACACCAAACGGCTGTTTAAATTTCTGTTTTTGAAAATGGCTGGGGGCCTGTTTACACATGATGGGAGGTTTTATTCCCCATCATGAAATGTTGTTGTTATGAAAGTGACATTTAACAAAAAAAATTCATGCGAATGAAGATATTTTCCCCAAAATATCTTCTCGCTGAGATGGAAGAAATCCTATAAAAGGTAAATCAAATGAGAAAGCCAAGGTTCCAAACTTTTTGAAGAATTGACTGTGTAAGAGCTTCTTGTTTGTAAATTTTGTGAAAGTTCTAATGTGAATGCAAAGAGCCCGTAGGGCCTCAATGATAAGGAGTTTCGTTTCAGATAAGGATTCTGGTCTCGTTTCTTCACAGTGTGTTATTCTCTCTTTTGTGTTATAGTGTAGTTATTCATTTCTCTTATATCCATATATCTGGTATTCCATCCTGGAATGCGAGTTGCGGGCTGCTTCTGTTATGAATTTATCTCTGTGGATACTTATTCCATTAGCTCCTTGGCGCTTTAAATATGGCTCAGGTGTAATATGTTGTTCCATTCTCACTCCATTCACATTTCCGCTATATTGAATGTTATGAAGTATTATTTACGAACGTGGTTATCATGTATGGATTCTTAATGTTTAAGCCCACCACATGTTAACGTGTGGTTCTGAATACTGTCTTTATAGCAATTAATATCTTCTTCCTTCTACATTCTCAGTAGATACCTTTATATCAGCCTTCTCTGTGAAATATTTGAGAATTCAGCCCTTACTGCAGCGAACTGTCTTGGAATTGTCTTATGCATTTATATTGGAGCTTAGCATCTTGTCCATTCATTACTGTTCATTCAGCGTTGAGCTTCTGAAGTATTTGGGACCATTCAAATCTAATTTTTTCCACCTGCAAAGAAATAGTATGAGAGCCCGATTCTGCTGAGATTATCCTTATTACATAGTCTTGACTCTCTGCTACATAAGATGTCCTAGGCACTGGTCTATTGCAACTCTAGACTGTCTCTAGGAACTACAACTTCTTTTTGGCGCCGTTTCCGGGGAACGAAGTTGAAGAAATTTAAATCCCTGGGCCTCGACAAAATCCATTTACTCTTCAATTAGGTGAGCATGAAGAGTGGAGAGTTGTGCACCCCTCACCTTGGCGACTCCACAGTCATTTTACAGTTAAACCTTTTTGCAGTCCTGGCTCCCCGTAAGCCACACTTAAGGTCAGATACATCCCAGTCGAGGACACCTTCTGTGTCTGACCCTGAAAGAATCCTACATAGAAGAGGCTGGAGGGAAAGGCAGTCAGTCCATACCGAGATTCCTGAATTCTCCCTAGAAAAATTTCCATATCTCTCGTCCTCTTCTTCTCAAAACACCCAAATACAAGGCTCTAATCCTATCATAATAAATACTAGTTACTATTCAGAGAGCCCACCTCGGGGAGGCACCCATATCAAAGACGAAGCCGAGTCTAGCTATACTCCGCATTACTCTTTCCACCCCACCCCCAAAGTTGAGGAAATTAAGGAGGTTACTGAAGTATCTGCTGTTCACAGCCCTACATTCTCGTCAACCCCTGAAACCATTGTTCACTACATCCCCATCATTATCCATACTTCACTTCCACCTTCTCCTCCTCTTACACCTCAGCCTCTTGTATTACCTCCACCTCCCCCAATGGCGAATGTCCCTGGCTTCCTGCAAAACAGATATGCTCCTTTGCAGCTACCTGCAGTACTAAATGACATGCCGCAGGATTATTTAAAGATTCTGCCCAGATTTAGCAATGAGAATGACATTGAAGCACAGAAGCATGTCGAAATTTTCTGCTCTTTCGCAGAGAATTTTAATGTGGAGCATCTAGACGTAGTTCTAAGGTTGTTCGTGCAATCCTTAAATGGGGAAGCCAAAAAATGGTTCAAAACCCTTGGAGCTAATTCCATTAACACTTGGGAAGCAATGGAGGACACTTTCATCAAAAATTGGGGGGAAAGGAAAGACCACGGTGATTCCCTTACCGAGTTTAACACTCGGAAAAAGAAGCACAATGAAGGGGTATCAGAGTTTATCAGAAGATTTAACAAATTGTACTTGAGTCTCCCCACTGAGATGAAGCCTCATCAGACCGCTGCCAAGGTCGTTTTTGTAGCAACATTTGATTCGGAATTTGGTTTCTCACTGAGAGAGAGAAAACCAGCCACCCTGGATGATGCACAGACAGACGTGTTGGAGATAGAAGCAAATTTTGTCTCAACTGGCAAGTCCAAAGGGAAACAAGAACATGATACTAGAAGAAGGGGCAAAGAAGAAGTATCCACTTCAAGCCAAGATAGAGATTCGGCAAATGACAAGATTGAAGAGATGAATAGAATGATCAAGAATATCTCAAATAAGCTGGTCAAGCTGGAGATGGAGGCCAAGAATTCACCCCCAAAGAACTTCCAGAATGCTCCAAATAGGGGATTCAATCCTCAATACAGGAAACCACCCTTGCAGATACTGCAGAGGGGACAGAAGGAGCAACAAGATCAGGTACCGCATCCTTTATACTTGGAGGGACAAGTAGAGGCTTCCCCTGAAGACCCTGCTTATGAACAAGAGGAGACATGTCTTGTTTTCTCAGATAGTGATGATATAGAATGTCCATTGCATGAAAGTGAGGAGGGTGAAGAGCAGACTCACTCTGAACAGAAGAACAACGGGGACGCTGAAGAGCTCGAGATTGATGATTACTGTAAGCAGTTCGTTGACTTCATGCAAGCTCAGTTCAACAGGAAGTACGACCTCAAGTCCTCTAGAAAGAGAACCCGCACTCAAGATGAGGAGGAGGACACACCCCAAGAGTCAGCATCCGCACAGAAAGAGGCCAATACTCAAGAACCCCCAGAAAAAGGTAAGAGGCCCCTTAACCAATCTCTACAATCTGATATTCAAATGCCTTCGTCTTCACAAGTAGCTGTATCCCCTGATAATAAACCTCCAGTAAAAGAAGTTAAGGCTCCTCTGCAAAGTAAAGAGTCAAAATAAAAAGAAGTGTCAATAGATAAGCCTTCATCTATCTTCTGTTTAGAAAAAGAGCTTGAAAAAGTAAAAATACCAGTCCCTGTATCTGAGTTATTGAAACAACCTGCCTATGAGTCACAGGTCTCTTCCTTCATCTCCCCGCCTGATGTACCACACATTCCAGACAGTCTTAACCTGTAAGAAGAAAGACCTATGGTAGTGTTCGGTCCACACATTGAAGAGTTAGATCCCTCCACCCCTCCCTTTTATGTATCTTTAGTGATCCATGATCTATTGCTGCATAATTGTATGTTAGACTCAGGAGCATCTCACAACCTCATGCCCCTATCTGTCATGGAGCAATTGGGACTCCAAATCACTCGCCCATATAAAGACCTCTATTCTTTTGATTCCAAAAGAGTGAAATGTTTGGGCATGATTAAAGATCTGGAAGTTACTCTGGCTCAGATCCCTTCCAAGAGTGTGGTGATGGATATCGTAGTGGCTGACATCCCAGACCGCTTCGGTATGCTACTGTCAAGGTCTTGGGGGTCCAGAATCGGAGGATCAATTAAGCTGGACCTGTCCTATGCCACTATCCCTGTCTTTGGTGGCCAAGAGAGGAGATTGTACCAAGAGACCAGATTTGTTAAAACAGTCACCAAGGCAAGTGATTCGGTCAATTCTCCAGTCTACAGCCGAGATGGGTATTTCTCCTGTCTGATGTTGGAAGAAGATCAGGAATATGCCCATGAGCCCTCATTCTATCAGATAAAGACTGAATCATCAGTGCAGAACTGTGAATCTGAAATCTGGACACTCCACTTTGATGGGGCAAATTCCAGGGAAGGAAATGGGGATGGAGTGTTGCTAATTTCGCCCATGGGTCAATGGATTCCCTTGTCCTTCAAATTGGAATATGAGGCCACAAACAATGTGGCTGAATATGAAGCACTCATATTGGGACTGCAGATAGCAAGGAGTATGGAAATACAGAATCTAAAGGTGTTGGGAGACTCTGAGTTGGTGTTTAGACAAGTGAAAAATCAGTGTCAAGCCAAACATCCTAGGCTAAAGGCCTATAGAAATGAAGTTTGGGATCTTGTAGAGAACTCTTTCTTGGCATTTAACATTCAATTCATGCCCTGAGAACAGAATAGAATGGCAGACTCCTTGGCCGTGGCTGCTAGTACCTTCTGCCCACCTCAGAACCCTCTTTTGGGATATGAAATTGAAGTAAGGTACCGACCTTCAATCCCTGATAATGTCAAGCACTGGAAGGTGTTTGAAGATGAGGAGAAGGTGAAGAGGTTCCTAGAAACTGTTGGGGAGTTTTCCAACATGGAGATTGATAGTTTTGAGGAAGAGATTGCAGACATTCCAGAAGATAAGTTGGAAGAGAGGATAGCCGGACACAAATTCCTGCAGTTGAAAGGGAAATTATGTCATTCCTCGAGGGCTGGTGCCTTTGGAGAGGCTGTTTAACAAAAATGATGTTCCTTTACAGCCAAACAAAGTGGTGGTAGAGAACCAGGTCGAAGACCTCAATCTGGGCACTAAAGAGGATCCAAAAATTGTGAAGCTGTCCAAGAAAGTCCCGGATGAATACAAACAACTGTACCAAAAGTTATTCCAGGCCTACAGAGATGTGTTTTCCTGGTCATATCAAGACCTGAAAACTTTTGATGTCAGTGTTATGCAGCATAAGATTCCGCTGAAGGGAGATGCAAAACCCCATAAGCAAAAACTCAGACAAATTAACCCCCTGTTGCTACCCTCAATAGAGCAAGAAATAAAGAAACTGCTGAAGGCTAAAATTATAGTGCCACTAAGATATTATGAGTGGGTGGCCAATTTAGTCCCAGTGTGAAAGAAGAATGGAGAAATAAGGTTATGTGTGGATTTTAGAAACCTGAACAGGGCGTCCCTAAAGGATAATTACCCACTGCCTAAAATGGACCATATCTTATAGAAAGTAGTTGGAGCTTCTCGGATGTCCATGATGGATGGGTTCTCAGGATATAATCAGGTGGCAGTATTACCAGAAGATCAAAAGAAGAAAGCCTTCACCTCGCCATGGGGAACATTCATGTACGCCAGAATGCCTTTTGGGTTAATCAACGCAGGGGCCACTTTTCAGAGGGCCATGGATATTGCTTTTATTGGAGAGCAGGACCAGTTTGTGGTGGTATATCTGGACGACATCACTGTATTCTCAAAGAATGATGCAGAACATATAGAACACCTGCGCAGGATTTTTGAGAAGTGTCGAAGGTATGGCCTCTCTCTTAACCCACAAAAGTCCCTGTTTGCACTAGAAGAGGGCAAGCTATTGGGGCACATCGTAACCAAAAATGGAGTGAAAATAGACCCTAAAAGGGTCAAAGTTATTAATGGCATTGCCCTGCCCAGAAACAAAAATGAAATTCAAATATTTTTAGGCCGAATAAACTTTCTGAGGAGGTTCATCCCTAACTATGCTGAGATAGTTAGGCACATCACCGACATGTTAAAGAAGAATAATGAAGTAAAGTGGTCAGTTGAATCAAGAGAAGCCTTTACTAGAATCAAAAACGCATTTGTCGAAGCCCCTGTATTGGCTGGACCTGATTATTCCAAGCCTTTTATGATTTTTTCTTTTGCTTCACCCCACACAGTGGCTGGAGTTCTGTTGCAGAAAAATGAGGAAGGTTATGAGCAGCCAATTGCATTCTTCAGCCAAGTACTGCATGATGCTGAGCTCAAGTATAAAATTTTGGAGAAGCAAGCCTACGCTCTGGTAAAATCCCTCAAGGATTTCCGAATGTATGTTCTACAGTCCCATATCACTGCATTTTTTCCCACAGCAGCCGTTAAGGACATTCTCATCCAAGGGGACAGTGAGGGAAAACGAGGAAAATGGATAGCAAAGATACAAGAATATGATTTGGATATTCGTGCTACTAAATTAATCAAGGGCCAAGGTCTAGCCAAGATCCTATCCGAGTCAAATTTCCAGGCCTTGGGTATCAATCTATCGATGATAGCAGACGAAGATTCTGGGGAAAATGAAAAACCACAGGGAGTGGAGATAGCCTCCCAGAAGATACAGATGAAATACCTCACCAGCCAGTGGTACAAGGAAATAGTGGAGTACCTCCTAACACTGAGTTGTCCACCTAGCTGTGAGAAGGCTAAAGACAGGGCACTCAGGTTGAAGTCACAGAAATATATGGTTGCAAACGGCCGGCTATACTGGAGGGATCCCTCGGGTATCCTGCTTTTATGTCTGACCAAGGAAGAGGTGGGAAGTATTATAGCAGAGTTCCACAAAGGTATATGTGGGGGCCATTACAGTTGGAGGGCTACAGCTCACAAGACCCTGAAAGTTGGTTTCTACTGGCTGAAATTATTCGGAGATGTCTTCACCTGGGTCAAGGCATGCGACAAATGCCAGAAATTTGCAGAAAAATAGAAACTCGCAGCTCTACCTCTGATTCTTGTACATGTTGATGAACCTTTCAAACAGTGGGGAATTGACTTCATAGGTGAGATTCACCCACCCTCCAGTGGTCAGCAAAAATGGATCCTAACTGCTACAGATTACTTCACGAAGTGGGTGGAAGCCATACCTACACAAAATGCTACAGACACAGTAATAATTAAATTCATGGAGGAGAACATTATATCCAGGTTCGGATGTCCTGCTAGAATAATAACTGACAATGCCCAAGCTTTCAAATATACAAAATTTGTGAATTTTTGCCAGCAATATAACATCACTCTGGGCCACTCTACATCTTACTACCCACAGGGAAATGGTTTGGTGGAATCATCAAACAAAATGCTGGTCAGAGCTCTAAAAAAGACAATAAATGAAAACCAGAGAAACTGGGATTCCCAACTGAAGTTTTCTCTATGGGAAAATAGGATAACCAGTAAAAGGGCAACTGGAAAATCTCCCTATGAGTTAGTATATGGGCGAGCAGCTATTTTCCCTATACAGCTGGCCTTGCCGGTGGCCTGATTTATGCAGGAGAGCCAGGAGGAACCTGATGATGTCATCAGGAGAATTAATCAACTGGTAGAGCTCGAAGAAACTTGCAGTCAGGTGAACCAGCGGCTTGCGGAATACCAGGAGAAGATGAAAGAGTTGTTTGACCAGCACACCAAGGATAGAAAGCTACAGGTGGGAGACCTAGTTCTCAGGTGGGATGTACTAAGGGCCGATAAAGGTAAGCATGGTAAATTTGATCCCCTTTGGTTCGGCCCTTTCAAGATTACAGAGCAGGGAGGAAATAATACCTTTAAGCTGGAGAATTTGCAGGGAGATCTATTGGACGCCCCTATAAATGGGAAGTTCCTCAAACCGTATTTTCAGTTCTGAAGTAGGTTGAAAAAGCCTGATTGTATCATATTGTATATTAGCTGTTGTTTTCGTTTTTATCAAATAATGCATGAGTCATGATGATCTGTCCAAGGAGAAGTCACAAGAGCTGGAAAAGTGGTATTCAAAGAAGATAGACAGGCTATCTGCGTAGTTCTCGACACGTTCAGGGACAAACGTGCCGTCCCCAGGTGGAGCCAATGTTGTTCAATCTTTAACTTTAATCACGGGTGTATTAAAAAGGTTGACAAGCCATGAATTAAATTTCGTACCAAAGGGAGAAATATTTCGAAAGTAGCTCAAAAGGGGAAAAGGTATTGGAAGCCAAATGTATTAAAGCCAATGGAGAAATAACGCAAAGGATGGAGTGTAAAGTCATAAAGCAAACACGAGATATAAAAGCAAAGGGAACACAACACTAAATGTAAGACAGACGTAATAAAAGAAATTGCAGCCACATGAAGGCACACATGGGAATCCGAGGGGGTCGAGCAGTGGGGGAAGGACGAGGTCCATACCCTCGCGGAATGGTGACACGTAACATGGGGACTCAACGCTAGAAAGGAGGCAATACGAGGTTGCCGCGTGGCAGTGACATGGCAGACCATAAGGTGGACCTTCACGGTCGGGGAAATTCATGTGTTTATTTGGCGCAGGAAATCACACGCTGCAAGGATTGGTCAGCATATACACAGGTAAAAGGTAAGGTAAAGTTTATTAGATCAGCTGGTACTGAGACCTGTACTAGCCTTAAACCCGACACGAGGTGCCCACCTACACCCTTACAACCCCAATCCCTGCGCGCCATGTGTCTCAGTGTCAGTGTCCTTACGACACTTGCCTTTAGTCATCCTACTCACCCGCCTTTTTAGCTCGAACAGTCTACTCACTCTCGTATTTCACTCTAGTAAAAAGACGCAGGTTACTATCTACGGAAAATACCAAGTAGGGAAGAGCGCCTGGTCTACCCCAATCACTGTCAGGGTTCCCCACGTCACTTTCTCGAGCAGTGTCACCCTCTGTTCAGGTATTCCATTCTCTATTTTCCCTCTCTTTCCTTTCTCTTTTTTGAATTCTTAAAATGTCAACCATGGGGAGGGGAACGCCCAAGAAGAACGAGCCAAAAACTCCCCAGGTTCGTGAGTCTAGGAACCCCCCTGGTTTTGAACCTCTCTATGACTTGCAGTCTGGTATCTACGACCCAAAATACCCTTTTGACATATGCAGTATCAAACCCCTGCTTTTCGGCTGCCATTGTAAGAATGCAGACTGTTTCCGAGTTGTCGTGTCGGGCTTCTACCACCAAATCACCCCCAAGTCCATTCTTGTATTGATTTCATCACCTGGCTCAGAGATGCCTTGGATATACATCAGGGTGCTTTCGTTTCCCCTCAAGGGAATATGGTTTTTTCCCTTTCTCCCGATGTTATCAGACAGGCCCTCCGTTTCCCTGCCAGCGACACATATGTCAGCTTCAAAGACGAAACCTTGGCAACCCAGTTCACTAAACAGCCAAGGGAAGCCCGTCGTGCCTTCATATCTTCCATAACCGTCGACCATGCAACTTCCCTACCTCCATTAGAGCCGTTTTCACTAAGTCTGTTCGTCGAAGAGGTTCGACCCGTCCTCTCTCTCATCGCTGGCCTTTTAGGGATAGGGAGCCCGGAAGACATCTCTATGGTATGCGTTCGCTTCCTATGGCTCATGTCACAGAATGGGGTTGTCTTGGACATTCCTGGTTTCCTCTCCTCGACCATCCTAACCCAATTCCAAGAGCTCTCACAAGCCCGCCAGTTCCGCTTCTGCTCAATGGTGTTCTACCTCATCTTGTTCCAGCATGCAGATAAGTTCGACCATTTGGGGTTACACAGGGTCTATTCTGAGAATTCCCAACCCAGACCAGTCTTCGACTGGAATTTCTCCGTCCGTCAATTACCTAAGGGAGAGGGCTATGCGAACTTTGTGAACACTTTCATGTCCATCGCCTACACCATCATCCATGATTCGCCTTCCCCTAGGGTTTTCCCAGAAATGAAACGCTGGCTGCAAGCCAGAAAATACCAGTGTACCGGAGATTGGTTTCTTTCTGAACACTGCACTGAAATTCAGGTTTATGGAGCCGAAGTTACTCCATATCGGTTGCCATTTTTCCCCGTCCGACGAGTTTACGCCCTCGAATACATCCGGCAAGCCCTCAAAGCTGATCACCTCCATTTTTTCCCCACTAAGAAAGGCTACATCCTAAGGCTTCCTACCCAAATCGGCCCCTTCGTGGTAAACTTGAGACATGCCCTCCCAATTGCTGAAAAAATGCTGCAAAATATGGACCTGACGTTGGGGAAAAGTTGGGCTTATGACCCGCGAGAAATCATTTCAAACAAAAGGAAAAGGAATAGGTCTACACCCTACATACATGGGCCGAGGGAATTTATGGAATGGAGGGCTAACCTCGAAATTTGGCCCTTGTTTTCGCAGATGGAGATAGATCATCTGCTATAGGGGAAGAGGAGGAAGTGAACAGGGGCGCCGAAGGAGAAGAGGCAGGTACCTCCGGAGTAGCACCGCCACCCAAGAGGAAAAGGACGGCCACCAGTGAAGTGGAAGTCATAGGAGAAGGGCAATTACTAGAACCCTTCACGAAGTTTGGTGAATTAAATAAAGGCAAGGTAGGGATAACAGTGTTGAGAGACAGCGCCGCCTCCTCTGATTACACAGAAGTTACGCAGGCCATCATCGAGCACACTTCGTCCAGGCCAAGCGAAAGGGAGCAGACGAATAAAGTAATCTGAGACAGGTACAAGGCTGAATTAGGGGGGTATGTGGAAAGATATCATACCAGGCTCTCCGCCTCTATCAACGCGGATACTGAAATCCTGGTATTGTCTATGGTAGAGGCCATCCTAGACCCTCATTCTAATGTTCCTAGTTATAAGGTGCTTGAACTTGCCATTGACATGCAGAAGGTACCAGCCAATGACATGTGCGACCTGTTTCAAACAGTTTGCGACATGATGAAGGATAAACTAATGCAGCTCACCCTCGCATTAAGGAAGCTAGAACAGAAACATGACCAGCTGAGGGCATCCTTAGTAGCTGAACAAGTTTCTTGCCATGCCAACGCACACCAGGTGCGTGATCTCCAAGACCAAATCAAGAACTCAGATGAAGGAGGGAAAGGCGCACAGGCAACACTCATAAATAAGTTGCAGAAGGAAGTCACATTCGCAAAAAGACAGGCTCGCATACCTACCTCACATCATGTTCAAACAGCTGAATTGGTATAGGCAGAGGAAGAGAAAGCAGAGTTGTCTGCCAGGTTATCCAAGGAGAGGGAAGAGAAAGAAAAGATGGCCGAAAAGATCAGCGAGTTACAAGACAAAGCAACAGAGCTACAAGCCAGGTGGGATTCACATAGCTACCAGATGGCTGAAGCGTCAAGTGGAGTCGGCTCATTGCCAGCACAACTGTCCACAGCCAGAGCTGAGATTTAAGTACTGGAAAAAAAAGCATCCACGGCCAGACAAAAGATCGCACAATTGGAGGGCTCCCTGGCCGAAAATTTCAAAACAGTCGAGGGGCTACAGAAGGAAGTTGAGCAAGAGAAAAAGGTCATGGCAGAGCAGCAAAAAACCATTGCTGACATGAGAAGTCGAGCAAAGGGGAACCTCACCCTTCTCGAGGCCAGAAGCATAATCTCGTCAGACATAATCACGGCAGTAACCGAGCAATGGGAGTTTTTGACAATGATAGGGGAGCACAAGTCTACTATTCCCTTTCTCAGTAGAAAGTTGCAGGAGGCAGGGATTGATCTGCCTAACAGAGCTCAACATGCTGGGGATTACATCTCATTTCTTTACGAGCTAAGGGAAAACGACTTGGAGAAACACGGTATATCTAGCCGATTTACAGAGGTCATCGAATGTCATAAGGTCATCAATAAAGAGAAGGCCCGAGCAGCGGCTTCAAGGGCCCTTCAACAGGTGGTCGACAGTGTCGAACGGTTTGACGAGGTATGGGACAAAATCACGACAGCCGGACTCCCTTCCTACTGGGAACCGACCACCCCTGCCATGCTTTTGCCTCTAGACCAATACACAGCGCTCTTTCAAACGGAAAGAGATCGGACTGACCTCAAGATGGGAAAAGCGACTCAACTCAAAGCTAGTATAATTGTTATGGTCCTCCAAAAGGAGTTTAATCTCCTTTACATGATCAGACACCAGCTCCCTACCGAGGCAGGTTTTCACACTCTTGGCGAAGCCTTTATCAAGGTGGAGGGGCTCTCAGCAATGCCCGAGCCAACTTTAGAGAGTCAGTAGAGACTGAAAAAGTTTATGATTCAGCATACCAGTTCGTCCGCAAACGTGCCTCTACCTGAATCAGCAACAGCTTCCACTCAGCCTCGCTTGTGATTTTTCTGTCAACTCATGATGTGGCTTTAACGGCCCATTTTACTTTTACTCAGTTTATTTCTTTTAAAATTTTTGATTGGGTTGTTTTCCCCCACTCTTGCATTTTAATTTTTACACCAAACGACTTTTTAAATTTCTGTTTTTGAAAATGGCCGGGGGCCTGTTTACACATGATGGGAGGCTTGATTCCCCATCATGAAATTTTGTTGTTATGAAAGTGACATTTAACAAATTTTTTTCATGCGAATGAAGATATTTTCCCCAAAATATCTTCTCGCTGAGATGGAAGAAATCCTATTAAAGGTAAATCAAATGAGAAAGCCAAGGTTCCAAACTTTTTGAAGAATTGACTGTGTAAGAGCTTCTTGTTTGTAAATTTTGTGAAAGTTCTGATGTGAATGCAAAGAGCCCGTAGGGCCTCAATGATAAGGAGTTTCGTTTCAGATAAGGATTCTGGTCTCGTTTCTTCACAGTGTGTTATTCTCTCTTGTGTGTTATAGTGTAGTTATTCATTTCGCTTATATCCATATATCTGGTATTGCATCCTGGAATGCGAGTTGCTGGCTGCTTCTGTTATGAATTTATCTCTGTGGATACTTATTCCATTAGCTCCTTGGTGCTTTAAATATGGCTCAGGTGTAATATGTTGTTCCATTCTCACTCCATTCACATTTCTGCTATATTGAATGTTATGAAGTATTATTTACGAACGTGGTTATCATGTATGGATTCTTAATGTTTAAGCCCACCACATGTTAACGTGTGTTTCTGAATACTGTCTTTATAGAAATTAATATCTTCTTCCTTCTACATTCTCAGTAGATACCTTTATATCAGCCTTCTCTGTGAAATATTCGAGAATTCAGCCCTTACTACAGCGAACTGTCTTGGAATTGTCTTATGCATTTATATTGGAGCTTAGCATCTTGTCCATTCATTACTATTCATTCAGCGTTGAGCTTCTGAAGTATTTGGGACCATTCAAATCTAATTTTTTCCACCTGCAAAGAAATAGTATGAGAGCCCGATTCTGCTGAGATTATCCTTATTACATAGTCTTGACTCTCTGCTACATAAGATGTCCTAGGCACTGGTCTATTGAAACTCTAGACTATCTCTAGGAACTACAACACTGCCCATATGACTCATAGGGAGAGTCCTTGTAGTCTAACTTCTTGCTATTCATATTTGATATATTTTCCTCCCAAGCATAATATGTTAGCTAAACCAAATCCTAATAAACCATTGTACCTTAGTGTAACTTTCGGACGATACCTCCTTCAAGATCAACCAATAAATGTAATACATGTCTATACATAATCATAACAACGTACAGACTCAAAACACATGGTAAAATATAGCATAAACATCATTCTAGTTGGAGTATAGTCATCAATGCATGACCATATAAAATACACAACATGACCCAATGCATTACCATACTAATGCAAACTTGACCACGCACACTCACAAGGAAAGACCATACACAACCATAAGCAACATGTAATGAAGCATGAATCACCAATCCATGTTGAGCATATGACATCACCCAAGAAAGCATCCACGGAAAGCACACACGCATGACCAATATGTGACCTAACATAAACACGCAATGCATATTCAACCTGTAAAAATGTGTAAGCAAGTGTGCACGCACAATACAAAAGCATGAAAAACACATAATTATTCATACACCGATGAAAACACGTTGACAACAAAATCATAATTCCTCCCATGGTGACACCACTGCCATCATGGCCAACACAAAACAGATGCATAAACACATACATCATAGGTATAATAACCACATGATAAATAAATAAAAAAGCATGACCAACATTGTGCACATCCATTCGAATGGTTTAACCATTCTCTAATACCACTCTATAACAACCTCTTCCCACATCTACCCATGTAATCGGCCAACCGAGGTAAAAATGTGACGACAGGCTACTATAATGAGATTAAACCTCCTAGGTGACCATAAGGAGGTGTAATCGATGGAAATACAATATACAAACCTAGTATATCATCAATGATACCCTAGGAGCTAACCCAACCCTTTAGGCATTTTACCCTTAGGTCACCCTGACCTTTTAACCTCTTTAACCCATAGAGACATGCATAGTCTTGCAAGCAAACATCAAGGACGCTATAGTCACAGGCATAACACTAAATGACAGTTACGAGGGTCCCAATTACTTAGTTTTGTGCTAGTGTTCCCAATATTTGAGCCACCTTTTTAGGCCCGGAACCTAGAGGTCTCTGCAGAACTTCATGGAAAGTTCTTAGATGTTAAATAACATCAATAAAATGATACAGAAGTAATCACATCACTAATAAATCATCTGGACCCCTCCTAGCCATGACAACCATTTTGTCAAACATGTCATAAAATATTAATCTATAGGTGTAAACAACATAACAGAGCAAAGGGGTCTCATACTTATATGAGAATCGCTAAGAAGCATTTCTCCCCTACATAATAAGTTGTAATACAATATATTTAACCATAGATACATTGTGCATTCATTTACAAGTAAAAGCATGAGAAGAGACATACATCATCACTGTTAAAATACATGCTCATAACAAGCATAATAATAGCATAAATACAATGGATACAACAATGATATATTCCACACATAAATCAATACTTTTTCATATAAAATACTAAGGGAAATAATTTCTCATTAATGAAGGTAGAAATCAACTCGAGATGGGACTTCCATGTTGCACCCGACCATAGATTGGATAAATCAAATCTCTCTTCAACTATTCACCCTCCTTTCATATTCCAAGCATGGATGTGGTTTTGAAACCAAAATAACCAACAAGGGCATCTTGAGGCTAAACTACCTTACCCTCATCAATATACATTAGGCTTTACTATGATCTACACCCAATCACTAGGCCAACAGAAGCATGGATATCACTGGATTCTCTCTCCCTAAACTATGAGGAATTTTCATGTCCCTAGTCTCTCATGCTTTACCAAAACCCATAGTCTACAAGAAAGGTCTCTAGGCCCTAAACTGAGACATACTCTCTATACTTTACCATATATCCCAAACCAAGGATTCCTAGGCTTGAATGGAGAGAAAACCACCCCCGAATATTTACCGCAATCCAAACCCAGATTAATATTCCATAAACATAGGGAACACATGAACCAATTATGTATCATAACATTCATACATTTACCTCACTGAGTGTTGAATCCATCTAGCAATCTAGATAAACCAAAACATGATAACTCCACAATGCCATGGCTATCTAGAAATGACAAGGCTAGGCTAAAAACATTTTCACACCTAGAAAAAACCCATGCCAAGATAGAAAAGAACCACATGAAATACCATGCATGCCATATCTAGCAAGGAAATCATATATGGAATTCAATACCTCCAAATAATCCTCTTGTAGCTACTCAATTCATGCTCCTCCTTCCTCCTCCTTTCTTTCCTTTCTTGCTCCAATTCCAAAGTGTTCCAGAAACTATAAGTTTCCAAGACTAAGAGAAAGATAGAGAGAGAGAATAATGAGAGAGCTCCAAAACTGAACTCACAAAATGTACCAATTGATCCTCAGAATAATTTTTTATAGAAGAGGCCTCTATTTTCTCCATTTTCCATTGTTTTCCTTCATTTTCCTCCTCACATGGAACCTATCACCTCTCATGTGCCTTTTCTTCTAATTTCCATATTTTTCATAAATAAATGTCTCAAATATGCCATTTTTTATTTCCAAAGACTTTTCCCTTTCCTTTTGCAATTTCCTTAGCCATATTAACCAAAATGAACACCCTTTAGGACTTTTTTCCCAACATTAATCTTGGAATAAGTGTCCCATAATCTGTGGTTATTATTTTTCCTTTATTAATTTTTATTACATGGAATTTTCATCATGGCTATTATTGTGAATTTCCCATCATCCTCATGGGTGGAGAAACGTTATGAGGTGGCATGGGTAGATGGGGGAAGGTAAGAGGTCCTTGGTATCGGGATACAATGGAACATCATTGTTATTTGGAAAGTTGACATGATTTGATCAATTCGGTTCTCGATTGCCTAGAAACCTCAAATAGGGTGTGGCATAAAGAGAAGAAAGAGCTCAATGGTACGTTGAACAAGATGCATTCATTTGAGTGTCATGTTTGGGAGTGGGTCATTGTGGTTTTGCGAGGCCAAAATATGTTATCCAAGAAGCTCGAGAAGTTGATGTCATGGATGGATCACATCGATAAGCATGTATAGTGTTCCTCCCACCCTCCTCCTAGTCTAGGTACTCCTCCACAAAAACGTACTTCTATTACTTCCAATGAATTAGCATGGTTACATGTATTTTAATTGTTTTATGTGTTTTCTAGTGCTTTTGTCCCCCTAAGTTGTGGACTTCTACTTTTTCTTTTGTTTCTTTGTAATATTTTGATCGTGGTAGTCAACAAACTTGGTTGTGGGGTTAGAATAAGTGCATTTTGTTACTGATGTACTTATTTTTTGATAAATGAATTGAAATTTAACTTTATATATATATATATATATATATATATGAAATAAAATGAAAACAAAAAAGTATACCAATTTTATTTCATTTTATATCCAATTTTTATCACCTTTACATATTTTTAACAAGTGACATAAGGAACCCTTTATGTAGAGGAGTAATATGGGTATGGAAAAACTACTAAAATAAATTTATGTTATGAAAGGGTATTATCTACGAAATATATAAACACAAGACTTGTTTTGAAGCTTGATTATAATGATAGGCTAGGCATAACAAATCATAAACCTTGCACCATTCCTTTGTAGAAATTTCAATACAAATTATTTATTTCCTGGATTCTCCTGATCTAACAATTATATCCCACTAGTAAATATGGAATCACTTCTACAAAAATTCTTGCGCATTTTAAAACACGGTCGCCAATTTCAATATCAAGAAGAAAGATCAATCACACATAACACAAATGTTTTTTCCGAGAAAGCATAAAGATAAAACCCCACTATCATATAATATGTATATATCATGGATCATGAAACAATCTCATAAAAAACTCTAATCCAAGAGCTCTCAGTACAATATACAATCGTCTCACACTATCTTACAAAAATTGGCAAATACATGCGCCAATTTACTGGCTCGAGACAACCTACCTCCACTGCGCAATCCCTGATGGTCAAGAACCTCCAAATGATTGATGCTATCCTACCTTGACTGTGCAATAATCATAGGCACATCCAATGTGTGTGTGGTTACATGAGTGCACCCAATAATGTCACAACTCATATTCAAACTGTCCCTTTCACCTACATCTCAACTGGGTCTCCACTGGATTTGACATGCATATAGTTAATAGTAGTAAATCTTCAGTTGCATGTGAGACCACTAATTGTGAGTTAATTAAATAATTAATTTGTTGATCTCTCACTAGTGTATCTTCAGTTACAACTAGCACAACTGATTTTAACTCACTTAACTGAGTTAAACTACTTTACAACTTTCATAACTACACTTCCAACTTTGTTATAGATAGAATCACTTTGCTACAACTCAAGTCCACTTGCATGTCCCACGAACCAACCTTTGTACTCGAATTTCCAATAGCTAACTAATTTTCCACTTCAGTTAACTATTTCCAAGTGCTCATTGAGAATAAATTAATGCTTATTATCCAACTATTATTAAGGGATAATAATAATCGACATGCATCTATAAATAGACATGTGATCTATAAATAGAACTCGCACATACATCTAAAAATATAATATCATCTATAAATATAATTTTCTTACCATATATAAATAGATGTCATATATAAATAGAATTTTCTCATGCATGTAAAAATAGACTTCCACCTAAAAATAGCGTGTGTGGGCTCCACCTAGTGTAGGTGCTTAATTTTCACTAAGATCAAGGTTGTTGTTTCCAAATACCAATTTCATTGTTTCTTTTTGCAACCTTCAACATTCCCTCTCAATAAGAAAGGAATGTATCTGCATGCGCAATGCAACTCCATGCATGCACCCTGCAACATTTTTATGTTCCACACAACTCCATGCAACACTTCTCTAGTGTTTCTCGCACATGCAACACTTCCGAAACTGAATAGCCTCTAAAAAAAATAATCAATATAATTCTTCTGCCATCAAATTCTTCTGACTTCTGCTGGTACCAACTACACATGTCTTCTGGATCTATTACACTGTTGACCTCTACATCCATGCACTCTGCACTTGCTGTCAAATCTTATCCATGCTCCAGTATCCCACACTGTCACTTTGATTTCGTGTCGTCACGACATTTTACTGCATAAATCTGACTGATCTTGCTACTACTGTACTGTGGGCTCCTTGTATCCAGGTTCGATTCATGAAATCCACACCATCTCAATGAATCCTATCCAAAAATTTCTTCTTGGGATTACTCACCCCTCCTCTCACCTAGTGGTATAGATGAATGAACTCCCTCTGCCCATCTGGCATGAAATTTCTCTACATGAGTGGTTTCTCCCACTCCATGATCCTCATCTTGTGGATACTCCACATCCCAAGGTTCACTCTTACCTACATAAAAATCAAGCTCCCTCTCAAGGGTCAATTGCATGGCTTTCTCACTCTTCCCAATAGTAGGAAGCTCTGTAGAAATCCAATATAGATCAGGTATATAAAGATTCCTAACTCAAATCCCAACCTTCTTGGCTTTCCTTGTTACTTTTTGCTGCAGGAAAACTTTTCCTTCACTAAAGACAACATCATAGCCTCTATCCTCTAACATTGCATCTGATACTAATTTTTTCTTCAAACCTGGTACATGAATTACATATTTTAAATGAGAGATTTTACATGATGCCCTCTCAAAGGTAATGGTACCAATTCTAGTTGCACTGTATCATCCATCGTCTCCCAACTCAATAGGAATTTTGAGATCTTTCTCCTCCAAGTTACTGAAAAGCTTCTAATCTCTCGTCATGTGAAAGGAAGCACCACTATCTAAGTAACACCGTGATCCCAAGGCACTTGACACCATGCATACGATCAATGAGAATTCAAGCTCAAATTGTGAGGCAAGAGCCTCACCAGCTGCAGCTCCACTAGAAGCCATCTTGTTCTTCTTCTTTTGTGGACAATTTTTGGCAATATGTCCATGTTCGTGATAGTGAAAACACTTCACTTTGGACATGCTGTGCTCCTTGGTATCTTCATCGCCCTGAGATTTAGAATGGAATTTCTTCTCCTTCCCCTTCTTTTCCTTGGCAGCCAAAGCACAATCCTTTTCTTCATCATGCTTTGATGAAGAGCCATCTCTGGTGTTCCGCCTGAACTCCTCCTGCACTAGATCTGACCACAGTCGTTCCCAATATGGTAGTTTTTCCTGTCCATTGACGGAGTCTTCATAACTGTGCCAACTCTTAGGAAGTCCCAGGAGAGCCAAACTCACCAAATCATCATTAGCAACACTTATTCCTACACTCCCAAGCTCATCCCTACATTTTACAAACTTTGTTAAGTATACTGGAATAGTGTTGTTCTTTTCCATCTTGATCTTCTTGAGTTTATCTTTGAGCACTGATTTCCTATGGTCGATGCTGCTTTGCAATAGATCCTCCAAAGCCTTCCACATAGCATATGGTGTGGATTTCCCATGAAGGCTTGAGACAATGTGGTCTCGTACTCCTTCCAATAGAATCATCCTCGCCCTTTTCACTTTCTTTTTCCATGCATCAAGTAATGCAACATCCATCGAAGTAGGCTTAGGAACATCTTTGTCAATGAATTCATTCAAGCCATTATCTTCGAGCATCGCTCCCATCCTGTCCTTTCAAGAAATGTCGTTTGAGCTGCCCTTGAGCACCTACTTTAGCCACAAGCCATTGAAATCCATTTCGGTGTTTACTCAACTGTAGCACCAAGAAAATATTTCTGCAAATTTGAATTCTTTCCACCAACAAACTTAGCTGCTGCTTCAAAATTACAATCTTCTGTTCTCTGATACCATGTAGAAATTTCAGTACAAATTATGTATTTCCCGTATTCTCGTGATCTAAAAATTATATGCCACTGTTAAAAACATAATCGCTTGTACAAAAATTCTTGTGGAATTTAAAACTCGGTCGCCAATTGCAATATCAAGAAGAAAGATCAATCACACATAACACAGATGTTTTTATTGGGAAATAATAAAGCTAAAAACCCCACTATCATATATTTTGTATATATCATGGATCATGAAACAATCTCATACAAAACTCTAATTGTAATATCCCCAAATGGGAATACACAGCAATTCCTGTTGAAATAACGCACTTCTGAGAAATATGTGCACTGAAATGAGTTTGCAGCTCCTGGATCCCTTATATAAGTGGATCTGGGGTCTAGATCCAAAAGGAGAGAAAAAAAAAATCAAACTAGGTGTGGTAAACAGATCTCCCACCACCTAGTCTAGCTGAAAAACACCCAAAGAGAGGGGCTGCAACTATGTACAACAAAATGCTACAGAAATAAAATAGTTTTGAAAGCATGAGTAGGAGGCCAATAATAAGGACCAAATTTTCAATATACAGTAGAAAATCAGATCATAATGATGCTCTTACATTATACAAAAAAATATAGAAGACAAAAGAGAAGAAACTCTTCAGAAAAGAGGGCTGCAACACATGTATTTACTGAAAAATGGCTTAAAAATGTTATTTTATGGAGCTACAGCAGCTGTATGTTACACTTTAGATCTAGAGTAGATTTGTGTACAAAATATCAGATCCATTTCAGATCTATACACTAGAAAGGCTCTATTACAAGATCCCCTTGGGGTTTAGATCAAATCATGCAATACAAAGAGTAGATCTGAGTTTAAAGTAGCAGATTTGCAATATTATTCAGGAATTTCTGAAGATGCTTTACAATAGGAACATATCATATCTATACTGAACATGGATCAACAAGCTAATCGATGGGTCACCAAAGTGAAAGGAAAAGCCCAGCACCAGAGATCTCTTCTCAAAAAGGGGATCAAAACACCCTGCAAATCTTCCTCTAAAAATAACGCAATCCTAGAAGGGAAACTGCGTTGTAGTGTAATATCCCTTTTGAGAAATTACAACAATATCTCCAGTGAGGATGCTATATAAGTGAACCAATGCAAGAATAATGTTGTCTAGGGCTTGGACCCTCAATAATATGTTGTATATGACTTAAATATGGAATTGCATTAGAAAAAATAACTCTAGCTATAATAAAGAGATCTCCCCAACTCAAATGTAGAAAAAGGCATCATAACCCCAGTACATCATAAAATAGAAATGCTGGAGGCAGTAACACGTTATTATTATTATGTAAACTACAACAATAGATACAATAACATATATCTAGAACTTTCATTCATTATAAGATCATAAATGAGAGGATTGACCTCTTTTTCAAACACATTGGGACCTACCGGCAAGGGTTTCCAGTAAAATAGCAACACAATGTACAACACTGTAGAAAATAATGTTGTACCTAGCAACTCTGTATTAATAAATATCTGATATGCTCAAATAATAATACACAATACAAAAATAGGCTCAATAAATTCCTCAATAGAACTCCTGGAGTGGAAATCACCTCCTCCTCTCCTGAAATAAGCTCAAGAGGTAGATCTAACCCCAGCTACTGCAGCTACTACAAAAATAACGCACTCACTAAGAGTGACTGTGCATTCAAGGTTAGAGGATGGTTTCCTCAAGATATCTGATGAGAATGGAACTCAAGACCTCCTCCTTGAATCTCCCAATCATCCTGCAACAAAAATGAAACTAGAATTCCCGCATGAGAACCCATGCACTAAACAGTGCTGGAAATCTGGCTAAATAGTTGAAGGTTGCAATCATTCATAAGACTGAAACAAGAAGTATGAATGAATGAATTCCCTTGCTGCCATTCCTTCCTTTTTATTCCAAGTGAGCTTCTCCATCCTATGCCCCACACATTGGTGATGTAGCTTCCTTGAGAAGCTTTCTCCTTCAAAATTGTGCTACCCTAGAGGCTTTCCCTCCCTTTTTACAGCATTGGTTTACTTGTTCAACTATAGTAGCTCCTTAATTTTTCTCCTCTTCACACTCAAGGGGCTTTATTTTATCCTCCTATCTCAATCCATTTTCACACTGGGATATATTTTATTGTGTTTCTTACTTCTTACTTCAAAAATGAAGTATTTATATTGTTCCAAGTAGCTATGGCTAATTGGGAACATTACAACCCTCCCCGCTCAAAATTTTCTTTCCCAAAAGCAACAGTAAAGAAGGATGTCGCAAGATCTTCTCCCCCTCCCAAGTGGCATCCTCATCTGGTAGATTCCTCCATCGAATAATATATTCTTTGATGACTCTGTTTCTCAAATTCCTCTCTCTTGTGTCTAGGATTGCTTCTGGCTGCAAGATCAAATGACCCTCATCATCAATTGGAGGAAGTTCCAAGTTGGCAACTACATTCCTCCCTATGGCCTTCTTGAGGCAAGAGACATGGAAGATATTGTGGATCTTGATCCCCTTAGGAAGCTCCAGCTCATAAGCTACCTTACTGACACATCTGTTCACCTTGTATGGCCCATAGAAACGTGGTTTCAGCTTTTCAGCTCCCTCCACCTTGAGTGTGGACTTTTTCTAAGGCTGAAGGCATAGGTAGACAAGATCCCCCACCTTAAACTATCTCTCTATCCGACCATGGTCTACATACATCTTCTACTGGTTCTGAGCAGTGGCAATGTTATCTTTGAGGGCCCTAAGTATGTCCTAGTTCTATTAAATCCAATCTCTTGCCCTTGGAGCTTTACTTTCCCCAAACATAACATCGGAAAATGAAAGTGCCTCATATCCATACAAGGCTCGGAATGGTGTCATGCCAATAGAGATAAGGTGAGTAGTGTTGTAAAAATACTCCCCCAAGTGGAGCCACCGCAACCAAGCTTTCTGCTACCCAGCCACATAGTTTCTCAAGTAGCCTTCTAGCCACTTATTTACTATCTCATTCTACCCATGAGTTTGGGGGTGATAACTGGTGCTGGGGGTCAAATCAGTTCCCACTAATCGGAAAAGTTCCTGCCAAAAGCCACCCATGAAGCGGTTGTCCTGATCACTCACTATGGTCCTAGGGAGACCATGGAGTCTAAATACATCTCTGAAGAGGAGTTCAACTACCTGTGAAGCAGTAAAATGTGTAGAGATGGCAAAGAAATGATCATACTTTGTTAGTATATCAAAAAAAACATAGATACAGTCCTTACCCTACACTATCTGTAAGCCAGTGATGAAGTCCATAGAGATGCTTTCCCGCTTCCCATCCGGAATAGGTAGTGGCTGTAACAACCCAGCAGGATAAGTGTGCTCTCCCTTATTTTTTTGGCAAGTGGTACATTCCTTGACATGCCGGAGCACATCCTCCTTGAGATCCTTCCATGAGAATCTCTCCCTGATAGATCTGTAAGTTTTTGTGAAACCTTGATGCCCGGAAAGTGGGAAATCATGTGAGGCCACTAAGATCTTCTCCTTGAGCTTAGAATTATTAGCCAAGTAGATCTGATCCTTGTAATAGATAACCTCATCCATCACTTTAAATCTCTCATCCGGTACCACCCCATCAAGTATCCCGCATGCAAGGTCATATTTGGAGTACTCAACTAAAAGTTGAGCCTTCCAATTTGCGTCCATGCACCTCATGGACAGCACTGTAGGCCTCCTAGAAAGTGCATCAGCTACTTTATTGTTCTCCCCCTTGACATATTCTATGTCAAAGTCATAGGCATGGATTTTTCTCACCCACTTCTGTTGTCTTTCTTGAAGCTGCCTCTGTTCAAGAAAGAATCTAAGGCTATTGTGATCGGTCTTCACCTTGAACTTATTCCCCACCAAATATTGCCTGAATTTGGTTAATGCATGCATGATAGCCAACATTTCTTTATCATAGATGGGGTATAGCTTCTCATGAGGGAGAAAATTTATACTCTCAAGGGCTATAGGATTCCCTCTTTGCATCAAGACTGCCCCAATACCTTCACCTGATGCATCACATTCTAACACAAGAGGTTGAGAAAAGTCAGGTAAAACCAAAACAGGACAACTACTCATTACCTCTTTGAGCTTATCAAATGCCCTCTATGCTCTGGGTGTCCACTGGAAAGTCCCCTTCTTTATCAAGTCTGTAAGAGGTGCTGCTATTTGTGAGAACCCTTTTACAAACTTCCGGTATTATGTGCATATGCCCACAAACCCTCTGAGTTCTGTCACAATTCCTAGGTTCAGGCCAATCTCTGATAGCTTGAATCTTCTCCTCATGTACCCTTACTCCATCTATCCCTATGATATGCCCCAAATATAACATCTCTGTGAGGCCAAATTCACATTTGGAGAGCTTGGCATAGAATTGCTGCTCCTTGAGGATATGTAAGACTATCTCAATATGCTGCAAGTGCTCCTCCCAAGTGCGGCTGTAGAACAGAATATCATCAAAGAAGACCAATACAAACTTCCGCAAATGACCCCGGAAGATATGATTCATACAAGATTGGAAAGTTTCTGGAGCATTAGTCAATCCAAAGGGAATTAACAGAAACTCAAAATGTCCATAGTAACACCTGAACGATGTCTTGGGGTTATCTTTCTCCCTCACCTTGATTTGATGGTACCCGGACCTCAAATCAATCTTGGAGAAATATTTGGATCCCCTCAGCTCATCCATGAGTTCATCGATCCTGGGTATAGGGTACTGGTTCTTCAAATTCTTCTTGTTCAAGGCCCTATAATCGATGCACATCATTAATGTGCCATCTTTGTTCTTTAACAAAACCACCGAGGAAGAAAAATGACTAGTACTAGGCCGGATGTGCCCTAGTGCTAGCAGCTCTTGGATAGCTTTGTCAATATTATCCCTATAAGCCTTGGGATTTCTATAAGGAGTGGTGATCATGGCTTGTACCCCTTGTTCCAAATCAATGGTGTGTTCAAACCCTTGGTCAGGAGGTCTCCCTGGTGGGATATCTACAAATACTGTAGAATACTAGTCCAAAAGGGATTGAACATGTAGATGCACTGTTGTGTCCTTACTCTTCGCCTCAGATACATGCAGCTCCACTACCCATGAAATGTCTCCTCTGCGCAGATATGCCTCCATCCTATGTACTGAAACAACCTGAGGAGGATATGTGTTCATACCCTTGATCTTTTGTTGCTGGCCATCCTCTTCTCTAGTCCATTCCATCTCTAGAGTTCTCCAGTTAGTGGTAACTCTCCTAAGAGTGACTAACCACTGGACTCCCAATATGACATTGGTGTCTGGAATATCTACCACAAAGAAGTGGTCTATCAAGGTATAGGTACCCATAGTAATGGTCAGCGCTGGAACATACTTGGCACATTGTAGAGTCATGGCTGCTGGGACCAAAACTGAAAATCCCTCAAACTCCTCCATGGGAATTCCTCTCTTCTGTACCAGCTGTGAATTAATAAAATTGTGAGTGGCTCCATTATCTATCAATACAGAAACTCTTTGCCCCATGATGGTGCCTCTTACTCTTAAGGTAAGATATTTTGGGACCCCTCTTAACACTGTAACAACTCCTCCTCTTGGAGCAAAGTCTTCTATGGGTTGTACAGCACTGGCACCCTTCTTAGAGAAGGTCTTGATATGATGTGCCTCCCCTATAACACATTTCTCCTAAATAGGGAGTGTCTCCCTTGGCCTTGAATGGGTTTTCTGTTGTAAAGGTTCTTGCCCTAGGCAAGATGTGTTGTAGATCTCTATCTTTCTCCACAGCTTCAAGGAGTGTAGTTGGTTTTGTAGACTTGACCAACCCTTGTAATGGTTCAGCCAACCCATTCAAAAACATGCATACCTTCCTGCTCATAGTGAGGTGGGAGACCATCACTAAAAGCTATATATACTCAGCAATATAATCCTCAAGATCTCCCTCTTGCTTGAGTTTGGTTATTTTGGCAAAGTGGGCTTCTGAATCCCTTGGATCAAATCTCTCCACTAGCTTCTTGGTGAAAGCTGAGTATGAAATGATATGATGATGCCCAAGTGTGGTTAGTCCATGAAACCACCAGTCTTGAGCCTCTCCTTCTAGATGCAACGCAACTATCTTGATAGCTTACATTTCAAAAACCTTGTGAAGCTGGAAGTATGTGTCCAACTTCTCTACCAATGCCTTTGCTGTGTGCTTATATGTCCCATCAAATGTGGGCAAGAAGAACCCCACCATATTGTGTTATAGGGATGATCCCTGCATCAAGTTACCTTCCCTTTCATGAGAATCATTCCTCCTTCCATCCTTGATCCGGTAAAACTCCCGAAAGCTCAGATGCTCCTTGAACCTTTGAGATTGGAGCTCATATTCTTAAAAATATTCTCCTAGAGAACCATTCTTATCTCATTTAGTTAAAAATTAAGGCATGGTGGAGCGCAGTGATGGATTTGAATGTCCCATGCCATTTGCAGTGTTGGTACTTGCCTCAAGCGAAAACCCTAAAGAGTCTTCTTCCTGCCTCATCTCCTTGAGATCCTTTGTAATGTTATATAGGGTTTGAAGTACAAGCCTTTAGATGTATTCCTTCTCCATGATGAAGAGGAATATCCCCCCCACAATTTGAGCCAAGAGAAAAGCTCTGATACCACTGTAATATCCCTTTTCAGGAATTTCAACAATATCTCCAGTGAGGATGCTGTATAAGTGAACCAGTGCAAGAATAACGTTGTCTACAGCTTGGACCCTCAAGAAAATATTGTATATGACTTAAATATGGAATGGCATCAGAAAAAAATAACTATAGATATAATAAACAGATCTCCCCAACTCAAATGTAGAAAAAGGCATCATAACCCCAGTACATCATAAAATTGAAATGTCGGAGGCAGTAGCAAGTTATTATTATTATGTAAACTACAGAAATATATAGAATAATATATATCTAGAGATTTCATTCATTATAAGATCAGAAATGACAATATTGACCTCTTTTACAAACACATTGGGACCTCCCGGCAAGGGTTTCCAGAAAAATAGCAACACAATGTACAACAATGTAGAAAATAACGTTGTACCCAGAAACTCTGTATTAAGAAATATCTGATATGCTCAAAGAATAATTCACAATAAAAAAATAGGCTCAAGACCTTCCTCAATAGAACTCCTGGAGTGGAAATCACCTCCTCCTCTCCTGAAATAAGCTCAAGGGGTAGATCTAACCCCAGCTATTGTAGCTACTGTAGAAATAACGCACTCACTAAGAGTGACTGCACATTCAATGTTAGAGGATGGATTCCTCAAGATATCTAATGAGAATGAAACTCAAGACCTCCTCCTTGAATCTCCCAATCAACCTACAACAACAATGAAACTATAATTCCCGCATGAGAACCCTTGCACTAAACAGTGCTGCAACTCCGAATAAACATCTGAAGCTTGCAATCAGTCGTAAGACTGAAACAAGAAGTATGAATGAATGAATTCCCTCGCTGTTATTCCTTCCTTTTTATTCCAAGTGAGCTTCTCCATCCTAGGCCCCACACATTGGTGATGTAGCTTCCTTGAGAAGCTTTTGCCTTCAAAATTGCGCTGCCCTAGAGGCTTTCCCTCCCTTTTTATAGCGCTGGTTGACTTGGTCAATTATAGTAGCTCCTTAATTTTTCTCCTCTTCACACTACAGGGGCTTTATTTTATCCTCCTATTTGAATCTCTTTTCACACTGCGATAGATTTTATTGTGTTTCTTACTTCTTGCTTCAAAAATGGAGTATTTATAATGTTCCAAGTAGCTATGGCCAATTGGGAACATTACATGTAGCTTGAAGCACCGAGTTGGCCTGATGCCAAGATGTGAAATATCAACTCCAAAGGTTTAGAACTATTTTTCCTTTGGGATAGAATACTTTCCCAGTGAAAATAGGGCCTGAAATGGCTTAGATCTGAGCAGATCTAGCCTCCATTTGTTGCATCTTTCAAGGACAACCTAATCCTAAACATGATCAATGCTGTAGTTGAAATATGAGCTTGGCCAAATGCCTAATAGTGGATGAAATCAACAAGAATCCTCCAAGAAATCCTCAATGGAAGAGGTAGGATCCCTGCATGGGAACTCCCAAGTGCTAAGCAGCACTATTCTCAGCTAAATAGTAGAGAATGGTATATGTCTAAACAAACACTATACTCAGAAATATGCACAATCAACAACCTTCTTTTGCTGCTCTCCTCTTCCTTTTATAAGGTGAAATCATTGTCAAACCCTAAACCACTTCAATGAATTAGCTCCTTTCACATGAGGGGCCTCCGTCTAGAACTGCGTTTTCCATTCATGAGGTACATTGCATCTGGAAAACAATGTAGATTTGGTCAAGGTTGACCCAGTCTCATAGCTCAAACCCATTTCACACCTGCAAGTGATATTTTTACATGGCCCAGATTTATCCCTGTTCATATGGGCATTGATTTATTCATTCTTTTCAGGAGTTTTACATGTCCTCCTTTATTCATTTATTCATGCAACAGAAAATGAGAAAAAAATGTATATTCCTCTTAGCTTAGGCTAAGTAGGAATGTTACAATCCTCCCCTAAAAAATGTTTCTTATCCTCAAGCAACTGATAGGCTGAGTGCTGCAGTAATTCTCCTCCTCCATTGGTGACACCATCAAGGATCAAGTCCTCCTCATAAGCCAAGTGTTCACCAAGCCAACACAACATGAATTGTTTCTCCAAGGTCATCATAAGATGTACATAGTCCATCCCACAAGGAGTGAAAAATTCAACAGAAATAAACATGGCTGGAGAAATGCTTTCTCTAAAACATGTAGAATGAGGTACATAGAGAATTTCCATTCCATGTGGTACATACAAAATACCCATCCTCCCTCCACACAGTCCCATAAATAGCACCACTATCTCATCCAAGTATGGAAGCAAAATTACATATATACAAACATAAATTGGAGCTTGAGGACATGGGTCAAAATCCCACATGTAATGCCAGCGTAGTGCATCTCCTGACTACATTAGATCAAGGTGTGGTAAGTGACCTTCCCACCACACATTTTCTGCATAAGTCATCTTAACATAGCTGAAGATGTTAGATATGTTTGGTGCCTTTGGGAAGCACCCATCATGAAAAGGAATCTCCCTTTGCACAACAAGGGTGTGGCCAAGTTTAGAACTTTTATTGGCCCACCCAAAGCCATGAGATCTACATGATATCTCACTCCCTCTAGGAGTCATAACCTGCAAACACATGGTAAAATAATGTGATAAATTAGAAAATCAAGCTTTCTTTGCATTATCAGATTCTTTACCATCATATTTCCTCATACACATGGAGTTGTGCATGGGAATTCTCCCTCTCCCAAAAGAAAGAGAAATGGCTAAAACTACTCTTGCATAGAGTCCTTTGGCTTCCCGAACTCCACATAGCTCTTGCATTCTAGAAAATGCTGATGCAGCTCTCCTCCAAGGCCTTCCCATTCAAAACATCTCATGATAGTGTTGTAGATCTTCATAGAATAGGTAGGGCTGAAATAGAACTCCTTGAAGGCCCTTTGTAGCATCTTGTTTGCTCGAGGGGTCCTGACCCAGGTTCAGTGTGCAAGGTTTACGAGAAATCCCCTATACTACTAGCCCTTTCAGCAGTGACCTGCTTGCACAGGTCAAAGTCTCACCCGAAGTAGTATGGGTGGGTACTGGAACCAGGTTTTCGCACCCTGAGAAAGGATGGGTAAAGCAAGCAGAGCTGCACTAGGTCCTGTAATCCTCGATTACCTTGTTCTACGCAGGGTTAATTAAGTCACTATTTGCATCCACATGCAGTAGATCTATATTTATATGCTTCTTATAACATCAACACAATAGTAGATAAATAGAACATAACGGATCTAGAACCAAGAACACAGTATATAGATCTTTCGTAGCTTAAGGACATAAAATGCACAATACAACAATTATCAGTAATTCACATAAAATTACTCATAGATTCAGTCCTCTAACAATATTCCACATTCATTCATTCATCAATTATTACAATTCCCTTCCCAACCTGCACACACAGCAGCAGGGTCCGCACACAACTGAACTTGGATCTCCGCGGACACAGCCAGCAGGAGTCCATTCCCCAAAACCCAAACAGATAGCTTAAATCACAATTTGCATCAATAGCTCATCATTTCTTATCCTTTAAAATACAAAATTCATCTCTATTTATAACAATCTAGCCTTGAATTTCCTATGGTCCGCAACCCATGGTTTTCGGACCCCTAATTTTCCCTTTTACCTAATACAACGCTTTTGGGGCTTTGACCCACCCCAAAACCCCTTCGCTAGATTAAATATAATTAAAAATATCCATAATGGACCAGTTTCATAGCATGTTAGGAGACCTTATTCCAATAGTCCCCCATGGCAAACCTTGCACACCGAACTTGAGTCAGTACCCCTCGAGCCAATGAACCCCTATAATACTAGCCCTTTCGACAGTGACCTGCTTGCGCAGGTCAAAGTCTCACTCGAAGTAATATGAGTGGGTGCTAGAACCAGGTTTCCGCACCCTAAGAAAGGATGGGCAAGCTAAGCAAAGCTGCACTAGGTCCTATAATCCCCAATTACTGTGTTCTGTGCAGGGTTAATTAAGTCTCTATTTACATCCACGGCCACTAGATCTATATTTATATGCTTGTAATCACATCAACACAACAATACATAAACAAAACATAACAGATATAGATCCAAGAACACAATATATAGATCTTTCACAGCTTAAGGACAAAAAATGCACAATACAACAATTATCAGTAATTCACATAAAAGTACTCACAGATTTAGTCCTCGAACAATCTTTTGCATTAATTCATTCTGTTATCACCTTAAGAAAATTTCTAAACTTTGGAAAGTTTACCTTTTTTCTAGTCATGGTCTTATAACAGGTTTTGGGTCATCTCATCTCAATTGTGTCATTCTCATTTCCAAATAAAATTTGCAAACCTTGTTCTACTCTTGGAAGATCTTATGCCACATTTTGAAACCCATTTTTAAAGTTTTTTTTCGAAAATTTGATGAATAAGCCACAAAACCACGTTTTCGTAGCGCACTCAGTGTAAAAATTTGATTTTGCGCTACGAAAATACTGGTGATTTCGTAGCGCAAAAACTCGAATTTGCAAATCATGTGCTATGAAATCGGGGATTCTCAGTTTTGTGTTTGAGTTGTCACATCTATCAAATACAGTTAAATTCCTCATCATTAGGTGTCATCCACGAGTTCTCCTTCATGCATGAAACCATTCATTGTAATTATTAGGAGTCATTTGTCATCGATTAGGGGTCAGTTGTCATTGGTCCTTTCAAATTTGAAAAAAGTTGGCCATTTTCGACTTAATTTGTCTCGTGCAAGACAGTAGTGCATGCATGCTTATGTTTTGAAGAAAAAATTAGTGGTGAAAGACCTGAGTTTACTGAAACATATTCAAGCAAGGCTATTAATTTTTCAAGTGAGGCTGTAAAGTTTTCAAGTGAGGTTGTGAACTATATTTCAAGCGAGGAAAAACTGAAATAAATTCAAGCGAGGCTGCTCATTCAAATTTAGGTTATATCAGTATTTTCAAAACTTGCAATAAAGTGAGTTTGAAATCCATTGCTGGTGGAAGAAAAATTGTTATCAAGCAAGGCTGAACTCATTTACCAAGCGAGCCATTTCATTCAATAGGAAGCTCTGATTTCTAATTTGTTTCTGAAGATAGAAACATGATTTTCAATATTCAGAAGGAAAAGAGAAGTTATGAAGATGTCAAAGACAAAATCAGATTTGCAAATAATGAGATTGATAAGTTGAAGAAAAAGGAGAGAGTGCATGCAAAAGAAAGGGAAAACTTGAAAGGATGAAAGGACTATGGGAGATGGAGAAAAATCCAAACCCTGAACTAATTGATAGTCAAGCCCAATTCTTCATATGGACCCTACTTGCAATCAAAGAGAAAAATTCATTAGGATGGTCAATACCAAGCTAAGGGAAAAAAATTGAAGGATTAAGAGAAGAGTAGAAGACCTAGAAATACAGCTAGCATAGTTTGAAGATCAACCATAGCTAAAATAAGTGCAATTTAACAGTAAGTATCATCCTTTAACAAATTTTTGAGGTTATGTGGTAATATCTCATTTTTTGAGTTATTTAAAGTTGATGTTTATGGGTTATGAAAGATGATATACACCTGGAAATATAATATTAAAGGGTTGGAAACTAAAATTTTTGGAAAAAAGTTGTGAAAAGAAAAGACACAGCAGTTTCATAGCACACTACGAAACTACTGTAGGTGTCATGCACAGCAGTTTCATAGCGCGCTACGAAACTATTGTAGGATGCAGTTTTACAAATTTTGAAAACTTTCAAGGGGGGAAAAGGTATGTTTATAAAATCATGATGTTGCTAGAGGATGTATAAAGAATACAAGTGAAGATCCAATAGCAAAACAAAGGAAAATGAAGATTCCAAGTAAGGTTTTCAAAGGTGAAGTTATGCTCTATGAAAACAGCAGACAATTTCGTAGCGTAGTAATGTTAATAGTTTTTGGCCCTTCTTCAAAGTTTTGTTTTGGGCACAGCTAGAAGGGTGAAGTCACATGAGTTCAATAAGACATTACCACATGTTTTTGAGAACAATTTTGTCAGCAGATGGTTTCAAGGAGCATAAATGAAGGTTACAGCTATATTGCAAGAAACATGTTCCTAGTTTTCAGGACAGATAAGGGACATGATCAACATGTTTTACAACAAGGTTAGAGACATCATGAAGGTCGAAGAAATGGATTTTAAGCTATCAGTGGAAGCATTAAAGGTTTTAAAATTATTTCTTGACATGACACATATGAAAATGATCTATCCATGAGATGGAGAAGACAATTTTGGGCGAAGATCATATTCTTGAGGTCATGTTACTATAGTTTTTTTTTTTATAAATATCAGTTTTTATGAAGTTTAAACATATCCAAGGAATTAGTTTTGAAGAAATTTTCAATAAATTTTCTTTCATAGCAGTTTCGTAGCACGCTACGAAACTGCTGAAGCAACCTTTCACCATGAAGAGAAAAACCCTGTTTTCTCGCTTTAGTAGTAAATTTCAAAAGCCGTTTCCGGGCAACGGAAAATCAAATTTTTAAAAATGAAAGATTTTTTCTTCCTAACATCCCTCAATAAAAAAACCTCTCTCATTTTATTTAAATTCATTATGAAGTGGGAGATACAAGGCTTTCTTTGAAGCCCTATTTTCGGAAAATAGAGTTTTCCTGTTTTACACATGTTTTTCAAAGACAGATTCCGGACAGCAAGAGAAGTATTTCCAAAAACAAAGAGATTTTTTATTCCAGAGAGAATGAACTACACAAACTCCTTTATTTTTTCAAAATACAGCATGGATGAGAAGATAAAGGCTTTGTCCCAAGACCTAATTTTTAGGGAAGAAACAAGAATAATTTGGTGTAGCAGCTTTTCTTGACCCTTTTCATCACATTTTGGGGGGTAAAAATATGAATTAAGGTTTGAGATTGCTATGGAGGATATATATAAAGGTAATGAAGATTATTTTGAAGGAAAGAAATCAATATTTTGAATAAGAAAGGGTTAAAGGGCAGCGCTACAAAAAGCGCTATGAAACTGTCTTGTTTTCATAGCGCAGTCTATTTTTAGCTCATTTGAACAGTTTGATGATGGTTATGGAAAGCTGGAGCCTAAGGAGGAGTTTTTTAATGTGTTAATTCAACTTCAAAAAGCAAAGGACCATGAAATTAAGAGTACATGATCGTCAGAATGTTCAATGAATGTAAAAGACCATATGCCTAAAAAACAGGGTTTTCTTTCCTGCTTATGTGGAGGTCAGCAAAGTGGTCATGAATAGCTCAAGCCCATCATCCAAATTCGACCATGTGATGATACATTTTTCAATGATGTAATTTCAAATAGATAATGTTGTTAGGATAAGGTTTTTAAAGATAGTGATGAAGAGTTTCACTCCTAGTTGAAATAGGACTGTCAAGTAGGATAGGTGTTTGTTTGTCATAAATTTGATGTTTTATGGTTATGCAAGGTGTCAAGAGCTAGGAATTCAAATTATATAGAAAAATATGAGTTAATATCATGTTTTAATGGTATATTAAATACCAAGAGGTCGAACTAGCACAGGGTTGAAGACTTTTTTGCGAAACTGCTGCTCTATGCTATGAAGGAGCTGATATATACATAAGCAGTTTAACTTTACTGAAGCTGAGATTCTAAGTGTACTTCAGTGAGCTTTATCTTCTATCATGTGTTTTACTTCCATAGTTTTGATGCTTATTACTCAGAATTCATGGGAACATTCTCTAACTTCCTTTAAGTGTTAATTTATGGTGAATTGAGTTCTTAGGTCCCATCTGTGGATGGTTTTATTCAATGTTTGATGCTTATTACTCAGAATTCATGTTCATTCATGCTCTGAATTTCTTTAAGTGTTAATCTTGGATAAATCTATGTTAAATAATTTGCTTTCAATACCTTGATGTATCATGACTCATAATTTATGCACACATGCTTTGATTTCCTTTGAACCTAAAGATATTGAGACTTTCCTGAATGTGTCATCCTTTCATTGAAGTATATAAAAGCCTCAATTTTATAAGAAGAGCTATTTTGTTATCTTATCCCTCTCACTGACTCCATAGCCCAATGGTAGTTAATCTTCATCGTTCAACCTGCAAACATACAAAACCACAAACCATAGAGTTAGCCATCTATCTTTATACAAAATCATTAACCCTTGAAAGAGCCCTCTCAGGCTATGGAGGCTAAGCCTGAGCTAAAATATTGGTTTTAAATAGTTACACTAAGGTAGTCTGATCAGCAGCCTATCAGGGTCCTATTTTGGAGATAAAATTTTGGTGCGTCTGCCAGGAATCTGAAGATATACATCTCCCGAAAAAATCATGAAGCTGAACTCTTGAAGGTAGCAGGAGCTCAGAATTTGTTCGAGGCTGAAAAAATACCTTGGAAACTCCACACATAAAATAAAAAATTGGAAGGTGACTCCACTGGGGAAATATCAGTTACTAGATGAAGTTTCAAGATGAGTTCCATTGCAAGAATGAATGCTAGGTATGCTCCTATGAATTGGTCTCATATCCCTAGATTTCCAAATCCTATGCCAAAGGTTGATTGGTTAGATGATCTTCCAATATTCAAAGATGAAAAGAAAGACAATGCTACTCTTCATTTGGTTAGGTTCCATATGCATGTACAAAGTCTTAAGGTTTAGATCCCTAAAGATTGTCTCATGAAGATGTTCAGGGCCACTTTAGAAGGAAAAGCATGGTTTTGGTATGAAAGCTTGCCAAATGGTTCAATATATTCTCTGGCTGATTTCCATGATGTATTTTTTGAAACATATAAAGAGTGTCATCCCTCTTTATTTATGGTCAAAGATTGTTGTAAATACTCTGTTAGTTTTATTGAATGTTTGGAGGATTGTTACGATGATGATGAATTTATGGATGAGGAAATTTTAGAAGCCCTTCATGACGATCCCTTTCATCAACAAGAAGTAAGGAAAATATCTCCATTACATGAAAATGAAACCCAGCAGGAATTTACTGATGAAAATCATGTCATATCCTCTGAGTTTGAAAAAAATTTGCAGCAGGTTTGTCAATCCTTTGATCATCAGGAGAATGAGAATCAGTTCAAACAGCAAGAGGAAATATTGGAAAATGTTTGCTAGAATCCTAAGGTTGAGTTAAAGGTTAATTTTTCATGTCATTTCTTGCATCAACCTATATCAAATGATGATTACATTAATGAAGAAGTGGATAAAAAAAATTATGTATGCTTGTCTTCTAATATGAAATCATTTGAGTGAAAATCAGTAGATAAAATTTAGTTTGTGGATGAAGTTGCAGAGAACAGTGAAAAAGACATTGAAGGTTTACAATGTCAAATTCAATCATGTAGTCTTCATGATCATGATTGTTCTTTTCAAAATATTTCTATGGCATAACACAAAGAGAAGGTGTTGTTTCCTTTCTCTTTTGAGATTGAGGAAGAATGCACTATTTTTGAAAATCAGTTTGAAAAGCGGTTGGATAGCATATCAAAGGAATCTTGTGTCACTGAGAATCATTTGTCTGAATATATAGAATGTCATGATGATCATCAAACTAACCATGCCTTCTTTGACCCTATAGCTGAATACATGGCAAAGATTTTCACACCAGTATTTCATTTTCATTTGCATGATGAAGATAAGATACATTATACGCTATTTTGGTCATCTCACTATCATGGTTATTTTGAGGTCGAATGCAGTTCAGAGCCTCAAATATTAGAAAATACAATTGATTGGCTTCATTGGACGTTTCATGTTCCTTGATCTACAAATGGAGATTGCAACTGATAGGGTAGGTAAGAAGATGCAAATAAGCTCAAGGTTGACTGAGCACTTTTACTAGGTATAGTTTGAAGCATATCGAGTAGAATTTCAGAGTTTTTATTTTTAAAGGAATGGATTGCAGCACTGGAGCTACTAGTTCTTAGCATACCACAGAGGGCATAATATCCCTAGTGGAGCCATTGTTATCACCCTAAAATTTTTTCTAAACTTTGGAAAGTTTACCTTGTTTCTAGTCATGGTCTTATAATAGGGTTTGGGTCATGTCATCTCAATTGTGTCATTCTCATTTCCAAATAAAATTTACAAACCTTGTTTTACTCTTGTAAGATCTTATGCCACATTTTGAAACCCATTTTTAAAGTTTTTTTATGAAAATTTAATGAATAAGCCACGAAACCACGTTTTCGTAGCGCGCTCAGTGTAAAAAGTTGATTTTGTGCTACGAAAATGTTGTTGATTTCGTAGCGCAAAAACCCAAATTTGCAAATCATGCGCTACGAAATTGGGGATTCTCATTTTTTCGTTTAAGCTGTCACATCTGTCAAATATAGTTAAATTCCTCATCATTAGGTGTCATCCACGAGTTCTCCTTCACGCATGAAACCATTCATTGTAATTATTAGGGGTCATTTGTCATTGATTAGGGGTCAATTGTCATTGGTCCTCTCAAATTTGAAAACAGTTGGCCGTTTTCGACTTCATTTGTCTCATACAAGACAATACTGCATGCATGCTTATGTTTTGAAGAAGAAATTAGTGGTGAAAGACCTGAGTTTACTGAAACAAATTCAATCGAGGCTGTAAAGTTTTCAAGAGAGGCTATAAAGTTTTCAAGCAAGGTTGTGAAACTATATTTCAAGAGAGGTAGAACTAAAACAAATTCAAGTGAGGCTGCTCATTCAAATTCAGGTTATATCAGTATTTTCAAAACTTGCTGTCAAGTGAGTTTGAAATCCATTGCTAGTGGAAGCAGAATTGTTATCAAGTGAGGTGGAATTGTTATCAAGCGAGGCTGAAATCATTTACCAAGCGAGCCATTTCATTCAATAGGAAGCTCTGATTGCTAATTTGTTAATTTGCTGAAGACAGAAACAGGGTTTTCAATATTCAGAAGGAAAAGAGCAGCTATGAAGATGTCAAAGACAAACTCAGATTTGCAAATAATGAGATTGACAAGTTGAAGAAAAAGGTGAGAGTGCATGCAAAAGAAAGGGAAAACATCGAAAGGATGAAAGGAATGTGGGATATGGAGAAAAATCCAAACCCTGAATTAATTGAAAGTCAAGCTCAATTCTTCATATGGACCCTACCAGCAATCAAAGAAGAAAAATTCATTAGGATGGTCAATACCAAACTAAGGGAAAACAATAGAAGGCTTAAGAGGAGAGTAGAAGACCTGGAAATATAGCTAGCACAGTTTGAAGATCAGCCACAGCTAAAATAAGTGCAAACAATAAGTGTCATCCTTTAACAAATTTTTGAGGTTATGTGGTAATATCTCATTTTTGGAGCTGTTTAAACTTGATGTTTATGGGTTATGAAAGATGATATACACCTGGAAATATAGTATTAAAGGGTTGGAAACTAAAATTTTTGGAAACAAGCTATGAAAATAAAATACACAGCAGTTTCGTAGCACGCTATGAAACTGTTGTAGGTGTCATGCACAGCAGTTTCGTAGCGCACTACGAAACTGCTATAGGATGCAGTTTTACAAATTTTGAAAACTTTCAAGTGTGGAAAAGGTATGTTTATCAAATCATGATGTTTCTAGAGGATGTATAAAGACTACAAGTGAAGATCCAATATCAAAACAAAGGAAAATGAAGATTCCAAGTAAGGTTTTCAAAGGTGAAGTTCTGCGCTATGAAAACAACAGATAGTTTCGTAGTGCAGCAATGTTAATAGATTTTGGCACTTATTAAAAGGTTTTCTTTGGGTACAGCTAGAAGGGTGAAGTCAGATGACTTCAATAAGACATTACCACAATTTTTTTTAGAACAACTTGGTCAGCATATGGTTTCAAGGAGCATAAATGAAGGTTACAACTATATTGCAAGAAACATGTTCCTAGTTTTCAGGACAGATAAGGGACATGATCAACAGGTTTTACAACAAGGTTAGAGAAATCATGAAGGTTGAATACATGGATTTGCAGCTGTTAGTGGAAGCATTAAAGGTTTGAAAATGATTGGTGGACATGACACATATGAAAATGATCTATCCATGAGCTAGAGAAGACAATTTTGGGCGAAGATCATATTCCTGAGGTCATGTTACTATAATATTTTTTTATAAATATCAGTTTTTATGAAGTTTAAACATATCCAAGGCATTAATTTTTAATAAATTTTCAATAAATTTTCTTGCACAGTAGTTTCGTAGCGTGCTACGAAACTGCTGAAGCAACCTTTCACCATGAAGAGAAAAACCTTGTTTTATGGATTTAGTAGTAAATTTCAAAAGCGAGTTCCGGGAAACTGAAAATTAATTTTTGAAAATTGAAAGAGGTTGTTATTCTTAACATTCCTCAATAAAAAAACCTCTCTCAGTTTCTTTAAATTCATTATGAAGTGGGAGATACAAGGCTATCTTTGAAGCCCTCAGAAAATAGAGTTTTCCTGTTTTACACATGTTTTTCAAAGACATCATTATGGACAACAGGAGAAGTATTTCCAAAAAACAAGAGAGGTTTTTATCACAGACAGAATGAGCTACAAAAAACTCCTTCTGTTTTTCAAAATACAACATGGATGAGAAGATAAAGGCTTTTTCCCAAGGCATAATGTTCATGGAAGAAACCAGAATAATTTGTTGTAGTAGCTTTTCTTAGCCTTTTTCATCACATTTTGGGGGGTAAAAATATGAATTAAGGTTTGAGATTTCTATGGGGGATATATATATAGGTAATTAAGATTATTTTGGTTGAAATAAGTCAATATTTTGAAGAAAAAAGTGTTAAAGGGTAGCACTATGAAAAGCACTATGAAACTGTCTTGTTTTCATAGCGCAGACTATTTTCAGCTCATTTGAATAGTTTGAGGATGGTTATGGAAAGCTAGAGCCTAAGGAGTAGTTTTGGAATGTGTTACTTCAACTTCAAAAAACAAAGGACCATGAAATTAAGAGTACATGATGGTCAAAATGTTCAATGAATGCAAAAGACCATATGCCTAAAAAACAGGGTTTGGTTTCCTACTTATGTGGAGGTCAACAAACTGGTCATGAACAACTCAAGCCCATCATCCAAATTCAACCATGTCATGATACATTTGTCAATGATGTAATTTCAAATAGATAATTTTGTTAGGATAAGGCTGTTAAAGATAGTAATGAAGAGTTTGAGTCCTAGTTTAAATATGACTGTCAAGTAGGATAGGTGTTTGTTTGTCATAAATTTGATGTTTTACGGTTAGGCAAGGTTTCAAGAGTTAGGAATTCGAATTTTCTAGCAAAATATGATTTCATCTCATTTTTTAATGGTCTATTAAAGACCAAGAGGTCGAATTAGCACAGTGTTGAATAATTTTTTGGCAAACTACTACTTTATGTTGTGAAGGAGTTGATATATACATAAGCAGTTTAACTTTTCTAAAGCTAAGATTCTAAGTGTACTTCAGTGAGCTTTATCTTCTATCATGTGTTTTACTTCCATAGTTTTGATGCTTATTACTCAAAATTCATGGGAACATGATCTGACTTACTTTTAGTGTTAATTTATGGTGAATTGAGTTCTTAGGTCCTATCTGTGGATGGTTTTATTCAATGTTTGATGCTTATTACTCAGAATTCATGGTCATTCATGCTCTGAATTCCTTTAAGTGTTAATCTTGGATAAATCTACGTTAAATACTCTCCTTTCAATACCTTGATGTATCATGACTCAGAATTCATGCACACATGCTCTGATTTCCTTTGAACCTCAAGATATTGAGACTTTCCTGAATGTGTCGTCCTTTCATTGAAGTATCTACAAGCCTTAGTTTTATAAGAAGAGCTATTTTGTTATCTTATCCCTATCACTGACTTCATAGCCCAATGGTAGCTTGTCTTCATCTTTCAACCTGCAAACATACAAAATCACAAACCATAGAGTTCGCCATCTATATTTATACAAAAATCATTAACCCTTGAGAGAGCCCTCTCAGGCTGAGGAGGCTAAGCCTCAGCTAAAAGATTGGTTTGAAATAGTTACATTGAGGTAGTCTGATCAACAGCCTATCAGGGTCCTATTTTGGTTATAACACATTCATCAATTCTTACAATTCCCTTCCCAACTTGCACACGCAGCAGCTGCACACATCTAGACTTGGATCTCCACGCACACAGCCAGCAGCAGTCCGTTCCCCCAAAACCCAAATAGATAGCTTAAATCACAATTCACATCAATGGCTCATAATTTCTTATCCTTTACAATACAAAATGCATCTCTATTTATAACAATCTATCCTCGACTTTCCTATGGTCCAAAACCCATGGTTTTCGGACCCCTAGTTTACCCTTTGATCCATTACAATGTGTTCGGGGCTTTGAACCACCCCAAAATCCCTCCGCGAACCATTTTTTGGCTCGAGGGGTCTTGACCCAGGTTCGAAGTGCAAGGTTTGCTAAAAAAACCCTATACTACTAGCCCTTTCGGCAGTGACCTGCTTGCACAGGTCAAAGTCTTACCCGAAGTAGTATGGGTGGGTGCTAGAACTAGGTTTCGGCACCCAAAGAAAGGATGGGTAAAGCAAGCATAGTTGCACTAGGTCCTGTAGTCCCCGATTACCTTCTTCTGTGCAGGGTTAATTAAGTCTCTATTCGCATCCACGTACACTAGATCTATAGTTATATGCTTTTTATAACATCAACACAGTAGTACATAAATATAACATATCAGATCTAGATCCAAGAACACAGTATACAGATCTTTCGCAGCTTAAGGATAGAAAACACAAAATACAAAAATTATCGGTAATTCACATAAAAGTACTCACAGATTTAGTCCTTTAACAATCTTCTGCATTCATTCATTCATCAATTCTTACAATTCCCTTCCCAACCTGTGCACATAACAGTAGGGTTCGCACACAACTGGACTTGGATCTCCGTGCACACAGCCAACAGGAGTCCATTCCCCAAAATCCAAATAGATAGCTTAAATCACAATTTTCATCAATAGCTCATCACTTCTTATCCTTTACAATACAAAATGCATCTCTATTTATAATAATCTAGCCTTGAATTTCCTATGGTCTGCAACCCATTGTTTTCGAACCCCTAGTTTTCCCTTTTACCAAATACAATTCTTTTGGGGCTTTGATCCACCCCAAAACCCCTCTGCTAGATTAAATATAACTAAAAATATCCAAAATGGACTAGTTTCATAGCATGTTAGGAGACCGTATTCCAACACATCTCCTCCTTGAGCTTGAAGGCTCTAGGCAAGAAGATCCTATCATAATGATAGATGACTCCCTCATGGATTAGATAACCCTCTCCATGTACTTTGCCATCAAGCATCATACAAGTGTAGAAATCCTTGGAGTAATCCACCAACAGCTGGGATCTTCAATATAGATCTACACTCCCCAACAAGGACAATTTTGATGATGCATCAATAAGATTTCCTGTCGTGTTTCTGATCTCTTTTTTGACATCTCTTATGCCAAAAGTACAAGTAGGAAGGACATACCTCCCCTTTGCCTCCCCCAATAGCACAAAATCAAAAATTAAGGATGGTGAGGATGATGAGAGAGGAAAATTTCCCTCTTTTTGGTTCTTGCATAAGCCTTCCAGCAATGTAGCTGTGTTCCCTAATGCTCCCTTCCCTCCTGGATATTATTTTGGAGCATCAAGTAGTGAGATATCTCCCACTAAAACTAAATCTGGTGGCCTCCCTAGTGGTTTTCCACTAGATGAAAATTTCCCTTGCAATAATCTCATGAACATGAGAGAAGGGATAATGAGATCCTTGCTTCCATTGTGCAAATCCATCTCCTTTTTCTATGTGGAAGTGTTAGGTGTGGGGTAATAATGCATGCCTCTGATCATGTGAGATGTACCACTCTTCTTGTCCACCCATTCCATTTTCAAAGCCTCCCAATCAATGGTGACATTCCCTAATGTAATCAACCATTGAACACCCAAAATAACATTGGTATCTGGTATGTCAACTACAAATAAGTGGTCCACCAAAGTGTAGGATCCCATGGTGACTGTAAGTGATGGAGCATAATGCATGCATTGCATTGTTCTATCTCCTGGGACTAGAACAAAAAATCCCTCAAAGGTATCAGTGGGTTTGGCCCTCCATTGCACAAGGTGAGCGTCAATAAAGTTGTGGGTGGCCCCACTATCAATAAGAACAGATACCCTCTGATTCATGATTGAACCATGAAATCTTAGGGTCAAGCACTTAGTTACTCCCCTCAAAGATGCAAGATTTCCTCCAATAGGAGAAGAATCTCCACTTCCATCTCCTGATGGTGATGGATCTCCCTCAACCTTTTCAGCGCTGTGGCCCCTCCTTGGTTCTTCATTTTCTTCTTCCTCCTCAACGTCTGAGAAGACTTCTATGTAGTGTGCTTTCCCAGCAACACATCTATGTCCCGGTGCCCATGATTCTTGGCAAGTGAAACATAGCCTCTTCTTCCATAGCTCCCTCCCGACTTCAATATCAAGAGGCTTATTGACTAAGCTCTCCTTAGAATGAGAAAATTTCTCTTCCTTCACCTTAGAAAGGTAAGAGGGCTTGTTCTGGAAAGTTGTGTTTGCTTTTGGTAAGGCATATTGAAGGTCTCTAGCCCTCTCAATGGAGTCCTGCAATGTGATAGGCTTGGTAGATTTAACAAACCCATGCAAAGGTTCATCCAAGCCATCGATGAACATGTACACCCTCCTTGCTGCAGATATATCAGGAACCATAATAGATAATCTCATAAACTTAGAGATATAAGATTTTTCATTACCTGAATGCTTCAACTTTGTAAGGCTCATGAAAGGTGCTTCTAGATCCTTTCTGTCAAACCTCTCCACCAGTCTTCTTGTAAATTCAGAATAGGCAGTCACATTGGCATGGCCCAATGTAGACAACCCATGGAACCACCAGTTTTGTGCTTCACCTTCAAAGTGCAGCGTTGCAATCTTGATGGCTTCCATCTCGGGGACTTTGCTCAATTAGAAATATATATCCATATTTTCTACCCATGCATTGGTAGAACTAGTGGATGACCCATCAAACTTGGGTAAAAATAATCTGCCCATAGAGTGATGTCGATCATGATTCTGAGTGAATCCACCATCTCTATACTGATTCCTTGGTCTTCTTTTGTCCTTGAGATGACAAAACTCTTGAAAAATCAGGTGGTCCTTGAATCTCTGATTCTGGGACTCATAATCTTCAAAATAGTCTTCAAGGGATGCTTTCTCATGCAGCCCTTCATTCTCCACAGCCAAAAATTTAGGCATATTAGAACGTTGTGGAGCTTGTGGCTGGTTCACTGGTTGATCATTCTAGTGGTGAGACATGCCAGAGCTTTCCCCGGGATGAGGCCTTCTAGGAGACTCCTTGAGTGTGTCTATTCTAATCTCTTTGATCTCTCTAGAAAGATCTTGCATGGCTACCAAAATAGTTCTTGCAAAGTCTTCTCCTTCTTTATCACTTCCAGTTTCAGGGAATTTACCCTTGTCTTGATCATTAGTGGTGTAATAAAATTTCTTGTGACTTCTATTCTGATACTGCTTCTCCCTCTCAGTAAGAGGCTCATCTTCTTCTGAAAGCATGTTGGCTTTGTCTCTTCAATGAAAGCACGGGCTGTTCCAAGAAAGGAGCTTTGATACTACTGTAATATCCCCAAAATGGAATACACAACAATGCCTGCTGAAATAATGCACTTCTGAGAAATATGTGCACTGAAATGAGTTTGCAGCTCATGGATCCCTTAGATCAGTGGATTTTGGGTCTAGATCCAAAAGGATATAAAAAACAAATCAAACTATGTCTCGTAAATAGATCTCCCACCACCTAGTCTAGCTGGAAAACACCCAAAGAGAAGGGCTGCAACTATGTACAAAAAAATGATATAGAAATAACACAGTTTTGAAAGCATGAGCAGGAGGCCAATAATAAAGATCAAATTTTGAATATACAGTAGCAAATCATATCCATAATGATTCTCTTACATTATACAACAGAATATAGAAGAAAAAAAGAGAAGAAACTCTTCAGAAAAGAGGGTTGCAACACATGTATTTACTGCAAAATGGCTTAAAAAAGTTATGTTATGGAGCTGCAGCAGCTGTATCTTACACTTTAGATCTAGAGCAGATCTGTGTACAAAAGATCAGATCCATTTCAGATATTTACACTATAAAGGCTCTATTACAAGATCCCCTTGGGGTTTTGATCAAATCATGTAATACAAAGAGTAGATCTGAGTTTAAAGTAGCAGATCTACAATATTATTAAGGAATTTATGAAGATGCTTTACAATAGGAACATATCAGATCTATACAAAACATGGATCAGCAAGCTAATCCATGGATCACCAAAGTGAAAGACAAAGCCCAACACCACAGATCTCTTCTCAAAAAGGGGATCAAAACACCCTGCAAATCTTCCTCTCAAAATAACGCAATCTTGGAAGGAAAACTGCGTTGTAGCCTGAATCATTGAGTTGGCCTGATGCCAAGATGTGAAATATTAGCGCCAAAGGTTCAGAACTCTCTTGCCATTGGGATATAAGACTTTCCCAATGAAAAGAGGGCCTGAAATGTCCTAGATCTGAGTAGATCTATCCTCCACTTTCTGCAACTTGCAAGGACAACCTAATCCTAAACAAGATCAACGTTTTAGTTGAAATATGAGCTTTTCCAAATGCTTGATAGTGGATGAAATTAGCAAGACTCCTCCAACAAATCCTCAATAGAAGAGGTGGGATCCCTACATAGGAACTCCCAAGTGCTAAGCAACGCTATTCTCAACTAAACAACAAACAATGGTATATGTCTAAAAAAACACTATACTCAGAAATATGCACAATCAACAACCTTCTTTTGCTCCTCTCCTCTTCCTTTTATAAGGTGAAAGCCTTGTCAAACACTAAACCACTTCAATGAATTAGCTCCTTTCACATGAGGGGCCTCCATCTAGAACTGCACTGTCCATCCATGAGGTACATTACATCTAGACAACGATGTAGATTTTTTCAAGGTTAACCCAGTCTCATAGCTCAAACCCCTTTCACACCTGCAAGTGATTATTTTACATGGCCCAGATTTATCCCTGTTCATATGGGCATTCATTTATTCATTATTGTCAGGAGTTTTACATGTCCTCCTTTATTCATTTATTCATGCAACAAAAAATGAGACAAAAATGTATATTCCTCTTAGCTTAGGCTAAGTAGGAATATTACACTAATCCAAGAGCTGTCATTACAATATACAATCATCTCACACTGTCTTACAAAGATTGAAAAATACTTGCGCCAATTTATTGCCTCGGGATAACCTACCTCCACTGCGTAATCTGTCGTGATTAAGAACCTATGAATGATTGATTCTAGCCTACATTGACTGTGCAATACTCATAGGCACATCCAATGTGTGTGTGGTTGCATGAGTGCACCCACTAATGTCACAACTTATACTCAAACTGTCCCTTTCACCTACATCCTAGCGGGGTCTCCACTGGATCTCACATGCATGTAGTTAACAGTAGTAAATATTCAGTTGCATGTGACACCAGTAATTGTGAATTAATTAAATAATTAATTCACTGGTCTCTCACTAGTGTATCTTCAGTTACAACTAGCGCAGCTAAGTTAAACTAATTTACAACTTTCATAATTACACTTCCAACTCTGTTACAACTAGAATCACTCTGTTACAACTCAAGTCCACTTGCATGTCCCACTAACCAACCTTTAAACTCGAATTTCATATAGTTAACTAATTTTCCACTTCAGTTAACTATTTCCAAGAGCTCATTGAGAATATATTAATGTTTGTTGTCCAACGATTATTAAGGGATAATAATAGTGGGCATGCATCTATAAATAGACATGCGATTTATAATTAGAACTTGCACATACATCTAAAAATAGAACATCATTTGTAAATAGAATTTTCTCACGATATATAAATAGAAATCATCTATAAATAGAATTTTCTCATGCATCTAAAAATAGACTTTCACCTAAAAATAGCTTGTGTGGGCCCCACCTAGTGTAGGTGATTAATTTTTACTAGGATCAAGGATGTTGTTTGTGTATGTGAATTTCTTTCTTTTTGCAACCTTTAACATCCTTGGAATCCATACACTACTACTAGATATTGGGGTATTGTACTTATAAATATTCATACCTAAGTACATTGGAATATGCTTTTACATTTATTCGTACATGTGTCACCTCATTAAAATTATGTTTATCTTTACTTTTATCCATGCCACCACAATATACTTGGAAAATGACATGGATACCATATCATCGCACAAGTCTCCACATAAATTTTATGTACACTTGACATTACATAGATTACACTTGGAAAGTATATTAAGGGTTGTCTTTAATGAAAATCTTTTAAAATCTTTCTTATTTAATTTTTCAATCAAATTTTTTTAGAATTATGTAAGAATTCATTGAAATCACAAGTTTTATGACTAAAGTGATCACAATTTAAGTGCACTAGGTGTTTTTGAGGGTGTTGATATGGAGTCAAAATAACTAGTTTAAATAACACAAATCAAGAAGGGCTATTCTCAAAAATCTAAAAGTTAACATTAAACACAACTCCATTATATTATAATTATTTTTTCATTTTCATAGTATATGTGCGGGAATGCTTGAGACTTATTTTAATGTATTATTGAGTTAGTACACCACTCACACATGTTTGAATATTATTTTGCTCCATTTTCTCCCTCTTCATTTCACACATGTTCTTCCCTAGCTACTTATAGATGAGGATCTCTTGGTTATTTGGCTAAGTGTGCATGCATGCATGAAGGTTCGCACTCATTTATATTGGGTGCATTTTCTCTCTCCTCCTTTTTAAATAATTCAAAGTTAATTAGTGGAGTATTTATGTTTTGATCATTTTTTACCCTTACCGTTCGAGAAAAGGTTTTTTAGCTTATAAAGGGTCATGAAATTTGACCTTACTCTTAAGGAAATTAATTCAAAGTTAGTTATGAGTTATTATTACCACTTGTATTTAGCAAGTTATTTTCTTTAACCCATGGTATTCTACCGATAAGTATGAAGAAAATATTTAAAAGTTAGTTATGAATCATGATTACCACTTGTATTGAGCACATTGTTTTATTTAACCCATTGTATTGTATTGATGGTTTAGAAGACATGCTTTCCTATAAAAGGAACTTCTATGTGAATTAAGTGCCTTCATAGTTGAGCGAGTGTTAGTTCAATTGGTGGAGTGTTGTCCTTAAAAGGTCTTTTCTATTTGAGAGGTTAATAGGTTCAATTCTTTGGAGAGAGGTTCAATTCTCTTCACACTGGTGGCGTGAGGATTGCTACAAATATTCAATGGAAGTAGTCACACTCGTTAGTGAACCAGGCAGAAAAAAATTTCATTCCTAGCACATGTTGGAGGCATCTAGTTCTTTTACTTAAGGTCATTAGTAGAAGTGGGATTGGTTTTGACGATTTATTTAATGTACTGATCACACACTTTTTTATATTATTACCCTTGATAAGGATCTCTTGTTGGAAAACCACTATGGACTTATAATTATATTGTTTTTAGGTTGCAAAACCACTATGGATCTAGAATTATATTGTTTTTAGGTTGCAAAACCACTATGGACCTAGAATTCTATAGTTTAAAAACCCAATATTTCCTTTGGCTTTCTACATGAAAGAAGCTTATGTGGTTTAATGAGAAATCTTGGAGAAATATTGGAGAAAATGATTGCATTGGAGATAAAGGTTTATAAATTTATAAAGCTTCTCGGTTATCCTGTTATGATTTTTAAGTCAAATTTTTTTATTGATGTTCCAATTGTGTTGTGAAATGCTAGAATTTTTGATAATTTAATGAAGGGAGAATGTAATGTGGAATATGGAGAAACTAAATGGATCTAGATTCATGAGATAAATAGATCAAAAAATTATGTTTTAGATTAAAAATAGATTTGATCCCTGTAGACATTGGTAAATCTAGATCTATACTTGCTACGGCTCTGGTTGGTTCGTCTCCTCCTTCTAGGATATCAGTGTTTGCTTTGGATGGGGCTACTTTTCTGTGGATGTTGCTCATGGGTCTGGTTGGTGCTCCGGATGCAAGTGCCATTATTTTGGGGCTGGCGATTTCTTCATCTGAGTTTCTAGCTTCATGCCTTTTCACCTCTTTCTTGGGGTGGTTGTCCATGGGGTGGTTGTTGCGGTGCCTTCGATGGTTTTCCCTATTCTAGGGCTTTATGTGGATCCTTTATGGGTTTGATAGGCCTTCTGGCCTGGTTTATATTGGCTTATTTCAGTGATTATTGTTCAGATGTATGTACCCACAATGTTTTGGGTTTACATTTTTTAAGTTATTTTCTGTATTCTGATCCATGACGTTTTTACTCTGGACCATATGCTATATGGATGTTTATGTAACATCTTTTTATCTAATAGAAAGTTTTTGTTTTTTTTCTTTTGAAAAAAAAAATCTAGATGTATACTAAATATTATTGTTTACAATACACCAATTTTTTTTGAATTATTTAATAACTACCTTTTATTATTATATTATTTTCTTTATAAATTTATTTGATGAGTAGTAGCACAAAATTTTTAAAAATACTAATGTTTTAATAATTGTTTTCTTTTAGCGATCGACAATGACGACGCTGGAAGTGGCTGAGAGAAAGGAGGAGATCGAACCAAAACTAGAGGAATTTCAGATTACCCAATCGGAATTCAGTCCTGTAATGGAGTTGAGTATATTGTTAGGAAATAAAGAAATCAATTTTGGCGACCAAGTATATGTGGGTGACCTTGAAGGCAGGCTTGTGCGTATTTCTCACCAGCCCTATGAGGAACCCTTGGAAGAGACTAAATTAGTAGCGTTGGTAAGTTAGTTTATTTTAGTCAATATCTTTGCAATTATTCAATAATTATTTATTATTTTATAGAATTGAAATTTATTATTTATATTTTATTGAATTGAATTTCATATATTATTAAGCTGTTAATATGTCCGCATATTCAGGTTATCGCAGATCCGCTGTTAATATGGATACATTATTTTTGTCGATGATTATTATTATAATTTTTAACCCCCTGGTATGATGGGAGCATTTAGGTTTAATTCGCCATTGGATACATTATTTTTGTGGACGATTATTATTATAATTTTTAACCCCCTGGTATGACGGGAACATTTAGGTTTAATTCGGCGTCGGATACATTGTTTTTGGTTCGGGAAATAAAATTCGTTTTTGCTCTTTATATACCTCATTCTAATCCAGTGTAATATATATATAATAATTAAATATATATTTAATTAATAATTAAATAAAATTTACTGTAATATAAAATTATACCATAACATAATTTGTGTTTCAACATTTTGATTGAAATTGTAAAACTAAAATAGTTTAGTTATTTTTTATTTTATTTATATATTTAAAAATATAGCTTAAATATGAAAAAAATATATTTTAAATAACAAAGAATCATAATATTATTTAAAATATATTAAATTAATAGTTAAATCAAATTTAATGTAATAGAAAAATATATAATAACATAAATAGTAGTATCAATAGAAATGGAATCTTGAGAGCCATGACATAAACTTTTTTTATTTGGAAGATTATTATTTGGAAAATGTTCACATTTAAACAAAGATATTTAATGGGAAATTCACTACCATTAAATATGAAAATTTACCATAACATAAACACTTGCATGATACAATGGATATATTTTTCTTTTTTAGAGGATTATCATTTTCAAAATGTTCACATTTAAACAATGATATTCAATGGAAAATTCACTACCATTACCATTACATATAAAAATTTACCTTAACATAAACACTTGCATGATACAATGGATATATTTTTCTTGTTTAGAGGATTATCATTTGAAAAATGTTTACCATTTAAACTATGATATTCAATGGAAAATATTTATATTTTCCAAATTGAGTAAAAAATATTTAAAAATAGAAATATAATAAAAAATAGATTTTCTAGAAATACTTGTTTTATTGTTAAAATAAAGATAACCTACTTTGTGATTTTGTTGTTACATTCAAAATTTGTGGTTACAATAAAATCTTGTTACACCTTATATATACCACTCTATTTTTCCTTTTAGTTAAAAAAAATTCAATTGGTTTTGTAAAGGTGTGTGCATGGTTCCTTATAAATTTCATTATTTTTACTAATTATCAAATGAAAGGATACCTTGTATGTATCAATATTCTTACTCTTCTTATGTAAAATATGACTTTTTTTTTATAACCCAATAGCATTGTTATCAAAGAAAATATGAGTTTTCTTCTTATCCACAATGTTTGGCAAGCCATTGTTGTTGCTACAACATATCTTGCATCAACATATGATAAATTGAGAATAGATTGCCTCTTTGATGCCCATTATCTCTACATCATCCAAAAACTAAACATGTACCAATATTATATCCACTTAGTCTAAAATCACTATCTATATATGCACATAGTTTAAATTCTAACATGATGTATACTACAAGATAGCATAATTATTTGTTCCAAAAACATATGTTCAGATCCTTTTTCAACCTACCCAATGGGTAATCTTTACTCCATTACTCAAGAAATTAAACTTATAACACATATTATAAGTCTTATATTATAACATATTATACACCTTGTTCAAGCCAAATGCATTAGACTTCCAACTAATTTCTTATAAAGTTTTGGATGGATATTTGAAGCTTTATCCTTCTTATTCACTAGTTGCAATTAGTGTTAATGTTGGCTTACAATTTTCCATCCTAAACATATTCAACATATCATTGAAAAATGAAAATAAGATCTTCTAAATACCAAGAAAATATCTCATTAGTCCTAAGTTAGTATATCAAACTCACTTTTTAAATGATCTCATCTTTGGTAATAAATACTCAACATATAAACAAACTATCAAAATTTTACCTTCCTTGCTTACCTTTGTATACATAGCTGGCTCACTTGGACTTCTCTTGAATCCTTTGTTATTCAAATAAGCATCAACTCTACCATGCCATGCTCAAGGTACTTGTTTCAATCCATATAATTCCTTTTTAAATGGTAAACTTTATCTTATTGTCTATCAATTTCATATATTTGAAGTTCTTTCACACAAACATCTTTTTCCAAAAAAACCATTTAAAAATGTGCACTTAACATTGATCTCATACATTTCTCAATTATTTTTTGTTATCTTGTTACTACTATGTAAATTGTAGCTGTAGTGTGTTACTACTACTTTGTCAATTGTAACTACACCTCCAAAAGTTTCATTATAACCAATACCAAGTTCATAGACCCATGAAATACATGTATTGCTTTATGTTTTTAGATTTCAAATTTAGCATTTACTTAGTTTTATAAATACATTGAAAACCTATATTTTTTTCCCTTTACACACATCTATATGGTCCCAATTATTGTTTCCTTCTAATTAGTCAAAATTTTTTAAGCATCCTATGAAATTATTTCAAAATTTGAAAGAAAATCTATTTCATCATTCTTAAACACATTAATTATAGTTGATCCTCTTGTGTCTCTTCCACCATAACGTGATGATTCACCATGCTCTCTAGTTCTTGGATTCTAAACAGTAATGGGTTCACTCTAGATGATTTAATTTTTGAATTGTTTGCACTAGGTGTATATAGAATCAACTCTCCACCTTGTACCTCCTAATTATGTGGATCATCATATCCATGAAATAATATAGCCCTATTTACCACATATTTTTTGAAATGGAAATATTATATAGAACTCCAAGGGGGTTTCTAATTTAATTTTCTCTTAATTAAATTGGAAGAAAATATTGTAATTCCATCTCATGACAACTCGTATTAGTTAATTGAGTGAGGAAGACTTAGTTAGCTTAGTAAATTCAAGTTGACCGTGTAAGAGGAGGCATGGAGAGTTTCCGCATGATTTTAGGGGGTCCATTTATTTGTGAGTTGTAATTATTTAACTCAATTAATTGAGGTAAAATAATTTTAACTAGCTCTAAATGAGGGATGAGATAGGTCAGTTGAATTAAATCTAATTTAGTCCACAAGTAGTGGTCAATGATTTAACTCCAAATTTTCTATAAATAGTTGTTGCAAGTGAGTTCTAAGGAAGGCCTAGTTGATATTGGGGTTAAAGGGAAGATAAGTATGAGTTGTAATGTAGCCGAAGGCTGCAAAACCCACATCTACATATATAAAATGTGTTTTCAACTTAAAACTCCAAATAGATCTTAGCATGAGGTAACCTTAATGCAGCAGCTCTTCCTTTTACCAAACCTATGGTTAGGACCATATAATAAAACCCACTTATGGAAAATTCGAATCAATATTCGAATTTGGATTAAAACCCAAAATAAATCTTCGGGCCAACACATACATTAATGTATGTGCGAAATCTTTACCAAATCACCATATATTATCACCAATCTCAATGTCAGAAACATTAATATATATATTCGGCCCCACAACTAACATTTCATTTCATACCGAAGGTTCGACTTTGGGTAAAACCCAATGCACCATTATAATAATAACATCCAGACCATGTTTAAAATTCCATCCTTTGATTTAAGACCAAAATGTATCAACATAATATTTTATTTGGGTCTCAGGGCATTGATGCTTACCTTTAGTTAACCTCTGAATAGATCCAACGGATGTCGCATCACGACTTCCAATCGGACGACTATTGCACAACAAAAGTTAACGACCTTTAATACTCCAATCTCACGCGAAATGGGCGGTATTGAATTACCATCTATGCAAAGTGTCACACGCTGACTGCTATTGTGTTCATTTAAAGGTTTACCACTTACCACTCCCAACTTACGCGAAAACCATCTTTTGTTTTCTAAAAACAACTTCATGGTTCCAAAACGTATAATCCTGGAATCAACACAATTTTTCTGTTTATCAAAGAGATTAAGTACTGATGCATTGAATTTTGCGCGAAGCCTCAATCATTAACTATTCTGATTTAAACCATAGATATAGTGGATTTTCCTCTTGGTATGGTTTCTAAATCATACAATTCCACCATGCTCCAGCTACGCATTCAACTCTCATTTTTAGTAAACTTTGATTCCAAGGCTATACTAAAACCAATTCTGGAAAGAACCTGGTTACAAGGTACAAAATCCTGTTTGAATGATTTCTGATTCCACATTCGATCCTGAAAGGATCTGGATTATAAATTATATAAAAAGCTTCTATTTCGATGGATCTCCTTATTGTAGATGAATTGTGACCAGCTTCTAAACCCCATAAACACAACAGTTTAAGAATAAATAAATCCCACATAGAAATCCAAGTATTTATAACCTTTGCAATTCTAATCACTTCAACATTCATTCATCTGAGATCTCTCGATTGGGGATTTGACTCTACAGTACCTTAATTAACCATCCACAAATTTTCAAGGTATATTAGAACAAAAAAAATATACTGCAATCAAATCTTCATTAACTGTGAATTATACAAATACAATCAAACCTTTCTTACAATAGGAATTTTGGTTTGATATGCCCTTACATGGCCTTTCTCCTCTTTTATGTCAAAGCCCGTAGGCTTTAAAATAAAATTTCTTCTATCATCTATCTCACTCTCATTCCTCTTTCTCCCCCTCTAATGCTTCAAAAGCTCACAATTTATAAAAGAAAGGATTCATGAACCAATTTAGTTCAAATCCAAAAATCTCTCACTGTCTCCTAAATTATCTATTCAACTCCTCTCTTTATTCAACAGAATCCTAGATTAGATTTTGTTTAAATCCCTCAAATCCTTACTATTCTTAGGATTCCTAACTCATCCCTAAGATTTTACAACTCATGAGATATTCTCCATAAATCAATTTACAACTTAAATTTCCTCAAACTCAACTAAAATTTAGGAAAATAAATAAAATGATTAAGGGAACCCACTCCCTTTAGTAAATGAGAAATAAGACTCATGGGTCTTATAAGTTTTGAAGAATGCCCCTGCATTAAGTTGTATAGTTATAAAATTGTATAGGTCATGCATGAGGTCATTATATTTCCATGGAAGGATTTCCCAATCAATTCTTGGGAATTTCCTAATTAATAGGGCCACAATTCCTCAAGGAATACTTAATGAAGGATTGTGAGACAAGGGCTCACAATTGGTTAAGTATTGGACCAATCTTTCCTAGATTAGAATAAGAGAGTTAGTAGAGTGCACAGGTTTCTTAGGAGGAGAAATATCATTTTATTTTTTCATGATATTGACTTTATGCAATATACAAATAATGGTGTTTTGAGAATTTCCTTTCTAACATACATCTTGTGGTGTAATTGATTGATTTATTTCTCTCTCTTGTTGGGTGATTGTGTGATAGAATTTGGTTTGTGCATATTGTAGATTGATTCAGTATTTTGTTTTAGTAAATTACAAGGTGAGTTGAATCTATTTAGATATTTCTAAATGGTATTAAAGAGAGAATCACTATAGAAAAGAATAATGAGATTTTGTTTTGAACAGGTATATCAAATTTTCATATTTGTTCTTTAGAACTAGCAACAAATCAATATGTCTTTGGCTTGATACTCGAATATGCACTCTAGGGTAATTAGAATTACATAACATAGAAGGATAGGATGAAGTCACTGTTCGAGTACAATGGACTGAAGACATTCATAGAATATGATATTCCTTAGCCCGCAACACCACATGCTCAACTTCTTGATGCAAGGAAGAAGAATGTAGCAAAGGTGAGAAGGATAGTTTTAGAAGGATTTTGAGATAATATTGTCTCGAATCTCCATGGAAAGGTGACTCCATATGTGATGTGGAAGGCCTTGACAGATCTATTTCAGAATAGTAGCAACTAGAGGAAGTTCATCCTGAAAGACAAGCTCAGAAATATCAATAGGGAGAATGGTGACACAGTCTAAAAATACTTGATGAAGTTCACTCAATGTCGAGATAAGCTTGGAAGTGTTAGTGTGACATTTGTCGATGATTATTTGGTGAGCCTATAACTTCTAGGACTTCCTAAGAGATGGAATAGCTACCAAGACTCTGTGAATGGGAGGGATAAGCTACAAGAGTGGGATTGATTGTGATCTCACTTAGTACAAGAAGAGATTTGGTGGAGCACTAGAGATGGATCCTCATCAAATATTGATGATGAGGATAATTATTACTTGGTTGGAAAGATGAAGAAATGGAAAGGGAAGGTGTTCGATTCTAAATTGGAGTCCGGAAAGGCACGAAAGAAGCGATACTTGTCAAAGGTGAAATTTTTTCACTCTCATGAGCATGGACACTATGTGACAAATTGTCCACAAAATAATGTCAACAAGAAGGTCTCAGGAGGAGAAATAGTTGAAGCACTTGATTCATAGTTCGAGTTGGATTTCACTCTCATCACATGCATGGTCTCATGAGTGATGGGTTGTATTTGGTACTTGGATACTAGAGGTTCGTTCCATATGACCGAAAACAAATAATTCTTTAGCAGCTTGGAGGAGAAGGATCTCAAGATGCACATCGAGATGGGTGATGACGGGAGGTATATCGTTACCAGTGTGGGTACAATTACCTTTCATAGATAGTTAGGCAAATAAGAATTTGGTTTTTGTTGTTATGTTTGAAGATCATGGCTATGATGTTATTGTGTGTGAAGAAAAGACATTCCTTCGTCACAAAGCCACGAGATAGGTGAAAAAGATTGTGATTTTAGTAAAAAGCCTCTAAAAATGCGATGTAGAAAACTATGTTGCATTGAGTGCACACGCAGAGAAGGTGGATTGTTGAGACGTCGATGAGTTATGGCACAGGAGATTGGGCCATCTACACCATGGAACTTTGTAGATCATGCAACAGATTTCTACCATACTTTCAAAGGGTATTCATAGAGATACATGAAGAGGGTGTAAATAGGGTAAGTATACCAAATACGCTTTTCAAGATAAGGAAATAGGAGAAAATGAAATCCTTGACAGAGTTTAGTAATATGTGTGTGGACAGTTCTCGATAGCTTCCACAACAAAACACACGTATTATGTGAATTTTTTTTTATGATTTTCAAGAAATTGTTGTATTTTATTCATGCTAAAGAAAGGTCAGATATTACCCAAGTTTTGTCAGTTCAAGGCATTTTTTGAGAAGGATAGAGGGAATAATGTAAAATCTCTAAGAAGCGACAATGGTGGATAATATATCTTTAACGAATTCAAGAACCTATGTTCAAGCTCTAAGGTGATTTCATTTTTGAAGTGCTTCCACTAGGTGTATATTGAATCAACTCTCCACCTTTTACTTCCTAATCATCTCGATCATCATCTCCATGAAATAATCTAGCCCCATTTACCACAAATTTGTTGAAATTGCAACATTATATGGCACCCCAATGGGGCTTCTAATTTAATTTTTTCTTAATTAAATTGGAAGTAAATATTGTAATTCCATCACATGACAATTTGTATTAGTTAATTTGAGTGAGGAAAACTTAATTAGCTTAGTAAATTCAAGTTGAGGTTCTAAGAGGAGGCATACATATTTTCCCCATGATTTTAGGCGGTCTAGTTATTTGTGATTTGTAATTATTTAACTCAATTAATCGAGGTGAAATCGGTTTAAATAGCTCTAAATGAGAGATGAGCTAGTGATAGGTGGAGTGATTTGAATCTAATTTAGTCCAAAAATAGTGGTTAACTGAAATTTTTCTATAAATAGTTGTTGCAGGTGAGTTCTAAGGAAGGTCCAATTGAGATTGGGATTAAAGAGAAGATAACTATGAGTTGTATTATTAGAAAATTGTACACGACATGCATGAGGTCATCAAGTTTCCATGGAAGGATTTTCCAATCAATTCCTCAGAATTTCCTAATTAATAAGGCCACAATTCCTCAAGGAATGCGTAAGGAAGGCTTGTGAGACAGGGGCTAAGAATTGGTTAAGTATTGGACTGATTTTTCCTAGATGAGAGTGAGACTGTTAGGAGAGTGTAGAGGTTTCTCACGACGAGAAATATCATTGTATTATCTCATGATATTTACTTTATGAAATATAAAAATAACAGTGTTTTAAGGATTTTCTTTCTGAGATACATCTTGTGTTGTGAAGTGGATTGATTTCTTTGTCTTGCTTGTTGTGTGATTGTGCGATTGGATTTGGTTTCCGAAAATTGTATATTGAAGAGCTTACGAGATTATCCACAGTATTAAGGAACATTTGTCGATGTTTCAAATCCCAACGGGGATCCATCTTCATGACATTTGAATGAAGGATTGAAAGAAAAGTTTTAGGCCATTAATAGTGAAGAAAAATATAAAAAGAGCCTACAAGAGTTATGCTTTTTATTTATTTTTCATATATATTATTTTATAAACTATTTAATATTTTTAATTAATTAAATAATTTTATTTCTAATTTAATAAAAAAAATATTATAATAATTACTCTTAATAAATAAAATAATTTTAATTTAATTAAATATTATGTTTTATAATAGTAATTTTATTTGATAATATCCCTTTATTAGAACTTATAAAAATAATTAATATATATAATCTAAGAATATAATTTAATATTAAATTTTAATATAATTACTAATCAATATTATTTATATATTTATGTTGTTATAATCCATTAATAATTAATAAAATAAACTATCTATTTATTAATTAATATAACATTTATTTAATAAATAAATATTAATGAAGTAAATAATTTTTTTTTTAAATTTTATTATACTTTATAGTTACTAATTTAATTAATTTTCTTAATTTTATTTATTTAATTATTTTTCCGTATGAAGCTCCTAAACGGGGTGCAAGAAAGAAAGTTAGAAAGATAGTTTTTCACCTTGTTCGAGCACAACCCTATGGTGGTGCCCGAATCGCGAGGCGGATTTTGCACCAGAAATTTCGCTGATAAAAATCAACTTGGAAAGCCGCTTGCTGCCTCGTTTGTGGACGTCTATAGGAAGGCGGAATTGAAAAGGTGCTTCATTTGTGAAGGATTATGAGCATTTAGGTTTAATTCGCCGTTGGATACATTATTTTGGTCGATGATTATTATTATAATTTTTAGCCCCCTGGTATGACGGGAGCATTTAGGTTTAATTCGCCATTGGATACATTATTTTTGTGGACCATTATTATTATAATTTTTAACCCCCAGGAATGACGGGAGCATTTAGGTTTAATTCGCCGTTGGATACATTGTTTTTGGTTCCCCCTGGAATAAAATTCGCGTTTGCTCTTTATATAGCTCATTCTAATCCAGTGTATGCGTATCAGCTAATAATAAAAATATATTTAATTAATAATTAAATAAAATTTACTGTAATATAAAATTATACAATAACATAATTTGTGTTTCAACATTTTCATTGAAATTGTAAAATTAAAATAGTATAGTTACTTTTTATTTTATTTATATATTTAAGAATATATTTTATATATGAAAAAAATATATTTTAAATAACAAAGAATCATAATATTATTTAAAATATATTAAATTAATAGTTAAATCAAATTTAATGTAAAAGAAAAATATATAATAACATGAACAGTAGTATCAATAGAAATGGAATCTTGAGAGCCATGACATAAATTTTTTTTATTTGGAATATTATTATTTGGAAAATGTTCACATTTAAACCAAGATATTTAATGGGAAATTCACTATCATTAAATATAAAAATTTACCTAACATAAACACTTGCATGATACAATGGATATATTTTTCTTCTTTAGATGATTATCATTTTCAAAATGTTCACATTTAAACAATGATATTCAATGGAAAATTCACTACCATTACCATTAGATATAAAAATTTACCTTAACATAAACACTTGCATGATACAATGGATATATTTTTCTTGTTTAGAGGATTATCATTTGGAAAATGTTCACCATTTAAACTATGATATTCAATGGAAAATATTTATATTTTCCAAATTGAGTAAAAAATATTTAAAAATAGAAATATAATAAAAAATAGATTTTTCTAGAAATACTTATTTTATTGTTAAAATAAAGATAACCTACTTTGTGATTTTGTTGTTACATTCAAAATTTGTGGTTACAATAAAATCTTGTTATACCTTATATATACCACTCTATTTTTCCTTTTAGTTTAAAAAAATTCAATTGGTTTTGTAAAGTTGTGTGCAAGGTTCCTTATAAATTTCATTATTTTTGGTAAAATACTTGTTTTTACAAACTCGCCAAGAAGTTAAGCTTGGATTACAACACTAGGTCACTTTCAACCCCCGCGTCACGTTCCCTCTTGGGTTTTCCTTACTGGTTACAGGTATTTAGTCATTCTCGCATCTTACAGTTTCCCTTCCACTTTACTTTTCAAAATGGTCATCGAGAGAGTGAAGTCCAGAAAGTCTGAACCTGAAACCCCTCAAGCCCGCGAAGTTAGGGCCGTCCCTGGACCTGAGCCTCTCATTGACACACAGGCTCATATCTGCGACCCGAAGTACCCTTTCAGTGTCTCTCATGTCAGGCCCAACCTATTAGAAATCCATGTGAAAGGCCAAGACCGGGTTAGAGCCATTCGGTCTAGCCTATATTACCAAATTGTTCCGCAAAACTTTCGAGTCATCGAGTTCATATTTTGGCTCAGAGATGCCTACGACAAACACAAGGATGTATTTCTTTCGGCCCAAGGAAATAAGGTTTTCTGTATATCCCCTGAGCTCATTAAAGGAGCCCTCCATTTCCCTCACAGCCAAGAGTATGTCGAGTTCACAGAGTTGTCCTTGTCTCGTCAGTTTTCCAAATTACCCTGGAAACAACAGAGTGAATTCCTCTCTTCCATCTCAGACTCTCATCTCACGTCTATCCCGTCTTCAGACATGGTGCCCTTGACCACATTCACAGATAATCTCCAACCTGTTGTCGCTTTCATCTCAGGGTTGGTAGGTCTCAGAGAGGTCGAGAGGGTGTCAAAAGAATGCATAACCCTCCTTTGGCTCATGTCCTAGCGGGGTGTCATTTTGGATATTCCCACTTTCTTGATCTTGGCCATTCAAACCCAGTTTCAATAACTACCCTCTTCAGGGGCTTTCTGTTTCTGTTCACTTGTGTTTTACCTCTTTCTGTTTGAGCATGCTGACAAGTTCGAAGCTTTGGGCCTCGAAAAACTCTCAAGAACGAACAGCCAGCCAAGAACTGTTTTTGAGAATGTCTCAGTACGTCAACATCCTAATAGGAGGGGTTACTCAAGGTTTTTGAATGAGTTCATGACCATTGCCTACACCATAATGATTGGCTACAGTTTGGTGATGAGGAAAACACAGGGGACTGGTACTTGTTTGATGACTACACTGAGATCAGAGTCTATGGTGCAGATGTACCCCCCTACCACCTGTCATTGTTCCTTGCTATGAGGGTTTTCACCCTTGAATACATACGTCAAACCCTGAAAGCGGACTAGTTCCACTTCATCCCCATGAAGAAAGGCTACATCCTCAAGCTCCCTACCACCATCGGCCCTTTTATCGTAAACTCAAGACACGCCCTCTACATATTGGAGACGCTGCTTCAGGGGATGGATTTAGTGCTGGGAAAAGTGTGGCCCTATCACCCTAAAGGAATCCTCTCTAATAGGAAAAGGAAGATTAGGTCCACTACATATGTGCATGAGACTAGGCCCTTCATTGAATGGAGAGCTAACCTTGACACATGGCCCTTGGCTTCACAGATGGAGGCCGAATCATCGAATGCAGAAGGAAGGGGCGACACTGCTTGACCGGGTACATGAAGGAAAGGGCACACCGATAAGGCTGATTTTTCAGAGGAACCAGAAGGTTTGGATACAGGGTAGGGATCCCATCCCTCAAATAAACATAGAATTGACAATGTGGAGATTACCTGGGATGAGTCGCCGCAAGAGGAACTGATCCGATACGGGGAGCTTGATAAGAGCAAGGCCGGTTTCAGGGTAAATTATGATGGCGCTTCCTCTTCGGAACCCTCTAGGATATCACAGACTGTTTCAGTAAACAGAGCCGAAGTAAGGGAAGAAATTGGAAACAAAAACCGGACAATAAGGGAAAAACTCTGAGCAGAATTGGTTAGGTTCGTGGATAAATATCATACCCGGCTCACCTCAGAGCTGGATATGGATAAAGAACAGTTGATAATAGCTATCACAGAGGCAGTGCTAGACCCTATAGCTGATGGAATCAGCTACCGAGATTTGGAGGTTGCTGTGAATCTAGAAAAGGTCCCTTTAACTAACAAACTTGGCCTTCACCAATGCATCGGGGATATGCTAAGGGACAAGGTTGTGAAGCTTTCGCTTGCACTAAGGAAGTTGGAAGAAAAATACAAAGAGGTATTAGATAATCAGAAGAAATAAAGGGCTAGTGCTAGCGGCATTAGCAACAACCTGCATAATCTCGGAAGGATAATGAGTGAAAAAGGAAGCAACAAAGAAGGAGTCTCGAAGAAAATCGTCCGAGATTTAGAGGTTGAGAACTCAAAGTTGAGGAGGAGACTCAACATACCCCGCATGGAATATATACAACCTCAGGAATTAGTCCAGGAAGAAAGAGAGAAATTAGCCTTCACTGATACCCTTGCTCAGGAAAGGGATGAGAATGCGAAAGCAGCCGCAGAAATGGTTGCCCTTAGGGAGAGATTGGACGAATTGAAAAGGAAATGGGACACACACATATGTGTGACTCCAACCTTTGATACAGCAGCTGCCACTCCAACATAGTTAACCAAGGCTCTCTTGGAACTACAGGTCTCATAAAATCAAGCCCGTACAGCATAGCAGAAAGTTCAGGAGTTGGTAGCTAGGTTGGAACAAAATAACAAGGTAATAGCAGCCCTGTAAGAAGAGGTAGAAGGAGCGAAAAGGGAGAAGCTGCAGCAGGAAAAGGTCATCAAGGATTTGAACAATCGGATGAAAGGAAACACAACCCTTCTGGAATCTAGGTGCCTCATCTAGACCGATATTATATCGGAGGTAAGGAAACATTGGAAGTATATTATGTTAATGGATGATAAGAAGATTGTTGTCTCATTGTTCAAAGGGAAGTTGCAGGAAGGAAAAGCGGAAGCCGAGGCAAAGCTCGTCATGGCCAAGAAGTATATCACTTACCTAAACGGATTGGACTTTGAAGATTTGGTTGTCCAAGGGATTGAAGACCGTTTTAGGGGAGTGATGGAAATCAGAAGGGTAATTGAGAAAGAGACCACGCATGTAAATGCATTGAGTGGTTTGGAATAGGTTGCCAAGGGAGTGGAGAAGTTTGAGCAAAAATGGGATGAGCTGGTGAAAGTAGGTCTCCCATCATGTTGGGAGCCTGTAACGGTCATGTTATTAAGTCTAACTGACTACGAAGAAAAGCTGACAGCTGTTATGAATCAGACCAATCTTCCCTATGAGAAAACCACTCACCTGAAAGTTGAAACCATAATTGCTGCCCTGGGCAAGGAGATTTCCCTTCTCTGTCAGATCAAACAGCGCTTATCCATCCAAGTGGATTACTCGGAATTGACTAATATACAGGCCTTAGTGGATATTTTTGCCACTACGCCCCCGCCAGGGGTGACCATATGGCAGAAATGCAGCGAGTATGTAAATGTACCAGTCGCCAGACCATCCCTCCAGTCCCCGCCTCCTCAGAAACATAAATCTGGCTCGTCTACATCATTGGTGCTTCCAAATCAACTGGTGTCAGCTACACCCCATCTCTCCAAAAAATTATGTTCATGATCCGGCCCTAGTGGCCTTTTTACTTGTTCTTTTTACTTTTTAATATCGGGTGAAATCTTCATTTCACCCTATACATTTTATTTTCTGTTTAAGTTGTTTCATTTTCGGTTGGCGCCTTCGATAAGGCCACTACAGAGATGATGAGAGGCGTCTTTCCTCATCATCAATTTTGATTTTGATAGAGACAAGAAACAAAAAAGATGTTTCTGTAAACAAATATTGGTCTAAAAATATCTTTCGCAAAGAATCAGCAAGGGATTATAAAAGGAAGAACCTGAGTTTATGCAAGGGTTCTAAATTTTCCAGAACATAGACTATTAGTTGTAAATGCTCCTTTTTGTAAATTTTTAAGCCCTTCTTCTGGTTTATGTTGAAGAATCTCGTTGGGAAATCAAATGGTATTATTCTGTTGTGAGATGGATTCCTGGTGAGATTGGTCACAATTTGTATTCCCTATGTTACATTCTAATACGAATGTTTTTCGGCATTTCATCACTCTCTTTATATTATAAGCTATCGGAATGCGAGTGCTTGATTAACATGATGTGAATTTATCTGTCAAATATACTCATGTCTATTGGTCTATGGCGCTTTAAATATGGCTCGGAGCTTTAATATTATGTTCATATGTTATATCTCATTTACTTGCCTTACTTCTGATATTAGCAGGTGATAGATTCTTATATGATAATAAGCCTATCTATAGTTAATATTCTCTCCATTTTCTGTCGTTGTTACCACACTTCTTATTTTGATAACTTTGCACTGCGTTTGATGATTTGGCCCTCCTCACATCTTTTTAATATCTAGATTCATCTTCGATAATGTGCTTATAAGACCCCTATTGTTTTACTTTTGGGCACTATTGCTGGTATATATCTGTTCCTGATGTCTTGGTCCCACTTTATGAAGTTTCAAAACCAATTTTGAATAATAGGTTTTATATTCCTAACCATAGAAAGTTCCTCTGAATCCTCTTAATCTAAATATGTCCTAGGCACTGGTATTTTGCAACTCAGGGCAGTCTCTAGGAGTGACAACACTATGCAAGATATTGCAAACGAAATCAAGGATATAAGGATGGAGAGATATAGAGATTCTCTAAGAGGTTTTGTACATGAAGGAAGCTGCATTTTTTCACATTATGGGTGTGAGCACTTAGCCACACAATCAGATCTACAACGCTATACCATGCCTACGTTCATAGCAAGAGAGATGGAGGAAGAGACTCTTTGTGACTATCTTAAAGAATATGAATCTCAATCTCAGAGGTTCAGGGGGAATCTAAACTTCCAAGGTTTTTCCCAAATCAAGGAGAATAGAAGGCACATCAATCAAAATAGAAGCAAGGGCTGCAAGCAGCATGCTTTGGGTAGATTCTTTCTACCTACTTTTGATGGGTCACTTAAGTGCATAGCTAAGGCTTGGGTAAAGAAGCTAGACACCTATTATTGTAGTGGATTAGTCGCACGGGTGTATGAAATCGCACAAGCTTAGAGAGTGTGGTCTACTCTCTAAACTATTGGTAACAGGTAGAAAGTGGGGGGAGCTCAAAAGCATAAAAATTAATGGAAATAGTATGCTAAAGTATGCTCTGATTAAACTAAAACTAAGAGCAAAAATATATAGAATCTATATAGAGAGTTACAAATGATAATAATGCAAACGATGGCTCGATGGCCTCTTCTTATTAAACGTTCGAAATGGAGAAGAAATTTTACCCACTTTCCAAAGGGCACCTAGGCAATGGCTCTAGGTCTTGATGCAAGGATGTTGCCTTCCGAGATCTACCTCTAATGTAGTCTCACTTTTCTCTCTGCTGTGGTCGACTAATATGTTGGGTGGCCAACTGTCGAGTCCTCTTTAGCTCCAGCTCCGGGTCACACACAATGCTAGTGTTTCTTGGGATCTAGCCTTCCTAGATTCGGAGAAGGATCTCTCTAGTAGGTGCAAATATATGAACTTGTTTGCTGATTAGGGATGATTTTAGGCTAGATGTTAAGTGCAGGGTATTTTGATTGTTTTTGGTTGGATATGATGCTCAATTGGATTTAGATAGAAAACATGGAAGATTGTTAAGTCATTGGGCAATGGAGTCTAACAATATCATGATGAGTTCATCAAAGGTTTCAAGAGCATTTGCAGGGAAATTTTAACTTCGTTGATAGGTCTTTGAGGTTGTGGTGGATGATGAGATGAAAATTAAACTTGAAAATAAAATCTAGTGAAGGGAAAAACTGAATCCTTAATAACTTTTTAGACTAAGGGAGTTAGAAAATCATAAGCATGGAAAGAGAATCAAAGGCATAAGTGAAACCTAATCCATTTGATTTCAAACTGAACACATATGATTATCCAAGACAAACATTCAAATGAAATTATAGAAAAGCAAGAAACTTATTTAACTTTGATAGTTTTCATTATCAACAGCATAAAAAAATTTAAGATGCATAAGCAGTTATAACCATAGAAGAAGAGAAAACTCTGAACATCTAAAGTTATAGCTGTGAAGGTTCTTTGAAACAAATTTAGCTAGTAAAGGAAAAGAGCATGATTCAAACAAACTTCTTTGGTAAACCTAGGCATGTGTGTATCAATATTCTTACTCTTCTTATGTAAAATATGACTTTTCTTTGATAACCCAATAGCATTGTTATCAAAGAAAATATGAGTTTTCTTCTTATCCACAATGTTTGGCAAGCCATTGTTGTTGCTACAACATATCTTGCATCAACATATGATAAATTGAGAATAGATTGCATCTTTGATGCCCATTATCTCTACATCATCCAAAAACTAAGCATGTGCCAATATTATATCCACTTAGTCTAAAATCACTATCTATATATGCACATAGTTTAAATTCTAACATGATGTATACTACAAGATAGCATAATTATTTGTTCCAAAAACATATGTTCAGATCCTTTTTCAATCTACCCAATGGGTAATCTTTACTCCATTAATCAAGAAATTAAACTTATAACACATATTATAAGTCTTATATTATAACATATTATACGCCTTGTTCAAGTCAAATGCATTAGACTTGCAACTAATTTCTTATAAAAGTTTGGATGGATATTTGAAGCTTTATCCTTCTTATTCACTAGTTGCAATTAGTGTTAATGTTGGCTTACAATTTTCCATCCTAAAAATTTTCAACATATCATTGAAAAATGAAAATAACATCTTCTAAATACCAGGAAAATATCTCATTAGTCCTAAGTTAGTATATCAAACTCACTTTTAAAATGATCTCATCTTTGGTAATAAATACTCAACATATAAACAAACTATCAAAATTTTACCTTCCTTGCTTACCTTTGTATACATAGTTGGCTCACTTGGACTTCTCTTGAATCCTTTGTTATTCAAATAAGCATCAACTCTACTATGCCATGCTCAAGGTGCTTGTTTCAATCCGTATAATTCCTTTTTAAATGGTAAACTTTATCTTATTGTCTATCAATTTCATATAGTTGAAGTTCTTTCACACAAACATCTTTTTCCCAAAAAACCATTTAAAAATTTCCACTTAACATTTATCTCATACATTTCTGGTTTTTTTTTTGTTAGCTTGTTACTACTATGTAAATTGTAGCTACAATGTGTTACTACTACTTTGTCAATTGTAACTACACCACCAAAAGTTTCATTATAACCAATACCAAGTTCATACACCCATGAAATACATGTATTTCTTTATGTTTTTAGATTTCAAATTTAACATTTACTTAGTTTTACAAATACATTGAAAACCTATATTTTTTCCCCTTTACACACATCTATATGGTCCCAATTATTGTTTCCTTCTAATTAGTCAAAAATTTTGAAGGATCCTATGAAATTATTTCAAAATTTGAAAGTAAATCTATTTCATCATTCTTAAACACATTAATTAGAGCTGCTCCTCTTGTGTCTCTTCCACCATAACGTGATGATTCACCATGCTCTCTAGTTCTTGGATTCTAAACAGTAATGGGTTCACTCTAGGTGATTTCATTTTTGAAGTGTTTGCACTAGGTGTATATAGAATCAACTCTCCACCTTGTACCTCCTAATCATCTGGATCATCATATCCATGAAATAATATAGCCCTATTTACCACATATTTTTTGAAATGGAAATATTATATGGAACTCCAAGGGGGTTTCTAATTTATTTTTCTCTTAATTAAATTGGAAGAAAATATTGTAATTCCATCTCATGATGACTTGTATTAGTTAATTGAGTGAGGAATACTTAGTTAGCTTAGTAAATTCAAGTTGACAGTGTAACAGGAGGCATGGAGAGTTTCAACATGATTTTAGGGGGTCCATTTATTTGTGAGTTGTAATTATTTAAGTCAATTAATTAAGGTAAAATAACTTTAACTAGCTCTAAATGAGTGATGAGATAAGTCGATTGAATTAAATCTAATTTAGTCCACAAGTAGTGGTCAATGAGTTAACTCAAAATTTTCTATAAATAGTTGTGGCAAGTGAGTTCTAAGGAAGGCCTAGTTGAGATTGGGGTTAAAGGGAAGATAAGTATGAGTTGTGATACAGCCAAAGGCTGCAAAACCCACATCTACACATATAAAATGTTTTTTCAACTTAAAACCCCAAATAGATCTCAGCATGAGGTAACCTTAATGCGGAAGCTCTTCCTTTTACCAAACCTATGGTTAGGACCATATAATAAAACCCACTTATGGAAAATTCGAATCAATATTCGACTTTGGATTAAAACCTAAAATAAATCTTCGGGCCAACACATACATTAATGTATGTGCCCAAAGCTTTACCAAACCACCATATATGATCACCAATTCGAATGTCAGAAATATTAATATATATATTCGGCCCCACAACTAACATTTCATTTCATACCAAAGGTTCGAATTTGGGTAAAACCCAATGCACCATTATAATACTAGCATCTGAACCATGTTTAACATTCCATCCTTTGATTTAAAACCCAAATTTATCAACATAATATTTGATTTGGGTCTCACAGCATTTACGCTTACCTTTTTTTAACCTCCTAATAGATCCGACGGATGTCGCATCACGACTTCCAATTGGACGACTATCGCACAACAAAAGTTCACGACCTTTAATACTCCAATCTCACGCGAAATTTGTGGTATTGAATTACCGTCCATGCAACATGTCACAAGTTGACTTCTATCACGTTCATTTAAAGGTTTACCACTTACTACTCCAAACTTACGCGAAAACCACTTCACGGTTCCACTTGCCTCATGGTTCCAAAATGCATAATCCTGGAATCAACACAATTTTTCTATTTATAAAAGAGATTAAGTATTGATGCATTGAATTTTGCACAAAGCCTCAATCACTAACCGTTTTGATTTAAACCACAGAGATAGCGGATTTTCCTCTCGGTGTGGTTTCTGAATCATACAATTCCACCATACTCCAACTACGCGTTCAACTCTCGTTTTCAGTAAACTTCGATTCCAAGGCTATACTGACACCAATTCTAGAAAGAACCTGGTTCCAAGGTACAAGATCCTGTTCAACTTATTCCCGATTCCACATTCGATCCTAAAAGGATCTAGATTATAAATTATATAACAAGCTTCTATTTTGATGGGTCTCCTTATCGCAAATGAATTGTGACCAGCTTTTAAACCCCATAAACACAGTAGTTTAAGAATAAATAAATCCCACATAGAAATCCAAATATTTATAACCTTTGCAATTCTAATCACCTCAACATTCATTCATCTCAGATCTTTCGATTGGGGATTTGACTCTACAATACCTTAATTAACCATCCACAGATTTGCAAGGTATAGTAGAACAAAAAAAAATATACTACAATCAAATCTTCATTAATTGTGAATTATACATATACAATCAAACCTTTCTTACAATCCGGATTTTGGCTTGATATTCCCTTACATGGCATTTCTCCTCTTTTCGGTCAAAGAACGTAGGCTTTAAAATAAAATTCCTTCTATCATCTATCTCACTCTCATTCCTCTCTGTCCCCCTCTAATGCTTCAAAAGCTCACAATTTATAAAAGAAAGGGTTCATGAACCAATTTACTTCAAATAAAAAATCTCTCACTTTCTCCTAAATTATCTATTCAGCTCCTCTCTTTATTCAACAGAATCCTAGATTAGATTTTGTTTAAATCCCTCAAATTCTCACTATTCTCAGGATTCCTTACCCATCCCTAAGATTTTACAACTCATGAGATATTCTCCACAAATCAATTTACAACTTAAATTTCCTGAAACTCAACTAAACTTTAGGAAAATAAATAAAATGATTAAGGGAACCCACTCCCTTTAGCAAATGAGAAATAAGACTCATGGGTCTTATAAGTTTTGAAGAATTCCTCTGCATCAGACTCCCTAGGTTGAAATAATTCATGGACTCCTGTTCATGATTCACCCAACTGCTTCTGTTGTAAACTTCATCAAAGTTCATCTTCCAACTGGTTGTCTATCCTCTTTCAATTGCAGGTGCATTTGCTACCTTCTCTCTTTCTCCTCGATGCCAAACTCTGTATTGTGAATGTCATTTTTCTCTGCTGTCATAACCATCTCTTCTGCATAATGTTTGGATGCTGATATCCTACATAAACAACTTCTCAAACAATATAAATTTCTGCTCCGTGGTTTGCTGCTGTCTTGTCATTATCTCAATAAAATTGAGTTCCAAGTTTGTGTATTTTTTCCTGTCCTGTATATTCTTCCATCTTCCATTGACTTGCTGATTTTTACAAATTCTTATGCTTATCATCTTTGTAATTTCCACCATCCACTTATCCAACAATTGAAGTAGCATTTTTCCAATCTCAAAAGAAGATTGTTTCTTGTTTAATACAAGAACATATAATCTTTCAACCTCATACTGTCCATCAGCTGCAAATAATTTAGTTATTGAACTTGGTTCAAATACCTCCATATTCATATAAAATAAGATTGAATTGTCCCTCCAAAATTTTAATTGCAAACTCAAGATAAAATATTGAAATTCAAACCTCCTTTGGATTAAAAACAAAATCTGATTGTGGACTGTACTTTCACATCTTCTAAAACCTTCTTTCTCTTCTGCAATGGTTTGTTTAAGAGTTATACAAACTCTCCTTCTTTCATCCTGAATTTTTAAATCAACTAGTTGCTTACTATCATCTTCTTGTTTCCATAAGGAAAACTGACTTTCTGCATTTTTAGAATTTACATATTTCTTCATGTTTGCATAAACAACCATATCTCCAAGGGCAGTTTGTCCTTCATCTTGGAAAACACATTCAGAAATTAATAATTCAAAATTAGGAAATGCATTACATTTTCCATCAATTCTACTCCATAATTTCTCTGATTTGTCATCCTCTTGATGTGCATATGACATATCAAAATTGTCATATCTTCCTCCATATTGCCTTGTCTTGAAAAAGTCTGCTTTGTTCTCACTTTTCTCTGAATGCTGCCTAATTTCAAAATTATGTTCTCTGCTCTTTTCTTTAGCGTTCCTTCCTTTCACACTTCTTTTCATTCTTCCTTCTTCTCCCTTATGAATCTGTAAGTTACCAATTTGTCTTTTCCATGCCTCTTCCTTTCCAATCAAAATCTTCCAATCTCTAACTCTCTTTGTTTCTTGACATGAAACAAAATTATATGTAACATATTTTTCCTTCCATGATAAAGTTCCTTTTATAATGAAAATCACTGTCAATATCATAAATATCACATTCATGAAAGCATCATTCATGAAAGCATCCTTGCCTCCATCCTCTGAGATTGCCTATCTCTCACCAATTTGTTGATTACATTTACCTTTATTCTTTTTGCAAGTTGTACAAGTAACACTGTCTTCAAATTTCTGTTGTGCATCAACCTTTGCCAACTGATCCTTATGTTCTTGAATGTATTCTTTTTATGTCCTCTTTATAGCCTTTCCTGGACTAGCTATACCTCCTTGGACCAAATTCTCTTTATAAATCCCTATTCTACCATCTTCCACAGTATAATATTTCGTAAGATCCTTTTCCATTAATGCTCCATTATGTTCTTCCAAGACAATTTCTTGTCCATTAACTATCAATACAAGTCCATAATTTTTGAATAAAAATGAAAGAGATAATCTCATTACCTCAAATGGTTGCATTGTACACATACTTTTGGTTGTTCCTGTCACAAGGCTATCTTCATATCTCTCTTTGGCTTCTTCTTTTGCAATCTTCAATTTCTTTTTATCTCCAGACTATTTTTCCTTCCTTTGCCAAATTTCACTAGATTCATCACCTTCAGCTTCCATGGTAGTTTTCAACATTTGTACATCAGTAGTGTCTTTGAACACATTTTCATTCAAGAACTGTTCCATTACAATCACCTCTTCTAACATATTCATTTCTTCAATAACCTGCATAAACATATCTTGTAAATATTCTTCATCACCTGCATACATACAAAAATCATCAGTTTCAAAAATACTATGCTCCTCTTTCTTTGATGTCTCAATCATCACATCTCTTTCCTGATCCGAACTTGTCCAACAGTTCAGAAATTCATCAATGATTCCTTTCTCAACAAAGTAATGTTCTTGCTCAGGTCTATAATAGTCATCTTCCATCTCTAACTCAACTATTCTGAGTTCCCATCTTAATCTGATATACATTCCTTCGTTTATCTACTTTTGCGACATCTTTCACTTTATCTTCTTTCTTCTCATAATCCAACCATAACTTTGGTCCTTCATACTCTTCTCAAGAAGCACTATTATTGCATAAACACTTGCTTTCAATTCTGCAATTTCTCTATCAAATACTTCTTGACTCATTTCCATACCTTTTCCATTTCCCTTGGCATTTTTCTTTCTTCTATTGTGGCTTCTCTTTGAACCCCTATTATGACTATCAGTAGTAAATTTCTTCTCCATCTCTATGAGCTCCTCACTCACTATGAGTTTCACTAAGCCTCTGCAATAGCAAGTCCTCCCTACTGCCACTTACCTCACCAATCCTCTCTCTGGACTTGGTCTTTTAGTAAGCACTATTTCTCTATTTCTGCAACCTCTTGAGCATTATTCTTCTTCTATTCCTAGGATTATATCCTCCACTCACCTTCTCTTGAGAACACTTCATCTGTTCTCCCTGTCCAACTTTTAGCTAGAATATTTAGGTTCACTGCCACTAACACAACTCTTCTCTCTATTTACACAGCCTTCTATTGTGTGTTGCTGCTACCATTTTATTTTTTATAGAAACAATTCAAATGGAACCAACATCAAAATATGTCTCATACCTGAGAGATATCCAAATGATTGATCTCTTTGAGCTTCCACTGGCTTCGACAATACACATGCTGCTTTACTTTTCAATATCTGCAATTCAATTCTTTTGTCAACTACATTTCCGTTCTTGCTGAGTACATCCATATTCATTTTATTTCCTTACAACAGTTATGTTGTAATTTCTTCATTCATTTCTTTGTCACAACTACTTGGCTGAAACTTCTGTTGCTGCTTTCTGCACAGCATTTACTTGATCCTTTCTTCCTCAAGTCTTTTTCACAATCTGCCCTTGATGAAATGCTGAAGTTCTCATTGTCTGCAATATTTTAGAATTCCTCTTTGCATACAATCTCTTGTGTTCTGTGCTTCCTCTGTATCGGATTCATCACAATGCAAATCATATACATGCTGAGAATAAAATACAATCTTTGTCAATCAAATCCACAGAGCATTAGTCTAGCTCTGATACCACAACTAATGCAGCCAAAGTCTACAAAACCCACATCTACACATATAAAATGTGTTTTCAACTTAAAACCCCAAATAGATCTCAGCATGAGGTAACCTTAATGTGGAAGCTCTTCCTTTTACCAAAACTATGGTTAGGACCATATAATAAAAACCACTTATGGAAAATTCGAATCAATATTCGACTTTGGATTAAAACCCAAAATAAATCTTCGGGCCAACACATACATTTATGTATGTGCTCAACGCTTTACCAAACCACCATATATGATCACCAATATGAATGTCAGAAACATTAATATATATATTCTACGCAAGGATGTATTTCTTTTGGCCCAAGAAAATAATGTTTTCTGTATATCCCCTGAGCTCATTAAAGAAGCCCACCATTTCCCTCATAGCCAAGAGTATGTCGAGATCACAGAGTTTTCCCTGTCTCGTCAGTTTCCAAAATTACCCTAGAAAAAATAGAGTGAATTCCTCTCTTCCATCTCAGACTCTCATCTCACGTCTATCCCGTCTTCAGACATGGTGCCCTTGACCACATTCACAGATAATCTCCAGCTTGTTGTCACTTTCATCTCAGGGTTGCTAGGTCTCAAAGAGGTCGAGAGGGTGTCAAAAGAATGCATAGCCCTCCTTTGGCTCATGTCCCAGCCGGGTGTCATTTTGGATATTCCCACTTTCTTGACCTTGGCCATTCAAACCCATTTTCAAGAACTACCCTCTTCAGGGGATTTCTGTTTCTGTTCACTTGTGTTTTACCTCTTTCTGTTTGAGCATGCTGGCAAGTTTGACGCTTTGGGCCTCGAAAAACTCTCAAGAATGAACAGCCAGCCAAGAACTGTTTTTGAGTGGAACGTCTCAATACGTCAACGGCCTAATAGGAGGGGTTAATCAAGGTTTTTGAATGAGTTCATGACCATTGCCTACACCATAAGGATTGGCTGCAGTTTGGTGATGAGGAAAGCATAGGGAACTGGTACTTGTTTGATGACTACACTGAGATCAGAGTCTATGGTGCAGATGTACCCCCGTACCAGCTGTCATTGTTCCCTGTTATGAGGGTTTTCGCCCTTGAATACATACGTCAAACCCTGAAAGCGGACCAGTTCCACTTCATCCCCATTAAGAAAGGCTAAATCCTCAAGCTCCCTACCACCATCGTCCCTTTTACCGTAAGCTCAAGACACGCCCTCTCCATAGTGGAGACGCTGCTTCAGGGGATGAATTTAGTGCTGGGAAAAGTGTGGCCCTATGACCCTAAAGGAATCCTCTCTAATAGGAAAAGGAAGATTAGGTCCACTGCATATGTGCATGAGACTAGGCCCTTCATTGAATGGAGAGCTAACCTTAACACGTGGCCTTTGGCTTCGCAGATGGAGGCCGAATCATCAACTGCAGAAGGAAGGGGTGACACTGCTTCACCGGGTACATGAAGGAAAGGGTAGACCGACAAGGCCTATTTTTCAGACGAACTAGAAGGTTTGGATACAGGGTAGGGATCCCATCCCTCAAATAAACATAAAATTGACAATGTGGAGATTACCTGGGATGAGCCGCCGCAAGAGGAACTGATCCGATATGGGGATCTTGATAAGAGCAAGGTCGGTTTCAGGGTAAATTATGATGGCGCTTCCTCTTCAGAACCCTCTGGGATATCACAGGCTGTTTCAGTAAATGGAGCCGAAGTAAGGGAAGAAATTGGAAATAGAAACTGGACAGTAATGGAAAAACTCCGAGCAAAATTGGTTGGGTTCGTGGATAAATATCATACCCGGCTCACCTCAGAGCTGGATATGGATAAAGAACAATTGATAATAGCTATCACAAAGGCAGTGCTAGACCCTACAACTGATGGAATCAGCTACGGAGCTTTGGAGGTTGCTGTGAATCTAGCAAGGGTCCCTTTAACTGACAAACTTGGCCTTCACCAATGCAACGGGGATATGCTAAGGGACAAGGTTGTGAAGCTTGCGCTTGCACTAAGGAAGCTAGAAGAAAAATACAAAGAGGTATTAGAGAATCAAAAGAAATAAAGGGCTAGTGCTAGGGGCATCAACAACAACCTACATAATCTCAGAAGGATAATGAGTGAAAAAGGAAGCAACAAAGAAGGGGTCTGGAAGAAAATCATCCGGGATTTAGAGGTAGAGAACTCAGAGTTGAGGAGGAGACTCAACATACCCCGCATGGAATATATAAAACCTGAGGAATTAGTCCAGGTAGAAGGAGAGAAATCAGCCCTCACTGATACCCTTGCTCAGGAAAGGGATGAGAATGTGAAAGCGGCCGCAGAAATGGTTGCCCTCAGGCAGAGATTGGACAAATTGAAAAGGAAATGGGACACACACATATGTGTGACTCCAATCTTTGATACAATAGCTGCCACTCCAACATAGTTAACCAAGCCTCTCTCGGAACTACAGGTCTCATAAAATCAAGCCCATACAGCATAGCATAAATTTCAGGAGTTGGTAGCTAGGTTGGAACAAAATAACAAGGTAATAGAAGCCCTGAAAGAAGAGGTAGAAGGAGCGAAAAGAGAGAAGCTGCAGCAGGAAAAGGTCATCAAGGATCTGAACAATTGGATGAAAGGAAACACAACCCTCCTGGAAGCTAGGCGCCTCATCTAGACCGATATTATATCGGAGGTAAGGAAACGTTGGAAGTATATTATGTTAATGGATGATAAGAAGATTGTTGTCTGATTTTTCAAAGGGAAGTTGCAGGAAGGACAAGCAGAAGCTGAGGCAAAGGTGGTCATGGCCAAGAAGTATATCACTTACCTAAATGGATTGGACTTTGAAGAGCTGGTTGTCCAAGGGATTGAAGACTGTTTTAGGGTAGTGATGGAAATCAAAAGGGTAATTGAGAAAGAGACCACGCGTGTAAATGCATTGAGTGTTTTGGAACAGGTTGCCAAGGGAGTGGAGAAGTTTGAGAAAGAATGGGATGAGCTGGTGAAAGAAAGCCTCCCATCATGTTGGGAGCCTATAACGGTCGTGTTATTAGGTCTAACTGACTACAAAGAAAAGCTGACAGCTGTTATGAATCAGACCAATCTTCCCTATGAGAAAACCACTCACCTGAAAGCTGAAACCGTAATTGATGCCCTGGGCAAGGAGATTTCCCTTCTCTGTCGGATCAAACAGTGCTTAGCCGTCCAAGTGGATTACTTGGAATTGAATAATATACAGGCCTTAGTGGATATTTTTGCCACTATGCCCCCGCCAGGGGTGACCATATGGCAGAAATGCAGCGAGTATGTAAATATACCAGTCGCCACACCATCCCTCCAGTCCCCGCCTCCTCGAAAACATAAAGCTGGCTCGTCTACATCATTGGTGCTTCCAAATCAAATGGTGGCAGCTACACCCCGTCTCTCCAAAAAATGATGTTCATGATCCAGTCCTAGTGGCCTTTTTACTTGTTATTTTTACTTTTTAATATCTGGTGAAATCTTCATCTCACCCTATGCATTTTATTTTATGTTTAAGTTGTTTCATTTTCCGTTGGCGCCTTCGATAAGGCCACTACAGAGATGATGAGAGGCGTCTTCCCTCATCATCAATTTTCATTTTGATAGAGACAAGCAACAAAAAAGATATTTTTGTAAACAAATATTGGTTTAAAAATATCTTTCACAAAGAATCAGCAAGGGATTATAAAAGGAAGAACCTGAGTTTATGCAAGGGTTCCAAATTTTCCAGAACAGAGACTGTTAGTTGTAAATGCTCCTTTTTGTAAAGTTTTAAGGCCTTCTTCTAGTTTATGTTGAAGAATCTCATTGGGAAATCAAATGGTATTATTTTTTTGTGAGATGGATTCCTGGTGATATTGGTCACAGTTTGTATTCCCTCTGTTATATTCTAATACAAATGTTTTTTGGCATTTCATCACTCTCTTTATATTATAAGCTATCGAAATGCGAGTGCTTGATTAACATGATGTGAATTTATCTGTCAAAGATACTCATGTTTATTGGTCTATGGCGCTTTAAATATGGATCGGAGCTTTGATATTATGCTCATATGTTATTTCTCATTTACTCACCTTACTTCTGATATTAGCAGGCGATAGATTATTATATGATAATAAGCCTATCTATAGTTAATATTCTCTCCATTTTTTGTCATTGTTACCACACTTCTTATTTTTTTAACTTTGCACTGCATTTCATGATTTGGCCCTCCTCACGGCTTTTTAAAATCCAGATTCATCTTCGATAATGTGCTTATAAGACCCCTATTGTTTTACTTTTGGGCACTATTGCTGGTATATATCTGTTCCTGATGTATCAGTCGCACTTTATGAAGTTTGAAAACCAATTTTGAATAAGAGGTTTTATATTCCTAACCATAGAAAGTTCCTCTAAATCCTCTTAATCTAAAGATGTCCTAGGCACTGGTATTTTGCAACTCAGGGCTGCCTCTAGGAGTGACAACACTATGCAAGATATTGCAAGCGAAATCAAGGATATAAGGATGGAGAGATATAGAGATTCTCTAAGAGGTTTTGTACATGAAGGAAGCTCCAGTTTTTCACATTATGGGTGTGAGCACTTAGCCACACAATCATATCTACAATGCTATACCATGCCTACGTTCATAGCAAGAGAGATGGAGGAAGAGACTCTTTGTGACTATATTAAAGAATATGAATCTCAATCTCAGAGGTTCAGGGAGCATCTAAACTTCCAAGGTTTTTCCCAAATCAAGAAGAATAGAAGGCACATCAATCATAATAGAAGCAAGGGCTGCAAGCAGCATGCTTTGGGTAGATTCTTTTTGCCTACTTTTGATGGGTCACCTAAGTGCATAGCTAAGTCTTGGGTAAAGAAGCTAGACACCTATTGTTGTAGTGGATTAGTCGCACGGGTGTACGAAATCGCACAAGCTTAGAGAGTGTGGTATACTCTCTAAACTAATGGTAACAGGCAGAAAGTGGGGGGAGCAAAAAAGCATAAAAATTAATGAAAATAGTATGTTGAAGTATGCTCTGATTAAACTAAAACTAAAAAAATATATATAGAATCTATATAGAGAGTTACAAACGATAATAATGCAAACGATGTCTCGATGGCCTCTTCTTATTAAACGTTCGAAATGGAGAAGAAAATTTACCCACTTGCCAAAGGGCACCTAGGCAATAGCTCTAGGTCTTGATGCAAGGATGTTGCCTTCCAAGATCTCCCTCTAATGTAGTCTCACTCTTTCTCTCTGCTGTGGTCGACTAATATGTTGGGTGGCCAACTATCGAGTCCTCTTTAGCTCCAGCTCCGGGTCACACACAATGCTGGTGTTTCTTGGGAAACTTTGGCCAGTGTTAGGTCCCTGTAATTTGCTAGATTGATTGAGATACATATGGACAGGGTAACATCAAACCAAGCTTTGGAATCGAAGGATCTAGCCTTCCTGGATTCAGAGAGGGATCTCTCTAGTAGGTGCAAAGATATGAACTTGTTTGCTGATTAGGGATGATTTTAGGCTAGATGTTAAGTGCAGGGTATTTTGATTTTTTTTGGTTGGATATGATGCTCAGATGGATTTAGATAGAAAACATGGAAGATTGTTAAGTCATTGGGAAATTGAGTCTAACAATATCATGATGAGTTCATCAATGGTTTCAAGAGAATTTGCAGGGAAATTTTAACTTGGTTGGTAGGTCTTTGAGGTTGTGGTGGATGATGAGATGAAAATTAAACTTGAGAATAAAATCTAGTGAAGGGCAGAACTGAATCCTTAAGAACTTTTTAGACTAAGGGAGTTAGAAAATCATAAGCATGGAAAGAGAATCAAAGGCATAAGTGAAACCTGGTCCATTTGATTTCAAACTGAACACAGATGATTATCCAAGACAAGCATTCAAATGAAATTATAGAAAGGCAAGAAACTTATTTAACTTTCATAGTTTTCATTATCAAGAGCATAAAAAAATTTAAGATGCATAAGTATTTATAACCATAGAAGAAGAGAGAACTATGAACATCTAAAGTTACAACTGTGAAGGTTCTTTGAAACAAATTTAGCTAGTAAAGGCAAAGAGCATGATTCAAACAAAGTTCTTTGGTAAACCTAGGCAAAGATGCTTTAAAGAGTTAATTCCAAAACAGAGTATTTCAGCAGCAACAATATGCAAGGCTAGCCATAAATCATACTTGACACTAACTGATCTAAACCATTCAAGAAACGGATAAGCTAAGAACTTCTTAGAGAGCAAGAGATGGATTCCCTAACATATCTCAATAGAATAAAACATTAAGGCAGTGAATGTAATGTTCCCAATTTTTCATGGAGAAAATTGGAACATTAATTTTTCCATTTTTACATAGGAGATAAATAAAATGGGTAGGAGACCCATTTCTTTCTTGGATAGAGAATAAATATCCTCTTGGCATTGTTATAGCATCATTTCTCACCTTGACATGATTCATGATTGCTACATGGCTTTATGGGCACCCATTCCTACAGACTTAGACAAATTCACTTAAAAACAGTGGAAAATCCTTCATACGCGACTATGCCCGTGTTTTTCCGCGTGTATACGCTAGTACAGCTAGACTTTTCCGCGTATGCCATTTTAATGGTTAAAAAATATATAAAAAATCCCTAATTTCGCGCTGGGTTGATAGTTACTCATGTAGTTCAACTACCCCAGCCCGTGGCCAACTGTTTCCAACTGTTGAAACTACTTGGAGGGACTATAAAAGGACCTCATATGTATGGCCTAAGGGAGAGAGAGAATTAGTATTATTATACTCTGTTGGTTCCCTATCCAAGTCTGATTCCCCGTGCCTCCTGCACTTTCCCAGTTCATTTCAGGAAACCCTTGTTTCCTTGAGATACACATCCCTTTATATGTTATCTCGTACGCACTCATTTGGAAGGAGTCTTAGCGAGGCAAGGGCTGGACGGATCCGGACGACGGTCTGCGAAGGCCTTGGAAGGATCAGGTGATCTCTCCACTTACTTTTGTACGTACTATTTTTATAATACAGAAGTATCATGCTGTTCCCGAAGTAAACATGTTAGTGTATGCTTTAATATATGAAGAATATTTGTTATACAAGCATTTATGATGATTTATTTAATGTTTTATATGAATCTCGCTAACATATAGAGTAGAAATATACTGTACAACTTGTCCTTTGTGCTGGTTTCTTCTTGTATTTCAGGAGAAAGAGGAAGGACGGTTGCAGGGAGTTTGAACTCCACGTGGATCTACTTCAAACGTAGGACCAACGGGTAAACCTCTCGTTCTGCTCTATTTCGTTTTCATGACCGTGCATGATCGTGTGAGTCTCTGTTAAGTAGTACGCCCCTGCTCTGTGGAGGTTGAATCCCAACCAACCTCTAGGGTGTTAAACTTCGAAACAGAACTGTGACTCCACCGATCACATTCGTGATTCTCCGTTGGGCTGTTTCCACCGTTCGGTAGGCTGTCACCAGCTTTTCCTCGTCTCTTGCTGGGCCCGCCTTGCTTTCGCGCCGCCTTGAAAATTTTATACCTTTCCTGTGCTTGGGCTTTTATTTTTCATTATCTTTTTTCAGATATCAGCTTTTTCACATGGTCACAGATACTCCGTTAGCCAGAAGGATCCGCGTATGACGGGCGTGACGCTCTCCCTCGATTACGTACGTCGATACACGCCTGTTGCATAACTGCAAGGTCGCGTATACCTAGGCTGAATTTGAAATTTCAAGATTCCGGTGTTTTTGGTCTTTTCTGGCTGTGGAGGCCTGTGTTTGCAGTGTCTTTGTACTTACTGGAGTGTGACAGAAGTGGTTTTAAGTCTTGGTTCTCTTTCGTTTGCCCGAAAACTGATCTTTTGGCGAAGTGTTCTTGTTGGTGCTAGCACTCCTGGATTGAGTTCCAATATCACTTTCTGAGCATTCTTGGCTGTTCTGTTTTACCAGAACAGAGAGCATTCGATGCCTTGAAAAAGGCATTGACCTCTGCTCCTTTACTGAGTCCACCCGATTATAGAAGAGATTTTCTTTTGTATCTGGCTACAGCAGAATCTACCATTGGTATGGTTCTGGTTCAAGAGGATGATGCTCTGGCTGAGCATGTTATTTACTACCTTAGTCGAGGACTGGTAGGACCTGAACTGCGATACACCCCGATAGAAAAATTAGCCTTAGCAGCAGTTCATGCTGTGCAGCGACTCCCGCATTATATTATTCTTCGCAAAACTTATGTCTTGGCAGCTGCCAATCCATTTCAGTTTGTCCTCAGCAGGCGAGTGATTGGGGGCAAATATAATAGATGGATTGTGATTTTACAAGAATTTGATCTAGAGTTCATGTCTGCCAAATCCAAGAGGTCATTAGTTTTTGCGGAATTGATCTCCGAGTTGCCTTGTGGAGAGGCGATGATCTATGATGAGTCCTTTCCGGACGAACACTTGTTTCTGATCTCTCCACAAGATCCTTGGGATGGGGACATCATTGTATATCTCCAGACTGCGAAGTTTCCCTCTTCTTTTTCGAAAGATGAGCGTCGTAAGCTGCGTCACTTAGCTAAAAGTTATCTGATTATTGGTGATGCTTTGTACCGTCGAGGGGTTGATTCAATCCTAAGACGCCGCTTAACTTTCGAAGAAGCTGAGGCTGTGCTCAATGATTCTCACGGTGGAGCTTGTGGGGGTCATTTATCAGGGCTTGCTACAGCCCAAAAGATTTTGTGTGCTGGCTACTTCTGGCCCTCGATTTTCAAAGACTGTATTGAATCGGTCAAGAAGTGTCATCCTTGTCAAGTGTATACTCGAAAAATGCGCGCTCATCCAACTCCGCTTTTTCCAGTCGTTACTGTCGGACCCTTTACAAAGTGGGGTATGGATTATACTACTTGTAACCCGCCTTCGGCAAAAGGTCACAAGTACATTATCGTAGCAGTAGACTACTTTACGAAGTGGGTCGAAGCTATGCCTACTTTTGGGAACGATGGTGAGACCGCAGCTCTTTTCTTCTTCAACCAAGTCATTGCTCGTTTCGGTATACCTAGAGAGATTGTCACTGACCATGGCAGTCACTTTCAGAACAGTATGATGGCCGAGTTGGCTCTTAAATTGGGTTTCCGGCAGGAGCATTCATCTCCATATTATCCTCAGGCCAATGGCCAGGTGGAAGCCGTGAATAAGTCCTTGAAGACAATTCTTCAACGGACGATTGATAAACATAGATCCAACTGGCACATTATGCTATATCCCGCACTCTGGGCGTACAGGACGTCAGTTAAAACTGCAACTGGCTTTACTCCGTTTCAGTTAGTCCACGAGGTAGAATCCGTATTTCCCATTGAATGCGAGATTCCTTCCCTTAAACTGGCTGTTGAGCTTCTTCCTGACACTTCTAGTCTGGCAGAGCGGCTTCTTCATCTGGAACATCTTGATGAGCAGCGTCGAGATGCCGCCACGTTTAACGAAGCGCATAAAAACCGAGTCAAAGTCCAGTACGATAAGGCGGTTAAGCCTAGGGTCTTTTCCGAAGGTGACCTTGTTTTGGTCTATGCCCAAGAAAAAGATGCCTTGGGGGAAGGAAAGTTTAAGTCGATGTGGTATGGCCCCTATATCGTCAAAAAGGTCCTTAAGAAAGGAGCGTATACCTTGGTTGACTTTGAAGGAAATGAGTTGTCGGAGCCCCGAAATGGGCTCTATCTGAAGAAGTATTATGCCTAGGCTTTGCCCCGGCATTTTTCTTTGTATATAGTAGTTTTGTTTTGTACATATCTGTTTGATTTTCGATTTTTGATGAGATGGTGATGTTTTTGATCTGCTTTGGCAGGTTGTGTTGATGTCATGAGTCATTTTGGTTTCGCCGATGGTGTTAGTAGACACACCCGGAACTTAGCTTCCACGGCTTGGGTGCTTCATTATCCTTCCGGTCAGCTGTTGGTATCAAGAGGGGTCTGCATTGGTCCTGCTTCCAATAACGTAGCAGAATACACTGCAGTCATTCATCTACTCTCGGAGGCAATATCTTTGGGTGTTGATTCGTTGGTAGTTTTCTTGGACTCCCAGCTGGTGGTGTCGCAATTGAACAACACTTATCGGGTACGAGATCCAGTTTTATTACGATTGTTCTTGAGGGTACGTTTGTTACAAAGGTCATTTCAATTTTTAACATTCATTCATATTCCTTGAGCTGACAATTGGTTTGCTGACTCATTAGCTAATCAAGCTTTAGATTGGCATATTAATCATTCAATACAATAAAATCTAAATCATCAAAAACATCATACATTTGATACATTTATCTCATCACATCAAAATATCGCTGTATATATATCATCAGTATGTCAAAAAACTTTACAAAATTTTGGATCCATCAATGCCGTACAAAACTTGGGCTTATGCCCCATCATGTTCAGTCTCAAAAAATATACAGTCATCTAATATGTAAAAACTATCTACTCCTGAGGACCCTGCCCAGCATTCCTATAGAACATCACTGCAGTGGCCACACGGCGGAACAGTCTAACCCAGTCCCGGGGTACTCCTACAACCCGTCTCTGGACGGCTTCTCGCAAGTCCTCCACAGCAGCCAGAGGGATTTGGCGGGTTAGTCCCTCCAAGTTTCTCTGCACGGCCTGGAGGGTCCTGTCAGAATCCGCTGTCTCTGCTTCACCTCTGCGGCGCTTGTGACGTGCTTGGCCCTCAGGACGCACTGGTCCAACATCTGAAACATGATCATTTTTTATTTGTCAGTCATTATGAATCCAATCCAAAAACATGTTTGTTTTTCATTTTTCATACATATTTGAAAAATCCAAAAAAAAATCATATAAGTTAAAATTTTTGAAAAAAAAAACTTACCAACTGCTCCCCATGCTGCACCGGGTGGAAGTACTAGATCTGGATCTCCTCGGAAATCCATCCCGGCATAGGGGTAGTCATCTACTGCGATGATCTGTTCTCTCCACCATAAGAAGAACTCATCGTCCTAGGTAGTTCGGGGTACCTCGCTGCCCCCCAGTCTCTTCATCATGTCTGCCCAACGGGCAATTCTTGGGTCCCGAGGGCTGCTGATAGTTGAGATGACTTTGGGTCTCAAAGCTGGAACTCTCTCAAAGAAGAATGTAGTCAAAATGGTTCCATAGCCAAAGTGTTTTGTATGTGTTTTGCGAATGGAGGTCAGTTGTTGTTTCATGTTCAGTAGCAGGGCAGTGCACCAATCATACACATGAATTAAGCACTCTACAGCTATGCTCATGTGCGTCCTGAACGCCTGATGCAGTGAGGCAGATCCTGCCACTCTGCCGATGGTGAATAGGAGGATCTTTATGTGCAAGTCCCTGATATCTCTGATTGCAATTTGTGTGCCAACTTTCTTGGAATTTTCTATGCAATAGATTTGGACATAGTCCTCCACAGTTAACCCTCCCAGGGGCTTTCCGTGCAGATCCACTGGGTCTCCCCTCCTGGAGAGTCCAGTGATGAAGTATATATCTTCCACTTCTATGCGTAGTGGCATTTGATCAATGATGAAGCAATCCTGATCCGGTTCCCAATAATTTACCAGCATTTCAAGCAATCTCACATTACTTTTCATATTGGGCATCTTGAAAAATTTGAATAATCCACAGTTTCGGAGGACATTTTGTGCTGCGCGGTCTTCCATGACCTCTTGGTCTATTGCACTATGCTCGCATTCCCTCCATGAAATTGTCATCCTGAAAAAATTCATTAAAATTTGCATTAGAAACTCATTTTTGAAATTCGGACTTGCGCATACGCTAGTTTCGTCGTGCACAGTCGTGTATACACGCGACTTTCCTTCTTTGAACCCGCGTATGCGCAGATACGCGTTTTTTAATAAGGGTTTCCAGGTAAAAATCCACTTAATTTTAAATTTTAAACGGACAAAATGAATCAACAGGATGAATAAGGATCCTACCTGAAGTTTCGCTGAATTCCGACGGTCGGTTGTTGCTGATTTGACGAAACAAGTTTTTAGTTCCAGAGCTCTTTTCCAAATCAGCTATGCAATAATGAACCAATTGAGAGGTAATTTGTGTATTTATGGCTAAAAAATTGAAAATTTTCGCAAAAATTTCCTTGTGCTTATTTTTTCGATCTGTCTTATGCCGTATAACTCGATTGCTTGGAAGTGCCCAGTTTCGCATATTTCAGGTACATTTTGACATTTTCGAGATTTTTCCCGGTTTCTGGCCCATGTGTTCAGACTCTTCACGGCAGGTATATGATCTTCACTGGCATATAGGTTAGGGAATCACTTTCCGTTGCATCTTGCATTCTAGCCTCCATACTGATCACTTGCCTTAGGGTCGATCCCATTAGGTCACGAGTATTATACCCATTTCACTCGCCGATTTTTTTTCATGACTTGATGGTAGAGCCTTCCTTTACATGGGCTTCCTAGTTAGTTCCTCGCTATCACTTGTTGCCCATGCTGCTTTTTATGTAGGCTCGGGAGTCCTCTTTAGTCCCGCCATGTCTTTCGTGTTGAAGCTTCCTTCTTCTCCTTCATCACTTATCATTTTTCTGGCTTATACCCTAGAGGCTCCCTGGTGTCGTTAAGTTGTATTACTGCATTGCATATTGGCTACTTGTTTATCCTGGCCTTTAGCCGGCTTCATTTGGACTCGATGTTTAAGCCAACTTTTGACCTTGACTTTCTGTACAAGTTAACCATTGCATGCACTTAGCTATCACGACTTGACACCTTTGTACCCATGGATGGAACGTTCCTCTGAGTATCACTGACCAGTTTTCGCCACCTTGCATTAAGCATAGGATTGTTCCAATCCCAGGAACTAGTGCATCTGCTTTCTTGATACTCGTTCTATCCATTGTACCATAGCATTCTTTTATTCTTTTTCAGGCTTATTATATGAAAAAGACAAAAAAAATCAAATATAACAAAAAGAGCGGGAACGAGATGTATCTTCGTTGTTTTGATGGCAGTACAGAGTCAGTTTGTCGCCCTTGAACAAAGCACATATACTTATATATATTTCCTTCATTTGGGATGGTTCTAGTTTTGACCTAGGTTCAGCCTTTACCATGTTTCACTTTTCAGTTCTCCCCCGGTTGGTTATCTCTTCCAATCATATGGAGAGTTTGTTTTGCCTCCTGCAAGACAGACTTATACAGTGTCACTTTTTACTGCCATGGTCATCACAAAGTCGTGCTTTTGTTCAAGGGAAGTCTAGCCTGAGTCGGCCATTCTGCGGTGTCTCTTGACTCATTATTCAGTCGGCCTTCCCGGTCTTGTCAGCATCATGTTCTATCACATCAGATGTTTTGATCTTCTGCTCGTGCTGGTTTGAGAAGGTCTCCATTGACTTCTTGCCGGGGGGTTTGTCTCTTATCGACTACGACACATTGCTCTGAGAGCAAACCTAGAGCCGCACCTTGGGCCTATTTCCATCATTGATAGGTGACCTCGTGCTCAGTATTTGATCATCATCATGGGTCTTTGACTGAGTGGTTTCCCCTGTGTTCGACGTCAGCACACATTATCACACTTGGGATTCGTGCAGTACCTGGATTTCCATTTGACCCTATCGGTGGATTTCTCGCCTCTGTGTCAGCTTTCATTATTGGTTGGTTCAGAAGGTTTCTTCCGTGCGCTAGCTTCATCTTGTGCACGTCGGAAACGTACTTCGGTTTTGGTTCCGTCACTCTACTTCGTCCGATTCCTTCCAAATCTTGGCCTGCGGGTTACACTCGCGCTGGACTGATGTGGGATGCCTTAATGCCTTCCTTCCAGCAGATCTTTTCCCATTGACTCCGACTCATTGCTCTGGGAACAAGATCTAGAGTCTTTTTGTCAGTACCTTAGGGTTTGCAGTCATCAGTGGCAGACTCTTCGCTATCGACAGTGAGGATTCATCATTGCCTCCTGATTGGTAGATTCTTTCAAGTGTTCAACTTCAACTCATTCATTCACACTTGTCAGATTGTACTGGGGCACCTTGACACTCATTATCATTATCGGTGGGTTGTCTCGCGTTGGTTAACGGGAAACATCATTGCCCGATAATCCAACGATTTCTCACATGGTCGACTTCAGCTCATTTATTCCCAGTGTGTAGAATTGTGCCGTTGTGATCGGTGAAGACCTCGGGTTGCATCAGCATTTCTCGGTTCACTGTTGACAGTTCTCTCAGTTTCCGCCAGTGTTGCCGTCCACCCTTATATGCTGCAGTTCAGCACAGCAGCATCTTATATGTCGATCCCCGAGTTGCGTGATTGTACCGTTTGATCCGCCTCTTATGATCCGGTACTTGGAGATTCAGTTACTTGATCAGACATCCAGTTGCACTATCTTTGATCATCTTTCTATATGTGATACTTGGACATTGATACAGACTTGTCTTTCCGGGCCCTGCTCAGATGATTCACTATGTATTTTCAGTTCAGTTATACTTGTATACATGTTGGATCTATTCAGTACTTTCTATATATATGATGTATTTTTTACTGAGCATGGGTATGCCCGCCTCAGCATGTGTTGACTCTCTGGTTTCTTTCATTGGTTTTTGGCAGGCTGAAATCTGGTGAAGTCCTCTCTTGTCCTCGCGAAGTTCTTTCTATGTGCATAATACATTTCGGCCATCATGTACCCCTTCTGACCTCATATATTAGGGGGCATCTGTTATAGCATCATTTCTCACCTTGACATGATTCATGATTGCTTCATGGCTTTATGGGCACCCATTCCTACATACTTGGACAAATTCACTTAAAAACAGTGGAAAATCCTTCATACGCGACTATGCCCGTGTTTTTCCGCGTGTATACGCGAGTACAGCTAGACTTTTCCGCGTATGCCATTTTTAATGATTAAAAAATATATAAAAATCCCTAATTTCGCGCTGGGTTGATGGTTACTCAGGTAGTTCAACCACCCCAGCCCGTGGCCAACTGTTTCCAACTGCTGAAACTACTTGGAGGGACTATAAAAAGCCCTCATATGTATGGCCTAAGGGAGAGAGAGAATTATTATTATTATACTCTGTTGGTATTCCCTATCCAAGTCTGATTCCCCGTGCCTCCTGCACTTTCCCAGTTCATTTCAGGAAACCCTTGTTTCCTTGAGATACACATCCCTTTATATGTTATCTCGTATGCACTCATTTGGAAGGAGTCTTAGCGAGGCAAGGGCTGGACGGATCCGGACGACGGTCTGCGAAGGCCTTGGAAGGATCAGGTGATATCTCCACTTACTTTTGTACGTACTATTTTTATAATACAGAAGTATCATGCTGTTCCCGAAGTAAACGTGTTAGTGTATGCTTTAATGTATGAAGAATATTTGTTATACAAGCATTTATGATGATTTATTTAATGTTTTATATGAATCTCACTAACGTATAGAGTAGAAATATACTGTACAACTTGTCCTTTGTGCTGGTTTCTTCTTGTATTTTAGGTGAAAGAGGAAGGACGGTTGCAGGGAGTTTGAACTCCACGTGGATCTACTTCAAACGTAGGACCAACGGGTAAACCTCTCATTCTGCTCTATTTCGTTTTCATGACTGTGCATGATCGTGTGAGTCTCTGTTAAGTAGTACGCCCCTGCTCTGTGGAGGTTGAATCCCAACCAACCTCTAGGTGTTAAATCCCCGAAACAGATGAAAATGGTTTCAATCGGGATGAGAGAGAAATTAAGGGTTCTTAGATCAGGATATCAAAATGAGATAAAAGAATCGGGAAAAGAGGGCAATGAAGGATCCTCTAAACCAAATAATCAAAGAGGTCAATCGTAATTAGGGAGAAATGAAGAATTACCTAATAAGGATATCAGAAGAAAACATGTAGATAAATAACTGTTAAAGGCAGAGTGTATGATCTCAACATATTTTGCAGTAATACCCCTATTAGACAATTTAGAATTAAGAAAACAATAATATGGAAACAAAGGAAAGAACATATACAATAAGGAAAACTTCACGAGTAGATATGGCACATGAATCCTGAAACAACTGCTGTTTTATTAATGAAAATAGTCACTTGAACTTAGTGGACTACATCACCCTGAATGGTGAGGTTCCTGGTTACAAAATCCAACCTCTATTAGTTCAAATGATGAATTATTTATACAAATTCTAAATTGAAATATCTTGAAAAAATATCAAGTTTTCTTACAAATATCTCCAACTGTATTACATAAATAGAACTCAAATATAGGACATTCAAAACTAATGAATCAACTTGGCACTCTCCTTGTGGATTTATGCTGACAAAGAAGAGCAATTCAAATTTGATAGCAAATCTTATTTGATGAGGTGACATCCTAGTCACTAACTGTCTTTGAGCTTTTTCCTTCTGAATTTCTGAAAACTAGGGTCTAGAAATCCCTTTCTATATCTCAATCCAAGATATATATGTAAAAATTGAAAGAGGTTATTGTAGATAAATATGTTTTCGAGATAAACCTCTCTCAGTTTCCTAATTTTTCTCCATTTGTTCACAATAAGCTCTGGAAAAAGATGTGTAAAACAAAACTTTTCACAGTCCGAAAAATAGGTTGTGAAGATGTGCATGTATCTCTAATTATGTAATACCTGTGCATAACGTGAGATATTTTTTGTAGGTTGGCATCTTAGGAACATAAACCTCCTCCAGTTTTGCAATATTGATTTCTGATTGGCCAAAATCTTCTCTGCAAAATGACGACTAAATAGGAATTTTCTGTAAAAAGTGCTTTCAAATATTGTTTAAAATTTCCAAAAACATAATGGCCGTTAGAAAAGTGAGGGAGGTTTTTGTATATGAGGATGTTAGAAACAAAAACCTCTTTCATATTTTGAAAATATTTCTCATATGTTTGTTTTTTCCATTTATCTTCTTTCACCTATTTGTAATCTTCTGCTGAGTAAAAGCCTTTCCTCTTCGTTAGAACATTACTATCTCTATGTAAATGATTTCTTTCTGCTCCATCTCTGATTTGATTTAATTTTCTCTTGGTACAAAAATTTATGTTGCATGAAATATTTTGAATTCAGATGCTGAGAGTCCGGAGTAAATAGGTTTTGTGACTAGTATCCAGATTGTTTGTCTAGGTTTTGTATAATCACCTGCAAAAATAAATCAATAGTTAATGAAACATAGTTTTGTCGAGAAGGGATCATGGGTTCCGGGCATGGGGGAAGACTACGAAATGAGTCTAAACCGAAATCAATTTTCAATTCAGTGTTGGCAATGATATTCTTGTTTATGTAATTCAAACAGAGGTAAGGGAATGACAGAATCTCATATTGTGGAAACTCTGTGATTCTTATATTGTACAGAGTTAGTTTTCAAACATTGATGGCTTTGTCTCAGAGTAGGGTGCATATGTTAATCGCAACAAAGGAGCAGTCAGATTTATCGCATGGGTGCAGACATTAATCACACTAGTTTATCGCATGGTTCAAAAGGTGGTTTATCGCAATGGGCAGGAGAAACCGCTGGGTGGTTTTTGCATGAGCGAAAGGTGGTAAGTTGTAAGGCTTAGATCAATGCGATTGAATACGGGAATGACACGTGGCAAGGGGAGGAGGAATAAAACAACCTATTTTGCAAGGTCGCGTGGTGTTAACGGTCGAGCTATTGGGGATGCGATAATGAATATTAGCTGTTGGATTAGTTGATGTTGATCAGACGGCTGTCGGGGTTGAAAGTTTTCAACGATGGTGGGGCTGAGAATTGGTATGCGGAGGGGATATATATATGTGTGTGTGTGTTTGTGTGTGTAGGGTTACAATAAAAATAGGAATCAAGATTTTAATATAGTGGGTGGATTTAGTAAATATATGAAGTGAGAATGTTAATTTAATGTAACGGAGGGAAAGGCTTATTTAAATGAAATGGGTTATATATGTTAGGGTCCCGTGATTTGGCCGATTGGCTAGCCAGATGACGATGTAACATCAAACCAAGCTTTGGAGCCCAAGGACCTAGCCTTCCTGGACTCAGAGAGGGCTCTCTCTATAAGTGTAAAAGATATCAGTGTGTTTACTTGTGGTGTTTTGATATTAGGCTAGTTATGAAGTATGTTTTTAGTTTTTTTGTTTTTTAAGTTTGTGAGGAATGAAACTGATCAAATACATAAACTGGATAACAAGATGTAGATAAATTGGGCTATAGGGTCAAACAGCGAAGTGAAGCTATGAAGTGATGATGTAAAGTCACCGTAGGGCCGATTTGATTCACAATAGTTGACCTCTCCGGGGAAAAATGGATTAAATGAACAATAAGTTAGTGAAAGACAAGGGATTTCAAGTGCAAACTAGTTAATAGCAGACATAAACATGTAATAGCAAGCCATTAATCATGCTAGGAATAACTATAAGCTAATCAATACATAGAAATCAAACATTCCAGCCATACATAGAGGTATAAGACTCTCTAACTTCGGGAAATGGCTATCAGACTTTGGGGAAAACACATGAGACAAACTAACAACTCATAAACTATGCCGGAACGCCTAAACATAGTCTCTAAGTCATTGGGCACTTGGACAAACAAGTTTTCATAGTTTTAGGCAAAGGGCTAGATCGGGACTAGGCCTCCTTGGTTCAACAAGATGATCAACAAATCAGTCAAAGAGAAAGTTTTATGGACAGAACTATGGGCAGCTTATAGGTAGGTAGGGCAAACCATACATCCTACTCAACATACATAGAACCTATGAATAAAACTTAGCAACAATACCTTAAGTTACTAAAGAGCAGCTAAGAATTCTTTAGCATAACTAAGGGAGAAGAAAACATCAAGCTATGAAGATTCAGGGATTTTGAGGTGCCTCCATGGGCATATCTCAAAATCAATCTTTACCGATCTATAGCAGCAAGAAATATGAATTATGAGTGAAAACTAGAAGACAAAACACATTAAGAAGCACTATACCATTCTACCATGTCAAGGAATCCATCAACAATCCTTCATCATTCTTCAAAAGCATCCAAGAGGCAGTCCAAAAATCATAACTCAAGTGTATTCTTCAAAGCTCATATGACCAATGTATTAATTCTTCTCTCAAGTTCAGCCTCAGATTTACAATGAGAACCATGGAATAAATAGGCTTGAGGGAGGAAAACCCCATGGAGCAACTAGCTATCCCATTGGCCAAGTCAAAATATCTAAACTTGTCCTTGAGGCTTTGCAAAGCCCAAGGCACAAAATATCCCATAAAATATCTAAAAAACTGCTAAAAACGGAAATTATATTGACTTTACATGATTTTCCAATGATAAAAATAGCTTAACGCACATTTGGGAAAAGCAGATTTTTGGAGTTCAAAAATTACAAAAATACTTCATATTTATGCCTGAAAAAGGTCCCCTGACTTGCTGAAGGAAAATGGCAGCCTTCCCGGTGTCGAAATGAGGCTCATGATGGCTCGTTGGAAAGCTCTCTGTGTCTGCTTTCCAACGCAAGTGGAATCACCTCAATCTGATCTCTGAAAGTCCCTCAAAACTGTACCTGTGCGCAAAAACCCAGAAAATAGCAGGCTGCTGATATGGCGGGCAGAATGTGCAAAATGAGGCTGTTTTTCGCCAATTTGGAGGGGCGAATGATCTTCAAATGCCCTAAAAATCGCTGGAGACCTGCTCATGGAATTATGGCATCCATTGGTATCATCCTCCTCCCTTGAAAACTCATCAAACTGAAATGGCGCATTTATGAGTTTTTGGCGAAAACCCCCAAAAATGCCAAAAAACAAAAAGTTTCCGAAACAGGCCCAAAATTGGCATGCATGACCCTCAAGGGTCCATAGAAACATGCTTCGAAGTTGAGGCCAGAATGTCAAGCGCTGATGTGCTTTTCTTCTCTTTTCGTGCCGGGCGCTTCCTTTTAGCCTTCTTTTCCATTACTGTTTTGAGTTTCTTCATGGCGCTGCTCTTTATCATTGTGCTGCATATCATCAATGTGTTCTCCTTTACCTTGTTGCGCTGCCTCACTGTGCTCCTCTTCAAAACACTGCCCTTTCTCTTTGTGTGCCACTTAATCCAATAAACTCAACAATATGAACACGGTCAACCTTAGTGTATTTACACAGTCAGATTTTATTTCTCATAGGACAAGTTGGCAGAGTTTAAAAAGTTTCTGAGGTGGTAGCAAAGTTCTTGCAACAGTTATAAAACTAATGTGCTTTTCTTTGAGCAAAGCACTACCCTCTTGTACACAGCCCATCCAATATATTTAACAATGTAAACACAATTAATCAAAAGATATCTACATAGTTAAAACCACTGTGTTTAATAAGTGACAGAGTTCATTTTTCTTTTGATTGGCCATATAGAATCCAGGAGCATTCAACAACGATAAACCCTTTCTTGAACAAAAAATACTGCCTTCACTGCATGCAAAATGCCCTTCTGGATTGAAACTGTGGCAATATGTTGTTTGGACAGATAGACAATGTGGTTAGGAATAAAATGTAACAATGCTTCCTTGAATAAGCCCCCCTCTACACTTCTTAAAAACAGTCCTTCAACTCTGGATACACTTCAGCTATGTAACCTTTTTAACAATGGTACTATGTGTAAAAGATGGGGTAACTGCTTTGTAGATTCCCTGTGCACAGTTTTGAACAATCACCCCTCTTGTGACTTTGTTAGAGGCCAACCTACACTGTTATTTGTGTTTTCAAAACAAAACTCGAATATAATAACCCTGCTCTTTAGGTCATTCACCTTGAAGAATACCTCTGTCAACAGATTTCTGTAGAGACCATATAGTGGAAAGAAAGGAGACCTTTTGGTTAGGTGAAAAATTAGCCCACAGTGTTAAGGAAAACACCTTTCACTTGTGACTTTTGAGAAGTCAATCACCACCTTTATACCTCTGCCTTTGATGTCAAAATCCAACATCAACAACCTCTGTCCTCCACTATGCTGTTTACCTTTGAAAATCTCTGTCAACAAGTCTTCAACATGATACAATATGGTTTCTAGGAAAGGCAGACTCAAGTTAGATTGTAAAATCAGTGCACAGTGCTTTGTGAAGGACACCTTTTCTTGTGAAGTTAAAAGATCAACCAACACTTCTATACCTCTGCCTCTAATGTTTTAAAGTTTCAACCATCAACAACTCTGCCCTTTAGAAAGTGGCTCTGTTTACCTTCAGAAAAACCCTCTTAACAAATCTTCAACCTCTGTCTTAATCTTAACTTCAAATACTAACAACTCTGCTCTTTAGAAAATGGCCCCTTTCACTTGTGAAGTTTTGAGAAATTCAACACCACTTTGGTGCTTCTGGCTTCAATGTAAACTTTGATCATCAACAAGTGCCCAATTACTAACAACCCTGCCTTCTAGAAAATGGCCCTGTTTCACCCTCAGAATCCCTCTGTCAATCAATTTCTGTAGATACCATACAGTGGAAAGAAAGGAGCAGACTTGGCTTGGGTGAAAAATCAGTGCAACAGTGGTTTAGAGAACACATTCTCTGCTTCAGCCAGGAATTATTTTCAAATTTGTGAGTTTAAATAGTCCATCAACACCTCCATACCCCTGTCTTCACAGTTTAGATTTAATCACCAACAACCCTGTCTTTTAGAAAATGACTCTGCACCTTTGGAAACTCTTTGTTAACAATTTTTCACAGTAGTGACAAAATACCGTGAAACAGGGGGCAGTTTGCTACAAAGGTGTGTTGGTGAGATAATGACAACAGTCACTCTGTTCTTGAAACCTCTGATGTCAATCAATACATGATTTGAAAACGACACAAACAGGTTTCTAACCATAAAACCCCGTATTATCACAATGCAATTACCTCATCTCACTGTGTAGATAATAATGGCAAGGTCCGAGGTTTTTAAACATTCTTGTCATTTATCAATATCTTGCAATTGATGGGGAATTCATAAATACCTTAAATTTTGATGGATGCCCGCTTGAAAGGATGAAAGAAGCACTGGACACTCTGGATAGCTACGCGGCAACCTTTGGAGAAAACCCGTCGCGCAGGAAAAGCTTGTCGGGTCGGCCTGTCGTGTGGTCGGGCGGCCTTGTACAGGCACGTCGCGCCAACCTACAGGCACGTCGCGCCGACGAAGGGGCCCCGTGTATTTTGCTGCCCAGGCACATCGCGCTGCTTTTTCTAGGGCAAACCTGTGAATTTCCGACCAGATTTTCTTTGTCTTGATGCTAGAGAGGCGTGGGCTCTTCTTCAGATTTTTGAAAATGAAAAATTTACACCATAATTACCCTTTGATACTATATCACCATAACTCTCCAACGGTCACTTACCCTTTCGGAATTAACATTGATTTTTAACTCTGTTTGTTTTTTCAAACAGTGGGTTTTTTATTTGAACATATATATACCGCCCTTTGATTCTGACCCCGAGCTCTGAACTTTGATCAATTTAAGTCGACCAACTCCACCACTTCTGCTACGGTGTTTCAATAACACAGGTGATTTGTCATTTTGCTTTGACAACTCCTTCATTTTTTACCTATAGTGGATTTTCAAATCTCTGTTTGTAGGTGTAGTATACAATACTCTTTTTTCCCTCAAAATAAAGGTTGTGCTTTCTTCCTTTTGAACTATCCAACAATGATCACAGGCTGAAAGACCTTTGGAACACAGTGAATAATAACTTTAAAGGGGAAATCTTCTTGGTGACAAAGTTTTAAAAGGTCTTGTCTGCAGGTCCTTTTTCCATGCAGTTCTGTGCTACATCTGCCCTCTGGAATGATAACAAGTGTGTTTGTTATAAGACATATAAACAGTGATAATTCATCAAAACAAATTCCTTCTGCCTAATCATAAGATCATATACCCATTTGCCTCCCCATCTGAAAAGACAAGCTTGTAGAATATGAAAACAAGGCTTTTTGATACACAGTCCTTATTTTGTTCTGATCAGTGTGTTAAACCCTTTTTTGTCAATAGAACCATTTCATGACTGAACTATGTTCACCGTTTCCCTCTCTTGGTGATTGTTAGCAAGGAAGGGCTGTTCATAATGCACCAAAAACATTTGAAAGCTGTAAACACCATTTCTTGAAAGGCGCCTCTTTGGACCTTTGGTATATGATATTGTTTTGTTGCTTGACCTTTTTCTCAAGGAGAAAGTCTTCTTTTTGGTATCAGTGGCACACATATATTCAATATTGTCTCTTTCCTACTGTAGGTATAGTCTGTCAGCTAGTTCTTTGAAATAGGAGTACCAATACATTTGCATTATCAGCACTATCATTCATCTGTGTAATGACCTTTATTCCTTTTTGGTATCCTTCCACTGCTTTCTTGTATCAATCAGCTTCAGCAACCTGCAGTAGCTTTGGCCATCTGCTCATATATGGAGGAGGCTCTTCATCAGGTAAGGTATTTGAAGGTTTTTAAACAATTCTTTTCGAGACAGCCTTTTTCTGAAGGTGATGGTAAATAAACTACTTGGAAAACATCAGTCTTAGCACCTTCTCTTGCAAGCATCATTGTGTGTCAGCAGAAACCCTAGCCAGAGTAATACTGTCTCCCTGCACTGTCCTAAGGGTGATTGGGATATTTGGCTTGTTCATCTCATGATTGATTGCTTGACCAATAACCTTTGTGACTATGAAGGTCAGTGCTTTTCTTGAAAAACCAAGAACTTTCTCCTGCCTGTGTAATGGCATTGGTTATCATCTATTCTATTTGACCTTGTGGACAGACAGGGTACTTATGCTTTGGAATGTTTACTGATGACAGGCCTTCTTCATTTCATCAATTCATATGATTCTGAAAGTTTGAGATGAGCTCCTTTATCAAATCAGACTTTCCTTTCTTTTGAGCTAGCATATTGCAAGCTCCATTCCTGTTATGATCATCAATTACATTCATGAAATCTGAAGATATTGTTTCATTTTTTCAGTAAAGGCAGACCTGGACTTTTGCAACCTTCTGAGTCAACACTGGCCTGCGCCCTCTGCTTATGGATGAAGGAGGCGCCCTAACCCTCTGCTTGTAAATGAAGGAGGTTCTGGGCCTTGACAATTTACCCCTTTGCTGAGACAGTGGCGACCCTTTCTTACTGTGATTTTCATGCTGGAAAGAGCTGTAAGGTCCCGATGAGTGACTTTTGTTTTGCAGCTTCATCTCAGGCTCACAATACATTTAGAAGCAGCTGTTCCTCTAACTGTAGATCAAGCATTTCCTCCCGAGATGAAGTTATATTTCCTGCCTTTGTAGAAACCATAGAACACTGTGGAAAACCTACTAGTCAGCTTGAGATTGGGCTTTGTGCAGTGCTGAGACCTAGGGAATATGAGTGGTGCGACTTAAGGCTGTTTGTCAATTTCATTTGCAAAGTAAGGGATCAGTCATGGTAGGTCTGCTGCAGATGGAGGCTTTTTGGCTTTTTGATGATTGCCAAAGGTGAAATGTCCTAAAACACCACTTCCTAACATAGGGGAGACTATTGAAACAGATGTGGATTTGCCTTTTAAGGATGATGGGCAGACCAATAAGGTTGAAGCTGGATAGGATTGTGATATGAGGTTTTGATATTCGACATGGGCGAACTGGAAAGGTAGAAAGTGAAAAAAGTTTTAGGAGGGTTTTCTGGATGACATATTGACATAAGGAAATCAGTTTCTAGAAAACTCAGCTGAATATATAGTCATCACTAACATGTAAAAAATACTGATGGCTAAATAATATATATATATATATATATATATATATATATATATATATATATATATATATATATAACGAGAGTTAATTTAAACTACAGGGAAAAATAATAAAAGGGGCGTGGAGAAATATATGTAGAATAGAATATGGGGGACATTAGAAATGTATGTATATAAAATAAACTATAAGTGGGAATTAGGAATTTTTTAGGGATGGATTAAATCAATATCGGGGGGAATCCAATATAATATGCTAATAAGTGAAAATTGATAGCGAGATAGGTTTTAATGGAGTGAGCTTGACATATTTTAACCATTAGAACTATGCAAAAAGTGGGTTTTAAGCTAAGGAAAAGGGGTTTTAGGGAAGGAGAAATTTTTAAAATAAGGGGAAAGGGGTATTAGTAAAAGGGAAAGGGTTAAAATGGGGGAAAGGGATTTTTGTAAAAGGAAAAGGGTTAAAATGGGGGGAAAGGTATATTTTACAAGGGGGAAAATGTATTTAGAAAGGAGGTTGGTAAATGAAATGACCAATTTTCTGCCATGCATGCCTTGTGAAAACTGATTTTACCTACCCATCATCTATCCTAACATTTTTCCTTCATTACATGGGTGCATTTGAGCTTGCAAACACTTATTCATTTTTTTTTTAATAGCAAACTATCTAATTCTATCCTTATTTCTTTCAAGGGCTCAGATTAAACTGTTGAGCTCCTTATTTATTCTCTACCTAACTACTGGTCTGCCAAGATTAAACAGTTTGGCTAGATCTTTATTCTCTATCTATCAAAATGAAATTTAAAGCATGAAAAGTCAAGATTGAGCAGTTTGACCTTCATGGATTGTGACATTTTAACAAGTTGCACACAATCCAAAATAAAAAGTAGTGGCATTTTAATTTTCATCACTTTTATGTTTTACTTTTATCTCTTTTTTGTTGGGGTTCATATTTTATTTTATTTTTGATCCTTTTTCTTTCAATCCTTGGATTTTTGTTTTAGGACCTTTACCCTCTTTACATTTTTTTATTTTATTTTTTATATGGGAAAACATTTTTGCAGAAAGAAAAGTTTTTACATATTACAAGACTAATCAAAGTCAATTCAAAATTATGAATCATATTATTATAGGACCCTAACAGGTGCCTCCACTAAATATTCTCTCTGCTCATCCACATGTGGTTTTTCCACATCCTCCTCCTCACATTTCCTCTATCCTTTGAGCAAGATCTGACTCTTTGGATATGATTAAGCTTGCTCCTTTAGAGTTAGAAGCTCCTCTGAGAACTCCTCATTCATTTATCCTCATCAAATATCACATCCCTCCTCATAATAATCATCCCAAGTGAGGGCATCTACACCTAAAAAATATTAGGTGTCTCAATATAGCCTACAAAGATCCTCCCCTCTGTAGTGAGCTCCAACTTCTTCCTTATATATTTGGAGACATGAAAATTGACTATGGATCCAAAAATGCGAAAATGGGAGACATTTAGCTTCCTTGAGTGAAATCCTCTTCAGGGGCAATAATTCAAAGAATTTTTTGAGGGCTCCTATTCTATAAGTAAAAAATTGTATTGCAAGCTTCTACCCATAGGGATAGTGGCAATTTTTGGTCATGCAACATTTCTCTAGAAACTCCTACAAAATTTCTATTTTTCCTCTCTGCAACCCCATTTTGTTGTGGGTTGCAGGGTGCAATAAAATCCCTTCTAATACCCTCCTTGGCACATAATTACTTGAAGTGATTAGAGATTTACTCTCCTCCATTATCACTTCAAAGTCATTTAACTTTCTTTCTAGTCTCATTTTCATCTAAGGGTTTATATTCAACAAAATTTTAATAAACCTCATCTTTCTTCTTCATGAAATAAATCCAACATTTGCAGGAAAAAACATCTATGAAGATCACATAATACCTGTGATTTTCACTTGAGACTCTATAAAATAGTCCACACATATCTGAGTGAAATCGCTCCAAGATGGCTCCAAATCTGCTATCTCGGTTGTGAAAAGAGGATTTAACATATTTTCCAAGATTTCATCCCTTGCAGAAATCATTTTAATCAAGGGTGCATTTTGGAAGTACAATGGTGATCCACTTCATTATCTTCAAAGCTCCATGTTGTAGGTGTCCCATGTGCCTATGTGAGAGCTCCCCAATGTCTAGGCCTTGAATATGTTCTGCCTTGCTACTCAATTAAACACATCCATCAACATCTACCGTGTAGAGATATTTAACCTGAACACAATTTTTTTTAATTTTCCAATAGCAACATGCTTCTGATAAGCCTTCCCTTTACTGAAGACCACATCATATCCTTTGTATTCAAGTAAAACTATAAAAAATAGATTCTTTTTTTATGTTAGGTCCCTATATCACTAGTATAGTCCCTTATTATTGTTAGTGTAAACCCCTTATTGTTATTATTGTACCCTTGTAACCCCCATTTTTTTATTATTGTGCCCTTAAATTATTATTGTTAGGTCAGCTAGGATTACATTGTGGCCCACTAGGATTACATTATGGCCCATGGACTCCTATATATAGAAAGGAGGTTTTGTAAATTGTATCATCCAAGAATTGTTCATTCATGTAATGTATTGGAGGTTGCCCCCTCGAAGTGGCTTATTTCTAAGGTGCCGATATCTCTTTTATTCTCTTTTTGGAGCTGGTTTCCCAACATTTGGTATCAGAGCTTTGGATTCTAGGGTTTCGCTGCTCCAAACAGGTCATCGTGGAATTTTCGCTATAAATTTTTTTTCCACAAAGTTTCGGAAGCTGAAATTTTTAGGGTGCGAAGCCGAAATCCTGAGGAAGATTTTCTAAAAATTTCAGAGCTTGTTTCGCAATATTTTCGAAGATATGATCTGTGGAAGTTAGGTATTTTTTCAGGCTCCTAAACAGGTCATCGTGGCATTTGTGCTATAACGTTTTTTGTACTAAGGTTAAGAATCTGAAATTTTTATGGTGCGAAGCTGAAATCCTAAGGAAACACATCAAAAACTTTCAGAGCTTGGTTCACAATATTTTTGGAGATATGATCTGTGGAAGGTAGTGATTTTTCAGGCTCCCGAATTTCATCTGAAAAAGGTGATCGTGGGAAAATTTCAATAACTCTCTCTCTGAGCATCGGATTGGAGTGCCATAAAAAGTGGCCGCAGGTACACAGAATTTAGTTTCTTTGCTATCAATTTCAGAGGCGAAGGATGAAACAGTGACACGTGGAAAGTCGTACAAGTTCGCTATACTGAACCAGTCCATAATTAGGTCATTGTGGGAGATTGGACATAAATTTGTCTTGGAGAATCCAAATCAAGTCAGAGCTATGGCATTCAAAAGATAATTCAAAGGGCTAATTCAGTGCTGAATTTCAGATATTGAAGATCCGCAATCATAGAGATAATACAATTTCAATATCGAGCTCCTCAAAAGCAAGTAAAAGGTGTGTATTTTTTCTGAATTGCATAAAGTCTTGTTTGAAGAATCAAGTTGAATTGATTGCAAGGGCATATTTGCAGAATAGATATCGGTATTGGATTATAAAATGGCCCCTAAAATAATTCAACACCCATTAAGCCTTTAGAAGGCTCTACTATGACTCATGAAGATGAAGAATGGCAACATGACATATCAAAATTACAAGAGAAAGTGCAACAAATTTCGCTCTCGCAAAGAGCAACAAAAAATGACAAAGAATTTTTGAAGAAAGGCGTGGAAACTAAGATGGATGGTTTGAAGAAATGCGTGGAATCTAAGATTGATGGTTTGAAGAATGGCATGTAAGCTAAGATGGATGGCATGGAAGCTGGTATGGAATCTAAGATGGATGACATGGAAGCTAAGATCGATGAGAAAATGGAAAACATGAAGAATTTTCTAAAAGCAGACATGGAAGGTTTGACAAAGTTGATACAACAAAGGTTTCCTAATGGTGAAAATATAGTAGAAGAACCTCATGATGAGAACAAAATAAATGTTAATAGTGATTTCATAAACTCTAATGTTGGCGGGAAGAACCACCATATTCCAAAGATGGATATGAGGAATTTTGATGGAAAGGATCCTGTAACATGGATACTACAGATGGAGCAATATTTTGATCTCCATAACGTGCAAAACACACAAAAGGTACGCATTGCAACTTTACATTTAGAACAAAATACATTTGTATGGTATCGTTGGCTTTGTTCCCGTAAAAAAATTGTCACTTGGTCAATTTTTACGGAGGAAATGATAGCACATTATGAGGATACAAAGAGCAACACCTTCTTTACCCAATTGATAAATCTCAAACAAAAGGGTTTAGTGGGGCGGCACATTGAGGACTTCCAAAAATTGAATATAAGGGTAACTGATCTTACAGAGGAACACAGGATTGATCTCTTCCTAGGCACTTTAAAGGATAACATCCAACATGAAGTTCGCGTTTTGGAACCTGATTCATTGGAGAAGGCATTCGGGTTGGCAAGAAAAGTTGAATGTAAAATTATGGCAACAAGGAAGCCTACCACTCAATTCTATAAAGAAGGAAGTGTTGCTACGCCTAGATTTCCACAACCTACAAGGTTGACACCACAACAATTGGAAGAAAAAAGAGAAAAAGGGCTTTGCTACGATTGTGATAGAAAATACACTAAAGGTCATAAGTGTGCTGAGAAGAAATTATTTTACATAGATTGTGAAGAGGAAGAAGAAAATGAACAAGAAGAGGATATACACTAGGAACCAGCCCTAGAAGAGGAAGAAATGAATCCAACCATATCATGTAATGCACTGGCAGGAATTACCACTCCTCAAACTCTCAAGATAGAAGGACATATAAAGAAGAAAAGGGTAATAGTGTTGATTGATTCAGGTAGCACCCATAATTTTATTCATTATAAGGTAGCCAAGGAATTAAATTGTTTCCTATACCCAGCACCAGAATGTCAAGTGATGGTTGCAAATGGAGGAACTATAAATTGCTACGGAAAATGCCATAATATCAAGCTAACCATGGGGGAATATGTATTGACTAGTCCAATGCTTGCCATTCCTATGGGAGGTGCTGATGTTGTACTAGGAGTACAATGGTTACAATCTTTGGGGACGGTAGCTTTTAATTTTCAAGAACTTTTCTTCAAATTTTTTTCAGAAGGAAAGGAAGTCGAATTACGGGGTATTGAAGGGAAGCCAGGAAGGATAATAAGCTCTAATGGCTTGACAAAGCTTCTAAATAAAGAACAACGAGGCGTAATTGCACAATTATGCTCACTAGAAGTTCCAACATCAAAATCATCTATTTCTGCAGATCTCCAACAAGTCTTGGACAATCATTCCAAGGTGTTTGAAACTCCCAAAGGACTCCTACCTATTCGTGATCATGATCATGCTATTCATTTGATTCCAGGAAGTGTTCCTCCAAACATCAGGCCTTATAGATATCCTTACGTCCAAAAGAGCGAAATTGAACGTATGATTGCAGAAATGTTAGAGGCGGGTATAATTCAACCTAGTCAGATTTCTTTCTCTGCTCCTGTAGTATTGGTACACAAGGATGGATCATGGCGAATGTGTCCGGATTATAGGGAGCTCAATAAGCTCACCATTAAAGATAAATTTCCCATTCCTGTGATTGATGAATTATTGGATGAATTACATGGAGCAATTTATTTTACCAAGTTGGATCTTCGTTCGGGATATCATCAAATTAGAATGAAGACTGAAGATATTCCAAAAACATCATTTCGAACTCATGAGGGTCATTATGAATTTTTGGTCATGCCTTTTGGCCTTACCAGTGCACCTTCTACATTTCAAGGGTTGATGAATTCCATTTTCAAACCCTTCCTTAGAAAATTTGTGCTAGTATTTTTTGATGATATACTAATCTACAATAGGTCTTGGAAGGATCATGTTGAACATGTTGACAGGGTGCTCAAACTATTGCAGGAGAAACAATTATATCCAAAAAATCCAAATGTTTCTTTGGAGTACAAGAGGTGGAATATCTGGGTCATATTGTATCTCACGAGGGTGTTAAAGTAGACCCTAACAAAATTAAAGCCATTAAGGAATGGAAAGTTCCCACAACCATAAAGCAGTTGCGAGGATTTCTCGGGTTAACGGGGTATTATCGCAAGTTTGTTAAGAATTATGGGAGAATAGCAGCACCTCTAACAACATTATTGAAGAAAGATGCATTTTCATGGACTCCTGAAGCAACTAAGGCCTTTGAACATCTTAAAGAGGCAATGTGCCTAGCACCAGTCTTAGCTACGCCAGACTTCACAAAAAACCTTTATTGTGGAATGTGATGCCTCAGGAAATGGAATTGGTGTAGTTTTAATGCAGGAAGGAAGACCCATTGCTTTTGAAAGTCGTCCAATCAAAGGAAAGTATTTACAAAAACCTATTTATGAGAAGGAAATGTTAGCAATACTGCATGCACTAAAGAAATGGCGAACTTACCTATTGGGAAGACACTTCAAGGTAAAAACTGATCATGATAGTCTTAAACACTTTTTGGAACAAAGACTATCTTCAGAAGAGCAGCAAAAATGGGTCACAAAGATGTTGGGTTATGACTTTCAAATAATCTACAAAAAAGGAAAGCTTAATGTTGTTGCAGATGCACTCTCAAGAAAGAATGAAGAGGTGGAAGCATTGCTTTGTGCCATTTCTATTATCCAACCAGATTGGATAACCGAAGCAAAAGATGAATGGAAGAAGGAAAAAGATGTATGGACACTCATTCAAAAGTTGCAGCAATATCCTAGTACATCTGATACATTTAGTTGGAAAAATGATTCCTTATGGTACAAAGATCGCTTATATCTTTGTAAGAATTCCCAACTAAAACAAAAGATTCTTCTGGAATTGCACACTTCTCCTTTAGGAGGACACTCGGGATTTTAAAAACTTACCACAGGGTGAAGAAAGAATTTTTTTGGGATGGCCTTAAATCTGATATTCGAAAGTTTGTGACGAGATAAGTTTGTGACGAGAATGTTTGGTTTTCCAGCAGAATAAAGTTGAGACAATTAAGACACCGGGTCTTCTACAACCTTTATCCATTCCAAGTCAACGTTGGGAGGAGATTTCAATGGATTTTATCACAGGTTTACCTAAGTCCAAAGGAAAGAGTGTCATCATGGTGGTAGTTGATAGACTTACCAAGTATGCACACTTTTGTGGATTATCTCATCCATTTAAAGCAAGTACAGTTGCTACTACATTTATGGACGATTTTCAAAAGCTACATGGAAGCCCAAGGGTTATTGTGAGCGACAGAGATCCCATTTTTACTGGAAATTTTTGGACGGAGTTATTTTCTTGTTTGGGTACTCAATTAGCTCATAGCTCATCTTATCATCCTCAATCTGATGGTTAAACTAAGATTGTAAATAAATGTTTTGAAGGATATCTTCGTTGTTTTGTATCTGATAAAAAAACACAATGGGTCAAGTGGTTACCTCTTGCTGAATGGTGGTATAACACTTCCTTCCATACTGCAGCAAAAATGACCCCATTTATGGCACTTTATGGATATCATCCACCATCCATCACATAATATTTAAGAGAAAATTTGAAGGTTCAAGAAGTGAAAGATCACATCGAGCATCAGCAAGAAGTTCTCCAACTCTTAAAGGATAACCTGACTTTGGCACAAAATCGAATGAAACAATAGGCAGATCAACATCGCAGCGAGAGAAGTTTTGATGTAGGAGATTGGGTATTTTTACAGCTACAACCATACAAACAAATGTCACTCAAGCAAGCTAAGAAGGATAATAAATTATCACCAAAGTACTATGTTCCTTACAAGGTGTTGCAAAATATTGGTACTATGGCATACAAATTGGAGCTTCCTGCTTCTTCGCGAGTACATCCAGTTTTCCATGTTTCATGCTTAAAGAAGGTTATAGGTGAAAATCTTCCAGTTCAAACAGTATTGCCAGAACTTGATGGGGAAGGGAAGATCATATTGGAACCTGAAGCAGTCATAGAAAAAAGAACTTGACAACTACGGAATCGATCAATTTCAGAGTATCTCATCAAGTGGAAGAACTTACCCACTGAAGATTCTACATGGGAGGATGAGAATTTTATACGAAAGCACCCGGAGCTACTCAAGTGTTGAGGACAACACTTTTTTGAAGGAGAGGGGCATGTTAGGTCCCTATATCACTAGTATAGTCCCTTATTATTGTTAGTGTAAACCCCTTATTGTTATTATTGTACCCTTGTAATCCCCATTTTGTTATTATTGTGCCCTTAAATTATTATTGTTAGGTTGGCTAGGATTACATTGTGGCCCACTAGGATTACATTATGGCCCCATGGACTCCTATATATAGAAAGTAGGTTTTGTGAATTGTATCATCCAAGAATTGTTCATTTATGTAATGTATTGGAGGTTGCCCCCTCGAAGTGGCTCATTTCTAAGGCGTTGATATCTCTTTTCTTCTCTTTTTGGAGCTGGTTACACAACATTTTAGACCAAGCACATACATTACATTCTTTAGGTGAATATGGGAGCCTAAATCCCTCTTAAATGTGAAAATGCCAATCCATTTGGTACTATACCTTCCATCATCTCCAAGATATATGTGTAATTGTAGGTCCTTCTCCTTTGAGCTACTGAATAAATCCTTATTTCCTGTTATATGAAATGAAGCACCAGAGTATAAATACCATAGATTACCCCATATCTCACTTATCATGCAAGAAATGAGGGTGAAATTCAACTCAAATTTTGATGTGAGAGAATATAATCCTATTCTTGCTATAAAATTCTTACTGGATTTCTTGTGTGGAAACTTGGTTACATAGTGTCCATACTCATGGAAATGAAAGAATTTAGTTTTACTGAGGTATTTATTTTTTCCATGGTTCTAGCCGGATTATGCCTTGTCTTGGGCCTTATTTCCTTTGGATTTCGTTCATTTTCCAGCTAAGGAAAAATTTTCTTCCTCATAAGTTCTGGATGTAACACCATCTCTAGTGTTTCTTCTAATCTCCTCCTACACCAAGTCAAACCAATTTCTCTCCCAAACTAGGAGCTCGTCTCTACCCTTAACTAAATCATGATATCTATGCCACTATTTTGGAAGGGTAAAGAGTGATAAGCTCACAAGTTCAGATGATGGAACATTCTCTCAAACTCTTCCAAGTTATCTCGTACCTTAGTAAATCTCGATAAGCATCGAACAACAGTTTCATTTTTATTCATTTGAATGTTCCACAGCTTATATTTCAATGAAAACTTCTTCACATCACTACTACTTTGGAGTAGGTATTTAGGGGTTTTCCACATTGAAAAATAAGTCTCCTTGCCATGAAAATTCGATACCACATGATCTCTGACTCCCTCCATGATAATCCTACCAAATTTTGTAGTATCTTTCTTCCACTGAGCCAACTGTTGTGAATCTAATGCTGCTAGTTTTTCAATATATGTTTATGTGTACTGCAATACTCCATTTTCATCCAACATAGCTTCCATTATGTCTTTCCAACCACATAAATTAGAAGTTCCCTCCAATGCACACTCAAGCCTCAATCCATTAAAATACATTTTTCCTGAACTGATCCTTGATATGGGGCACAAATAATCTCTTCAGTAATTTCCCTTTTTTGTTGCTCCATTTCTCTTCCAAAATGAGCATTTAGCCTCTTTTCAAACTCTTTGAGTTTCTTCATCAACTGAACATTTAATCTTGGTCTCAGCTTCACCTACAAAAAATTCCACTATAATATCCTCCGAAGATTTGATCTATAACCATGGTAATCCTCACGTTTCTATATAATTCCTCTCAAAAAATCTAGCTGCAATTTAATTTCAGATATTTCTCTATTAAAATAAACACAATTTGGTTTCTTATGGCTTACCTTCGAACCCTTACAATGAACATCGGTAGTCATAGTATTCTTACCCTTATAATCTTCTCCTTTCTCATTCTGAGTTTCATTCAAGCCACTGCAATAAGTTGACTCCGTCAATTTTTCTCTAAGATATTCCATGTCTATTTTTCTCCTGGTATTTTCGCTAACTCCTTCCCCTAGAATCTTCACCTGAGCACTCTCTTCTCTCCTATATTTTTCATTCATTATCCTCTTGCCAATTGCCTCAAAATTTTTCCTTACTGAACTGTGACCTATAATTGAACCCATCATATGACTACCCATAACCATTTTACATCTTCCTTCTTCCTCTTGTGAACTCTCGTTGTTCACCTATGAGCTGTAAAAAGCCTCCTCTTTCTCTTTGTCTCTGTAAATTCTACACACAATCAATGCGAAAATTCCTGCAATGACTTCTACTTAGTTGTTCCTTGTTGGAAGTTGTATCCTCCCAGTTCTCTGTAGTAGAACCTTTTATTCTTCCTCTAGAGCATACCTACTCTTCAGCTTTAAAAGCTACTATGCTACTGCATTTTCACCTTATCACTTTCTCTTTGAGAACTTTGTTGTCCTTGTTAGTCATCCGTATTTTTCACTATCTTTATATGACTATAGGATGGTTATAGTTTTCTAAAAACAATATTCCTTGAATATCTTGAGTTTTGGAAATCTCACTGCTTTCATTATCCTTATAAACCTATTTTCACTATTCCTCAGTTGGTCTTCTCAAAGTCACCCTGTTTCTCTTAAAGGGCTCATTATGGGCTTATACTTCTCATTTTCTTCCTTCTTTCCTGCCTATAACCTCATTGCCCTATTTTCCCCTGTCAATAAACTCCACCTTCCCTCTAAGGTTTCATATTGTTGACTCATCCACATGTAGCTTTGGGCATAATAACCTATAACAATACTTTGTTTTCACTTGAAAATCTCCAAGTCAAATTTCAGTCAAAATCAGGTCAAAAGACACCCCCATTAGGTCATTAGGGTTTTACATTTTTCAAGGTCATCCTTGGACGTTTCAGGCAATGCTTTACCTTTGCTAGAATCTGGCTCAGATGTTGTAGAAATTTCAAGACATGGTTATTCAAGAAGGAACTAAAATCTCCAAAGAGGATTATCTTCTCAGTTCAGAACCTGCAAATGAGAAAAATGGAAAAAATTTAGCACTTCTGCAGGAGTGTTGAAAGATTTATCAGCATAAGGTACTGATGATGCAGACTCTCTACTCCTGGATGAAAACAACTTACAACAAGGGAAAGAGGAAACACATGGTCTTGTAGATGACTAGGGTTATGAACTAATGAGTCCTTTTGAGTGCCAAAATAGTGATCACTTGCAGAAAATGACATGGAGGAAGCACACAAGGCCAAAAATGAAGAAAGTATATAAGAAAATATTGATGGAATATGGAAAAAGGTGAGGTAAACTGGATAGAAATGAATGAACTTGAAAGGGATATAGAGAAATTAGAAGACAACATTGATGATTGTTGTAAAGGAACTGCAGACACCTAGGGCTTTGAAAAAGATGACCAGAGAAGGTGGAAAAGATGAGTTGAGTTTTATGGTGGAAACTACAGGAGATTTTGAAGATGCTAATATGTGATTAAACCCAAAAGTTGTCATGGTGAACATGTCAAAGCCCCAAATGAGAAAAATAAAAGTCAACTTCATGACTTCAGCAACCTGCAAGGAAAAACTGTCAAAGAATGTTAGTGAGAAAAGAAAAATAACTTCAAACATTAGAAAGTGGGTTGTTCAAATTAAATAAAAGTTCCATTTTGCCTATAAAGCCCATTAAACATTCCAAAAGATTCTTTGTTTCCTTGTAAAGCATTAGAAGTTTCAAGGAGAGAAGAATTTGTGAGTTTTCTGAGCAGAATTGGGCTAAGTTTCTTGGCGCTACGTGTTTGGCTTGGTGCTGCATGCCTCGGAGTTGGTGTTGCACCCTTGCACATTTTACTCCATACAAATTCTAACGGTGTTGTGCACCTAGGAGTTGGTACTGTGCCCTTGTCAGAGCGCTGCACTCTTGCCCGAACAAAACCATGTGAATTTGCCTTGGCACTGTGTGCTCAGAGCTTGGCGCTGCGCACTTAGATTGGCATTGCGCCCTTAGCCATTGGCGTTGCACACTTGGAAAAAAAGGATTTTAGAGTCCTCCAACTACTAAAATCACATAAAAAATTCTTCAAATATTTGCTCAAGTCTTCTAAGGCACTGATAAGAGGTAAGTGCATACCATAACCCATTTTCAAGCTATTTTGGTCATCATTTAATCAATGAAATTAAAACCCTAAGAAAACCCTAACTACAAATCAGAGATCACTGTCTACAGACTTATTTCATCCTCCTTGAAGAAAATGAGTTATAAACCAGGGTAATTATAGTGGTTGAGGGTTTTCATTGAGTTATTTTTCCCCTCACTCATTTCCTACACCTATACCCATTCACTCATTCCCTTCATTTGCAAAGCTTCCATTTCATTCCCTTCCCCTCATTTCATTTCACCTCCACCCTAGGGTTTCCAAATCAGGATTTGAAAATGTCAGAGGAAGGAGACAGTGGCAGTGGTGGTGAGGAAAAAATTCCAAGGAGACATGATCACAAGGGAGGGAAGATAAACAGGTTTGAACCCCTCAATACAAGGGAACTCATGGCATCTCCCCTTACTGTTTCTTGCTTTAAACATGTGGGCTGCTTTGAGTTTTGTGAGAAGGTGCAACAAGTCCAAAATAATTTGGAGCTAAAAATATTGTTCATCATCAACCTACATAACAAACAAGTCAATATTGTCGGGGTTACATTTGAGATGTCCATTGATGCCATTGTTGCTGCTACAGGGATACCTAGTGTGGGGGAGAGGTGGTTCAAGCAAGTAAAACTGGACATGAGTTATTTTGAACCATACCTAAAACTTAGGTATAAATATCACCACAAGTCCATCTTCCCTTTTCTCATCTTCTTGATAGATATGCACCCATGATGAGGATAATAATGAATTATTTTACTTGTGAGGGAAGGTTTTCTCCCTCTACTCATACCACATCTATCTTCTGATGCATTTCACAAGAGTTAGGATGTTTCATATACCATATTACCTTTTCCGTAGAATTGAAAAAATGGCCTACATTGTGCAAAAGAGAGATTATCCTTATCAAATGTAGAGCCTATTCCATCATTCACTCATCAAGATGGTGGTCATGCATCAGCTCCAGCAGAAAGAAATTCCATGGGATACCTTCATTTCTAATAAGGTCTTTATCACTCCACCTATTCATCATCAGAAGGATACCCCTTCCTCATCTCATCCTCCCATTCCTACTTCTACATCACATCCCACTACTCATGCATCACCATCTAGTCACATCCATTCACCTCATGTTGATCCTCCATCGTCACCTTTTCACAATCCTTCACCATCATCTCTTGATACTAGAGCCTCAAGCAGTGAAAGAGACAGTGAGACAGCTGACACTAAAATTATTGACATTGAGACTTTTCCTTTCACATATCAAAGAAGCCATAGGAAGTTGTTTTCTTCACTTGAGGTGAAAGGGGCCCTGCCTTATTCATTAGCAAAGCAGGTTGATAAAGGCAAGGAAAAGGTTACAGAGCATGTCATTGTTGTTGAGGAGGAAGAAAAGCATGAAACTGAGCAGGAGTTTTAGTTAATTGACCTTGATGATGAGGATGAGGAGAGGATCACCAATATGTTGATCAAGAGCAAGGATGCCAAGATTAGTGAGCTACAAGCTAATCTTGGTAGGGCAAAGAATGTGATTAGCTATCTTGACCTAGAGAATCAACAGTTGGAGACAAAGGAGGCCATGAGTGAGGTCAGGGCAATCAGAGCTCAGAAAGAGGCCAGAAAGGCCAAGGATTTGCTAGATGAGACCATGGGCACTTTTGATGACAGTGATGATGAGGAAGAACAAATTCCTAGGCAGAGGCTAAAGTCCATTGGGCTGAAGAGGGCTTTAGCCTGGGAAAGGCAAAGAGAGGAATAATTTGCAGAGCATCTCACTCCAAGTGAGCTGCTTGCCATAGAAATTAGCAATGATAGAGAATATTGGCTTGAGAGTGAAAATTTTCACCTATAGGGTCAACTAGAGAAGGCCAAGAGAGACATTGACATGAAGAGAAAGATGGTAAAACATTATGCCATGAGAAACAGGATTGCAAGGGTCAAGCTCAAACAAGCCCATGCAAAGTTTCAGAGTTTGATCAAGCCAAAGGAGAAATAAAATCTTGATATTCTTTCTGATGTGTCCCTCTAAGCCTCCCAACCATGATCAACAAAGAAAAATCCACTTTTGGCACTTTGGTGCAAATTTTGAATTTTTGCGAGTTTGGCTAGCAAAAATTGGGCCAAACGCGCAACGCCACTAGCGCTGCACTCTTTTTTGGGGCACTAAAATGAAAAAAGGTCAACATTTTCAGGTTCCTCATGCCAAGAACATCAACCTTAGAACATTTTAGAGGATTTGGAGCAAAAATTTTCCCTCAAAAATGCCAAAAACTACCTAAAAATCACCTTTCTGCCATCTTTTTGGCACTGGCGCTGCACATTTAGCAGTCTTGGGAGAAATGGTTTTTAGCCAAGAAAAATGGCACCATTCTAGAAAGTAGAAGATGATTTGGAAACTAGACAGGATAAGCTTTCCAATGAGCTATCGTAGAGCTCATTTGGACACTAGTGTTGACGGGAAAATATGTCCGGCCAACAGTAGGGGATCTCCCCGGTAGAAAGTCCCAATTAGACTTTGAACCGTTTGGAGTAGGGATCCCGTCTGGGGTGTGGGTCCGACTACCACTTAAATGACTTTCTCTTCGGTCTCGAGCAACCTGATTGAAACTGCAAACATACACTTATTCACATGATACAGAATACATGACTGATGTATCAAACCAATATATGACACTGTGCGTAGCAAGGTAATAGAAAAAATGCATACACCCAGGAAGTGTCGTTAGCAACACATCTATGGGGTATGCATGCAGGATAATCTGACCACCAAAGAAACAGTTCTTTATGGCAAGAATATCCCTTAACTTTCCGAAAGATATAACGAAACACTAATAAAACAGTTCATTAACATTCATCATAAGAGTAAATAATAAACTCGAGCATCATCAACACAATCACAGATAGCTATGGTGCATGAATGATAATATTAATAACACAGATTCATTAATCAAAAGATATTCTAAAACTGTACGCAGAATACACACAGTGTTGTCACAGCTAAACACATCATCCAATCAAAGGGGTTTTAACATGTATTGTATTACATATGCCAAGAGTATGATTCTTCAGTTACAATGCAATATTGCCTTTCAGTCCAAAAAAGAGCAGCCCTTAACTATGTGCCCCACAGGGGTATTTATAGTTTCAAGAAACGCCCTCAGGCTTTCCGACGCTTCAACTTCCCGACGGTTCAGCTTCCCTGCGACCTTTGCCGAACATGCGACCTACGACCCAGAAGATTGCGACCTGCGACTTAGGCGCCGGTGCGACTTGCGACCTGGGGGACAAATGCGACCTGCGACCTGTGTGCCGGTGCGACCTGCGACCTGGGGACGGTCGTGACTTGCGCCTGAAAAAGCTTAGCTATGGAGGTGGTTGTGTGATTGAGGTTTCTGGAACGTCAACTTTCTTGCCCTTGAGGAAATCTCGCCAAGTCTGGTAATCCGCTGTTATAGGAGCGACAAGAGGGGTTTCCTCTTTCATTCGATGCATACATTCTAGGGCATTCGGTACCAGAGTCTCCTTCTTCTGAGAGATCAGGATTGAGAGGGAGGCAAGCTTGGTATAGATTTGCACTGGAGTGACAAACAACCGATTTAGGTTCTCTTGTGATGCCTCGAATTCTGGTGCGGCAGCAGCTTGTCTCACGGGTTGCAGAAAAGACTGAATTTCCTGCTCTACCTGCTCCCAGTCTTTAGTTTCATCCAGTGCCCCTAATGACGGAATGTGATGAAGAGCGTTCATGGAGTCAATACCACTGATCAGGTGATTATATGCAGACATCACTTTGTCCAAATCTTTGGCCAGCTTGTCTTTGGATTGCATATTCATCCGAATTTGTACTTTGGCTTCTTGTGTATGACTCCAATCCTTCCTAGGCACATTTTCGGGAGCTTGCGGATACTGCGCTGTCCAGTTCATCATTTTGTCCAAAGCTACCGAGGCTTCCCTGAGCTGTTCGTGCTTCTGTTTGGTTTCCTCTCGTGCCTCTGCCAACGGGACCACTGTTTTTTTTAAGGTGAGCATTTCCTGATATACTTGCCTCATGGTCATTTCCAACACATCACACTCTTTCTTGACCGCCAGTGGGACCTCATTTACTTGGGCGGGCTTACTTTGGAGCTGTAGCATCTCACTTTCTAGTCTTGATTTCTCCTGCTCCGCTGCTTTTAGCCTGTTCTGTAAAGAAATAATTTCCCTGCTCATCCTAGTGACATTTTCCTCCGTGGCCGCGGCAAAAGCGGTGCCTGCTGACGCTATCATAACAGAGTTAGTCCTTGTATCTGGGACTATGTCCTTTCCAGTGGCGACCGTAGATATGGCGGGATGGCTTTGCGCCAAGGATTTCCTTTTCTCTTGCCGTATTTTGAAAGAGAATTGGTCAAAGGTCAATCTGGTCAGGTCGAAGACTTCTTCTTCTTGCTCCCCTGGAAAATCATCAACATTGAGGGTACTTTTCGCGCCACCTGAAGGGATCTCAAAGGGGGATATGTCAATGTCGTCTATTAGCTCGTCCTCCTCATCCTGCATTTGATCCTTTTCTTTCTCCTTTTGCCGGCGCTCTGCTTCCGCCTTGTCGTGTTCCTCCTTCTTCCTGCGTTCTGTCTCTGCCTCTGCTTCCTTTTCAGCTTTTCTCTTTCGCTCTGCCGCGGCGGCTTGTTCTGCCTTCTTTTGACGATCGAATTTGTCGAGTTCTTCCTTAAGTGCTTGTTCTGCCGCCGCCTGTGCCTCCTTTTCCTGTCTTTCCTTTTCCTCTTCCTTTTTCTTTTTTCGCTCTGTCCTGGTATCTTTCTTACGTTTCTCTTCATCCTCCTTTATTTTCTTCTCCTCTTCCTTCTTGGCTTGGGCTTCTGCTGCCCGCTGCTGATCTGAGGTGTCAGGCCCCGTACTGGTTGTGTTCTCTTATCTTTGGAGGAAGAAGAGCCTCCAAGCTTATGGCTTCTATCTTCTAAATTCTGGTGATCCTCTTCTTCTCGGTCAGAGTCGATCCCTGGAGCTAGATGCCTGTCTGCGTTGTACCAGTTTCTTTTTTCGTCCTCTGCCGGGCGCTCGACATGATGATAACTCCATCTAAAATTGGCCCTTTTACAATGCTCAGGAACTATCCTGACTGGGTCATAAGTTCGGCAATCCAGATTTCTGAAGTGATAACTTTTTACCTCTTCCCCTTCACGCCCTACTTCTCTGAAGTCCCTGACTGTATAAGCACCAATGGTGAGAGGTAGAGCGGGCCAAGGTTTCTTCTTCCCTTTGGAAAGGACGTTAGAGAAGCCCGAGGTCATCTGGAAACATACCTCCTGCATGAGCACCTTATCGGTAATAAACTTAGGCAGAGCATGTGGTGCTTTAAACGAGCCAAATACTCGGATGATTGTGAATTCAGCGAATGGAAACCAGTGTGCCACCTGACCTAGTGTCTCCATTGCTCGCCAAGACATGCAGGGGGTGTCTTGACCAAATAATTTCCCGTAAAGGGCGGGAATGAATATATGAGAGATTTGTTCGATGTCTGACTTGTACCTGGATTCCCAGAATACCTTGGTCTGCAAATGTATTGCCTGGGTCTGTTCGGAGTCCCAGTTATGTGGCCATCCCTTAACATGCAGCTGGGCACAGACAACATCTAATAGATACGAAGCCATATAGAATTCTGATGGCGCTCCCTCATCTGGGGCTAAAGCTGAAGCCAAATTTGTGTGCATGGAGCCCATTAATATACCAGCCCAATTGAACCGAGTGCCGTGTACTGTTACGTGTTCCAAAATGGTTGCCCATGTTCCGTTGAAAGTGGTGGCGTCTGAACGCCCGTATACTCTGCACAGCATGGCGGCCACTAACTTATACACCTTCCTCAGACTGGCCACCGGGTACTCCTGGTCTTTTTTGATTTTAAATTTATCTGGTTCTGCCCACCATTTTCTGATTGTATCAACCATCGGCACTTCATTTGTAGAAAACCATCTCGGGGTGAAGTTTACCTCTGGTTTGGGGAGCGAGTAGTAGACCTGTGCTTTTGAGCTCTCCAACGTTGCAAAAGCTTTACCTCCACTATCTCGGATTGCGAAATTCTTAGGATCCGTCTTCTGTATGATCTAGTCTAACATTTCTGGGCACGGAAAGATGGCGGGGTGTGACCCTGCTAGGTGAAATTTGGATTTCTTGACCTTCAGGTATACTTTCCGGTCTGGGATATCTTCCGGAAACTCATCTTCTATTATGGCGAACTCGCGGTATACTTCATACCACCTAAGGCTGTCTTCCTTTGCGAAGGTGCAAAGGGTGTCCCTGTATATTGGTGGAGGCGATGTTTGTATGTCTGTGTCTGACTCTTCCTCCACCACCTGCCTACTTCTTCTTCGGGATACCCGGGGTGCCATATTGCTAGAGTCGGAGAGGACCGGTACCGTGTCTGCTCTAAATTCACCTGTTGCATTCAAGAAATAATCCCAGGATGAGAAAGACATGATGATAATGGCTAAATAAAGTCTACACATGCAAATTTTAATTGACTGTTCTCTGGGAGTCGCTGGGTCGCTGATCCACAAAAATGACTCACATGCGACCTCGCGACCTTGCGACTAGGTCGCAGGGTCGCAGAGTCGCTAACAGGTAGTTTTGCGACCTTGCGACCTTGCGACCGGGTCACTAGGTCGCAGGTCGCACTTGAGCCTGCCGGGGGGTTTCGCGCGCGCGCGGTTTTGCGGATAAACTTTCCCTACAGGGAAAAATATGCGGCTTGAAAGGGTCTAAACTGACAATAAGGCATAGCCATGAGGAATTGGGCAAGAGACGGGTGACCCTGGGGTTTGTGGGAACCAAAACAAAAAATAAACTCAACCGGAAACCCTATCTGCTCACCAGCAAGTAATTAAGACCATGGGGTGGTTGGATTTTAGCAAGAACTGCTGGGAAAGGAAAAATCTGGGAGGAAATGGCAACTTACCCGGAAGAAAACGCGCCAGCCGACCTGTCAGAGCAATTCCACGATTTCCGCCGCAAGTCACAAATGCGACCTAGCGACCTGCCCTTATAAAAAGGAGTCGCACGTGCGGGTAATAAATGAGGTCGCAAGTTGTCAGTTTGCGACCTTGCGACCTCGCGACCTTAAGGTCGCTGGGTCGCAAAAGTCGCTGAGTCACTAATTCCTCTAATACTTCATTTTGCGACTTTGCGACCTTGTGACCTTAAGGTCGCTGGGTCGCAAGGTCATAAATTGCTTGACTTCCGACTCTTGCGACCTGGCGACCTCTGCGACCTTAGGGTCGCAGAGTCGCATAGGTCGCATGGGTCGCAAATCATGGATCCGCGACTTAGCGACTTGCTCTTAAAAACTTTACTTGGCTTTTTCCTTCTTTAGTTTCAAAGGGGCTCCAAAAATTTTGAAGTTTGTGTTATGATTTTATGTATTTTTGGAGGGTGTTGTAGGAGCTACAACAAATGGCGATTCACTGGATGAATTCAGAGTCTCTGCTGATGAAGGGTCGATGAGGGAGGAGGGAGGGGTCTAATACTAGCTTGTTCTTTTACCTCAGAGTTTACACCTTCCTTCCTTTGCCACCTCGCATAGTTGCCTGGCCTTTTGGCTTATTGGGTGCAGATCAACCGAATTTTAATTCTTCGCGCTCCAGGACCGGGAGGGTCGGGGAAACCTTGGACAACTGTAGGGTCCGGTACAATTATTTCGTCCTCATGGTGTTGCTCCGCTGCCAGCGAACCTCTCGGCTCCGGCGGAGTCACTGCCTAAGGAGTCATGAACGTTGCTCCGCTGCCAGCGAGCCTGGTCAGTACCCCGGCGGAGTCGTTACATCACCTCTCTGCGCAGGAAGCCTTTCTCAATCCTTTACCCTTTATTTGTGTGCGATTGCACTTATTTGAGAATGTGCCTGTAGCACTTATTTAGATGGGCATATTTTGCCTGGGCGGATGAGGGATCCCGACTTATTTTTCTTGCAGAGAGGTTGCTCCTGGTCTCATATGAGGACTCGGGTTTTTCCCGGATGACCTGCAATTCTCTTGAGTTAGCCCTGTTCCCTCACGATCCGGTTGCTGCTATGCAAGACCTTCTCTGCCTGCACCCTTCGAAGCCGCTAGGTGGTTCCTTATGCTTGAAGACTCTAGTAAGGCCGTGTACTATCCTTAGGTGCCCATCACAAGCGAGTTTCGACTGCCCCGTGTTTTACGGGAAGGGCCTTTTATCAGCATAGAACCTCTTCAAGGAGTGAGCCAGTTGCGGGCAGCTTAGACAAGGTTTTCTTCGAAGAGTTAGAGAAAGAGAGTTTTTTTTTTTTTTTTTTTTTAAGGGTTTAAGTAAAATAGTGTTTGAGGTCATGCCCGTTTACCGGGAGGACCTCGACTTTTCCTTCCAGAGTTTGCAATCGGAAAGTATGGGGACCCACCTTTTCTTTAACCTAAAAGGGACCTATCCAAAGTTCTTGAAATTTGGCATGTTTTCCTTTTTCTTCGTGTGCTTTATCCCATTTTAGGACTAGGTCTCCTACTTCAAATTTTTTATCTCCCGTAGACTTTTTATCGAACCATTTCTTGATCCGACTCTGGTGGATGGCGAATTTCTCCCGGGTTTTCTGCCTTTCCTCTTCTAATTTCAGCAAGGTGTCAATGCGGGTTTGCAAGGCGGGGCAAGGGGTACCATGACACTCTTGAGACAACTGTAGAGCGGGAAGAGACAAATTGGGTGGGAGGACAGCTTCTTTTCCATACACGAGAAAATATGGTGAGGTGCCTATTGAGGACTTAGGGGTGACGCGATCAGCCCAAAGTGCATTTTGGAGAGCATTATGCCAGTTTCGTTGGTGAGACAGAAGGGTCTTTTTAATGATGCGAATCAGATTTTTATTTGTTGATTCTGCTAGACCATTTCCTTGGGGATAGTACTTTGCAGAGTGTTTAAGAACAATGCCATTTTCCAAAGAAAAATTATATAATTTAAAAGATGAAAAATATGTTGCGTTATCAAACACTAAGGAAGTTGGAACGCCAAACCTGGTAATGATGGAATGAGTAACAAATTGCATTACCTCCTGATCGTTGATTTGGCGTAATGGTACTGCTTCAACCCACCTGGTGAAATAATCAGTGGCTGTCAGAATGTACCTGTGTTGCTTAGAAGAGTGGGGTAAGATCTCACCAATGACGTCCAGACCCCATTGTTGAAAAGGTTCTTCTACTGCTACTGACAACAAAGGGGCAGCGGGACGCGCTTCTCGGTTTGCGAATTTCTGGCATTGAATGCATTTCCAGACATATGCGTGGGCATCTCTGAAAAGGGTTGGCCAATAATAACCCGCACGCATAATTTTATGGGCAGTGGTATCTCCGGCGAAATGACCTCCCGCTGGTCCATCGTGCAGCTCGGTTAAGATTTTCTGAGCTTCATCATATTCCAAACAGCGTAACATGACCCCATCGGAATGTTTCCTGAAAAGCTTCCGTTGGATTAACTGGTAAGACGCAGCTTTGAGTCTGATTGCACGTTTCTGCCAGGCATTTAGAGCGGGATCCAATGTACCATGTGCTAAATAATCTGAAATATCCGAGTACCAAGAAGGATTCCTTATCTGAGGTACGACGTCGGTTTGGTACATATCAATTTCTTGTTCCCAATTATCTTCTTCAACCTGGTGGGGACTTGCGGCCTCTGCAGCCATTTGGCATAGACCTTGCCCTTTAACTGTGCGTGCTGGCTTAAACTCTAAGTCGTATTCTTGCATACACGCAACCCAGTTCCCTCGTCTTTCACCCAACTCTTGTTGCATGAACAGTGAGCGAACAGCTGGGTGAGGAACGTAAACCGTGACATGGTTTTTTAGGATGTATGGTCTGAAATGTTTGACCGCTTTATATACCGCATAGGCCTGTTTTTCAATTTCGGGATAATTTAATTCAGCTCCCTGCAGACCGGTGCTCATGAATGAAATGGGACGCTCGTCATTATTTCTGTCCTTTTGTGTGAGTACGGCTGCCAGGGACGAATCTAAGGCGAACGTGTATAAGCTGAAATCTTTGCCGAAATCTGGGCTCTGGAGGGAAGGTGCTTCGGCTATCGCTTTCTTGATCTGGTCGAACGCTTCCTTTTCGGGTTGATTCCATTTGAAGGTAGCATTTTTCTTTATCATTCCCTGCAGCGGTTTCACTATCTGGGCGAAATCTGATATGAACTTACGTACAAAATTGATCTTTCCCAAAAAGGACTGCATTGCTTTCTTACTGCTGGGGGGAGAAATCTGAGCAATGGCTTTCGCACGTTCTAGATCAACGACAATGCCTTGCTTAGTTATGATGTGACCCAGTAGATTTCCCTCTGCTACGGCAAAAACGCTCTTCTTTGGGTTGAGCGAGATACCGTATTTTCTGCATCTTTCGAAGATCTGTCTGAGGTGACGCAAATGATCCCCCCGGCGTTTAGAGAATACCGTAACATCATCCAAGTAGACTACCACACTTTGGCCTATCAGACCCCTGAATGCTATATCCATAGCTCTTTGGAACGTTGCTCCTGCGTTGATTAATCCAAAAGGCATGCGCCTGTAAGCGAAAGTTCCCCACTTAGTCCGAAAGGTAGTCTTTAACATATCTGGTTCAGCCACCAGTACCTGATTGTAACTAGAGAATCCGTCCAACAGAGAGAACATATCTGACCCGGACACTGCTTGTAATATTTGCTCCATAGGGGGTACCGGGTAATTATCTTTATTCGAGGCCCGGTTTAAGTTTCGGAAATCCACGCATAAGCGAATTTCACCTGACTTCTTCCGTACCGGAACCAAATTGGACACCCATGTGGAATGGCAAACTTTAAAGATAATGCGTGCATCTAAAAGTTTTTTGAGTTCCTTCAGAATCAATGGTTCCATCGTAGGGTGTACTTTCCTGAGCTTTTGTTGGAAAGGTTTTACATTTTCTTTGATGGGTATCACATGTTGTATGATTCGAGTATCGTATGTGCGTAATTCCTCATATGTCCAAGCGAACACGTCACGATATTTGCGAAATAGCTGAGTGAAATCTTGAGCCTCTTGGGGGGTGCAATCCTTCCCAAGGTTTACGAATTTAGGATTATCCTCTGATCCCAAGTTTACTTGTCGATGAGCTAAGATAGAGCTCTGTACTTTGGCATTTGGGGGGCCACGGAAGCGGTTTTGCAGATCAAAAAGCTTCTCAAGCGATACCACCCCTTTAGGCATGGGGTTTCCTTTGACTTGTTCATACTCCTTTTGCATAGCTTGGTCGTGCTCATCTTCATCTATAGCAGCGTCTTTGAATATCTATGAGTTGCACATAAATTCCAGCACCTGTTGATCATCATCGAAAACACGCAAGTTAGTGATATTGTCTGGCACGGAGGGTTTATACATAACTTCAATAGAGAAACCGTCCCTCAAAGGGGTAAATCTTGCGGTAGCATTAGCTAGAGTATCTGCCGCTGCATTATGCATTCTTAGAACAGATTTAATTCCAAAAGCGTCAAAAGCAGAAATGAGCCGCCATACCTCTTGCTGATACGCCTTTAAATGTGGAGACAAACAATGAATAGTATTGCGTACCTGCCGAGTGATAATTTCGGAGTCTCCAATGACCCGTAAGCATTTTACCTTCAAATCCAGCGCCTTTTTAAGCCCAAGGATCAAAGCTTCATACTCAGCAGTGTTGTTAGTGCATTGGAACTCCAACCGACAAGAGACTAAGAATTTTTTCTTACGGGGATCAAGCAAAACGCAGCCAGCGCCAGAGCCATCAAGATTTTTGGAACCGTCGTAATACAAGGTCCATATGTCGCTTTTCGGGTCCTTGGGGGTAATGGATTGCGGAGGAATTTCGGCTTGGTGTGAGACAGTTTGGGCTTGTTCCTCTGCGACGAGTGTCATTTCAGAAAGGACCTCGGGGCCTACTGAAGACTGGGGAGGTCGGTAACATCCAAAAATGGAATCTAGAAAACACATACCAAGTTCCTCCTGGGCAAAGCTGATGGGTTCATTTGTGGCATCCAAATCAGTTACAGTGTGTTTCATGTATGGTTCACTTTAGACTCTGATTTGGTTGTTTCTCCCTTTGTAAGGTAGCCATAAGTGAGACCAATCTGTGGCGAAGTATCCTTGCAATTTGCTAGACCAGTCTCTACTAAGCAGTACACCATAGGCTTCTGGGATGTCAACAACCACAATATCAATACATTGATGAACTCTAGAGTCGGATGAGAGGCAGATGATGACATTGTTTAGTTCTCCAACGGCTGGTACTTGTGATCTGTCAAGTTGAATGATTTTTGCGTCAGTTTTCTCTGGGAGAATGTTGAGTTTCTTGCACACAGATAGAGGCATGACATTTGTGGATGCACCTGAGTCAACGAGACAATTGTGAACGTTGAAGTTAAACATCTCAAAAGACAAAAGGAAGGGAGGGGTGGATCCTCTCGAATTCGTGTTGACAGTGTTCACTATAGACTGGATATCTGGACTGGTTTGTGCAGACGTGTTGCTGACATTCTTCGTATTTTGGTTGTTGGCGAAAGCTTTTAAATAAGTTCCTTTTGATTCGTGATGCGGGCCAACTCGTAGAGTGAGATATTAGCTCTGGTCTTTTTCATGTCCTCCACTATGTTGTAGCTAGTATCGGTTTGGGGACTAGGTTCAGTGGTGGTTTTCGAGGGTTCCACCGGGAGCTTGGTCTTTTGACTTGCTTTGCTATTACTATTTATGGGCTTTTCTGGCGTAGCTTGTCCTTCATTTCCAGGAGGAAGAATTTTCCTCAGGAAAGCCCTTTTCTTGTCCTCATATGATTGTTCGGGGACAATTCCTTTGCTTCTTATACTATAATTTCGAGTGGGCTGAACCTTGGGACTGCCTGCCATGTTGATATCAATGGGAGCAAGACTCTCTCCCCCGCAGATTACATCAAAAGTTAAGACAGAGGCTCCTGATTCCCCATCTAGGAGCGAACCCTCATCTCGATCAGAAACCTCATCCTCTGTCAGGTTTCCTGGAGTTTGGTCATCCAAAAGTTGGTTAACCACCGCGGTCATGCTGCCAATCCATTGCGGGCATGTTTTCTCAGAATGGGCAGCTTGGTGAAAAGAGCAAAAATTGTCTTTCCCTATCTCCTCCACGTTGAGAGCGGCACTGGTGTTTGACGGAGGTCTGCTGGTGTTGGGATTACTTTTCTTGAAAAAGGGTTTTGGAGGTTTATTTGTAGTTGAGGTTTCAACACCCTTTCTCTTTAAGTCAGAGACCTCATTCGTTAGTAGTTTAAGGGTCTTGGCCATACTCTCGAAATCAAAAGTTTCTCTCTCTCTATTAGGGGTGGAAGACTGACCTTTTTTAGTGGTTGGTTTGTGATCATCCTTTCCTTCATGGTCCATGACTCCTATCGACAACATGTCCTTCTCTACCGCGAGAGCAGCAGCGTAATTTGCTGTAAGAGTAGCGCGGGCCTCACGTTTGACGAAAACGACAATATCCCTAGGGAGAGCTTTAGTATAGTAGTCGATGGTGATAGAATCGTCCAATGCTAAGTTTGGAGGAAATTTTTGCAATATTGTGGCGAAGCGTTGGTTAAAGTCTTTAACTTTCTCTTTTCTATGACACTTGATGGTGCTTAGTTCTGTGAGGAGCATAGAGGGTGTTTTATCTTCTGCAAACTTTTGCAGGAACACACGACGGAACTGGTCCCATGAAGTAATAGAAGCACTGGGTAGGGAACGGTACCAGGTGGCTGCAAGGTTTACAAGAGTGTGCGGGAACAATCGACACGCGACATCATCGGACTGAACTCTCATGATTTGTAGGGACAGATAGAAACTACTAATATGATCTTCCGCGGAGGTACCTTTCTCGGGATAAAATTTAGGAAGATGCTTCTCCGGGTGTCTAGGCATATCATGGAGAGGACCTAAAAGAGCCAAAGGGGTTTGAGCCATCCAGGCTAGGGGTTGCACCCTCCTGGGGTGCTGACGGTATCGGGATTCTGCCTCGGACTCACTTCCCGTCCCTGACACTGATACTCCGTCATGATGGCGAGAGTGTTCGTCTTGGTGTCTTTCACGGTTATTCATGTTTCTAAGATGCTCCCAGTTGTGGGGAAGGGGCCTATTTTGGTTTTGGTGGTGACGGTCGTTGACGTGGTGTCTTTGGCCGCGAACTATATCTCTTCTGCCTCCACGTCTGTGACCTCTGTTGACTCCACCCTCGTTTCTTCGAGGCCTGATTCCTTCCCCTACATTTCTTTGGGCTGTGTTACCTTCTCTTTCATTTCTTCGACCCCCTCCTCTTTCTTCTAGCGGGGAATACACTTGGTTGTTGTTCCAATGATGTAAGTCAGGCTGAGGTTCAGGGAAAGGTTCAGTATCAGGGAAACCTTCACTATCTTGGAGAATGGGGTCATTTTCCTGGACAGCCCGCCCGAGGTCTTCAATCATGGAGTTCACAAGTTCAGGTATGGTGCGGACAAGCACACCATTACGGGTGATGTTCTCAGTAGGAGTCCTAGTGTGAGCTAGAAACTCCATGAAAGGGGCATACCGTAAATCCCTGATGAGATTATGGGCAACTGGGCGTAAGGATCTTAACTGTTCGTTAGTGATTTCAAAGTACCGAGCCTCCTCCGTTGGAATATCCTCTAAGGGGGGAAGAGGAGGTTCATTATTTATGACCTCCCGGTGGGGAGTTTGTGATGGAATATCGGTCGTATGCTGGGAGGATGCCATGGCCCTCCTTCTAGCGCCAAATCTGTTGACGGGAAAATATGTCCGGCCAACAGTAGGGGATCTCCCCGGTAGAAAGTCCCAATTAGACTTTGAACCATTTAGAGTAGGGATCCCGTCCGGGGTGTGGGTCCGACTACCACTTAAATGACTTTCTCTTCGGTCTCGAGCAACCTGATTGAAACTGCAAACATACACTTATTCACATGATACAGAATACATGACTGATGTATCAAACCAATATATGACACTGTGCGTAGCAAGGTAATAGACAAAATGCATACACTCAGGAAGTGTCGTTAGCAACACATCTATGGGGTATGCATGCAGGATAATCTAACCACCAAAGAAACAGTTCTTTATGGCAAGAATATCCCTTAACATTCCGAAAGATATAACGAAACACTAATAAAACAGTTCATTAACATTCATCATAAGAGTAAATAATAAACTCGAGCATCATCAACACAATCACAGATAGCTATGGTGCATGAATGATAATATTAATAACACAGATTCATTAATCAAAAGATATTCTAAAACTGTACGCAGAATACACACAGTGTTGTCACAGCTAAACACATCATCCAATCAAAGGGGTTTTAACATGTATTGTATTACATATGCCAAGAGTATGATTCTTCAGTTACAATGCAATATTGCCTTTCAGTCCAAAAAAGAGCAGCCCTTAACTATGTGCCCCACAGGGGTATTTATAGTTTCAAGAAACGCCCTCAGGCTTTCCGACGCTTCAACTTCCCGACGGTTCAGCTTCCCTGCGACCTTTGCCATACTTGCGACCTGCGACCAGAAGATTGCGACCTGCGACTTGGTCGCAGGTGCGACCTGCGACCTGGTCGCAAAAAGCGGCCTGCGACCCGGTGGTTAAACTATGGAGGTGGTCGCGTAATTGAGGCTTATGGAACGTCAACTTTCTTGCCCTTGAGGAAATCTCGCCAAGTCTGGTAATCTGCTGTTATAGGAGCGACAAGAGGGCTTTCCTCTTTTATTTGATGCATACATTCTAGGGCATTCGGTACCAGAGTCTCCTTCTTCTGAGAGATCAGCATTGAGAGAGAGGCGAGCTTGGTATAGATTTGTACTGGAGTGACAAGCAACCGATTTAGGTTCTCTTGTGATGCCTCGAATTCTAGTGCAGTAGCAGCTTGTCTCATGGGTTGCAGAAAAGACTGAATTTCCTGCTCTACCTGCTCCCAGTCTTTAGTTTCATCCAGTGCCCCTAATGACGGAATATGATGAAGAGAATTCATGGATTCAATACCACTGATCAGATGATTATATGCAGACATCACTTTGTCCAAATCTTTGGCCAGTTTGTCTTTGGACTGCATATTCATCCAAATTTGTACTTTGGCTTCTTGTGTATGACTCCAATCCTTCCTAGGCACATGTTCGGGAGCTTGCTGATACTGCGCTGTCCAATTCATCATTTTGTCCAAAGCTGCCGAGGCTTCCCTGAGCTGCTCGTGCTTCTGTTTGGTTTCCTCTCGTGCCTCTGCCAATGGGGCCACTGTTTGTTTTAGTGTGAGCATTTCTTTATATACTTGCCTCATGGTCATTTCCAACACATCACACTCTTTCCTGACTGCCAGTGGGACCTCGTTCACTTGGGCGGGCTTACCTTGGAGCTGTAGCATCTCACTCTCTAATCTTAATTTCTCCTGCTCCGCTGCTTTCAGCTTGTTCTGTAGGGAAATAATCTCCCTGCTCATTCTAGTGACATTTTCCTCTGTGGCTGCGGAAAAATTGGTGCCTGCTGATGCTATAATAACAGGGTTAGTCCTTGTATCTGGGACTATGTCTTTTCCAGTGGCGACAGTAGATATGGCGGGATGGCTTTGCGCCAAGGATTTCCTTTTCTCCTGCCATATTTTGAAAGAGAATTGGTCAAATGTCAATCTGGTCAGGTCGAAGACTTCCTCCTCTTGCTCCCCGAGAAAATCATCAACATTGAGGGTACTTTTCGCGCCACCTGAAGGGATATCCAGGGGAGATATGTCAATGTCGTTTATTAGCTCGTCCTCCTCATCTTGTGTTTGATCCTTTTCTTTCTCCTTTTTCCGGCGCTCGGCTTCTGCCTTGTCGTGTTCCTCCTTCTTCCTGCGTTCTGCCTCTGCCTCTGCTTCCTTTTCAGCTTTTCTCTTTCTCTCTGCCGCGGCGGCTTGTTCTGCCTCCTTTTGACGATCGACTTTGTCGAGTTCTTCCTTAAGTGCCTTTTCTGCCGCTGCCTGTGCCTCCTTTTCCTGTCTTTCCTTTTCCACTTCCTTTTTCTTTTTTCGCTCTGTCCTGGCATCTTTCTTACGTTTCTCTTCATCTTCCTTCATCTTCTTTTCCTCTTCCTTCTTGGCTTGGGCTTCTGCTTCCCTTTTCTGATCTGCGGTGTCAGGCCCCGTACCGATCTGTGTTTTCTTATCTTTGGAGGAAGAAGAGCCTCCAAGCTTATGGCTTCTATCTCCTAAATTCTGGTGATCCTCTTCTTCTCGGTCAGAGTCGATCCCTGGAGCTAGATGCCTTTCTGCATTGTAC